>CM055861.1:16160875-16317486 GCA_029490765.1 Euthynnus affinis
TAAAAAAAAGTCAGACACACTGAAGGTTGAACAGCTCTGATGAAAAGTCTACTGCACCATCTGATTGAGAAGCTCAATGTGTTAAAGAGCTTCATTGAAGTTTAAAGGTTATAGGTTCAATCCCAACACTAGTAATGATATTTTTAAAGTCAGACATGCTGCTGAAGGTTGAAAACTTTCTGACTGAAGATCGAAAAGCTGTGTGAAGCTTTAGCTCACTGAGTTTGACAACAACACTGAAGTTTAAAGGTTGTGGGTTCAATCCTGACTTAATCTGTCTTTTTGTTTTTGTATTTTTTTAGGTTAGCAGCTGTATTTAAGATGTAAGACTCTCTGTAAAGGTTTGAACCTTGAGGCTCACTGTGTTAAATTCTGCTACTCAAAAGTTTGAATGTTCAAGTCAGCGCTGCTTCGAGATTTATTGAAGCCAATGTCTTGGGTGGCGACTGTCCTGGTCCAGTGGCTCCAGGTGTAGAGATGCTGCTAAGTTTAATGTGAAGTTTCTCAGGTTGTGAGTTCAAATCTGTGTCTTGCAGAGAATTTTGAAATTGAGTCACATGACTGAAGGTTGAAAAACTGATAAAAGCCCAAAACTCAGAGTGACTCTGTAGCTCACTGTGATGAAGAGCTGTCAGGAAGATTTAAAGTTGTTGGTTCAATCCCAACTTTGACTGGAGTTTTGAAGTCAGACAAACAGCTGGAGACTGAAAAGCTCATGAAGACATAGGAAACATGTGACTGTGTAGCTCAGTGTGTTAGACAGCAGCTTTGTGTTTTAAGGTCTGGGGTTTGATCCCGGATCAGTCAGTGACTTTTCAATGACATCACTTGGAGGTCAGATTGAAGACCAATGGATAAAAGTTCTAGACCAGTGTGACTGTATGGCTCAGTGTGTTAGACAGCAAGTTCAAGTTTGTGTTTTAGGGGTCGTGGGTTCGATCCCAGTTGAGTCAGTGACTTTTCAGTGACATCACTGAGAGGAGAGGTTGAAAAGCGTTCACAGAACATCTCCGAGTGCGAAGGGGACCTGGTGGAGTGATGGGTTGGGCAACACAGCTCTCAGGATGTCTGCGGATGTGAGGTGGCTGGTTCGATCCCTCTCCTTCATCAGTAACTGGAGCAAACAAAACTGTGTCCCACATGGGTGGGTGAGGGGGAGGGCCTTGTCCTCCCCCGATGTTTCCCAGGGATGGAAGCAGGGGGTTATGAAACAGGAAGTCCTGTCCAGGTGAAGTTTTACTGGAGAGTAAAAGTGCGAACAAGTTTTTAAAAATGTTGGAAGACTTATGCTGTTGCATGTTTGTTGCTTATTATGTTCATTCATTCTTAATACATTCATAATGATTATAACACTAAACCACCGCCTGCCTATAGGGATAAAATGCAAAATTGTGAAATGAGCGGACACACTTGTGTTTGCTTCATATGGAACTCTGTATATGTGCTCTGTTAAAGACTTAATAGAGCAGATGAACTAAAGATATCTTAGTTACTTTAAAACACTTATTTACTGACTTAACTTCTTAGACAGTTATACTTAGATCATTTCTCATAGAGGTATTTCCACCTGCAGGCTGGTCAGTGGTCATTGGTGGGAACTTCGACATTCCTGTGCAGGTTGTTTGATTGTTGAGGGATGTCGACTTTGGTTTTCTCTGCAGGTTGTTTGGTGGTCATGTGGGGAACTTCCAGTTTCCTGTGCAGGTGTGGGATTGAACCAGTGATCTTCTGTGTTCAAGTCCTCTTCTCTAACCTTTCCACTATTTGTTCCCACCACCCACCCAAGAATAAAAGTCTCTCTAATACTGACTGAGACAGAAATCACACTTAACCAAACAATCCACCTACCGATGTTTTAAATTTCCCTTTTCTTCTTTCTTTAGAGCTGCAGATTAGATGAGTGATGTTGTATAGTTTTGTCTCCATCAGTGTGTCATGTTGTCTACAGTGTGTGTTTTTATTAATGATGTTAAAGAGTTAGTGTTTGATGCAGCAGGTGTGTTGGTGGGAGGAGCTTCAGTGATAAAGGGAGGTGCAGCAGAGGTGTTTGTGATGTGTGAGACACAGGGAGTGAGGTTGAAGGTGAGAGTGAAGCCAAATGTTTGTATTTGTTGTGTAAAAGCTGGTTTAACAGAGTTCCCAGATGTAGTTGTGATCATTCAAAGTCCAGCATTTAAAATATCTTTAGTGTTTTATGTTTAGTTTGTTCTTGTCTTTCATGACAATAACAAACAAAACCTATTTTATGATAATCAGCTTGACTAGAAATAAAGTGACATTTAGATTTGAGAGCAGAAGAGTTTAAACTATTTCAGGTTTTACTGGTTTGTTTTTCAGTAAATGTGAGCTCCAGTCTGAGAAATGAGCAAGTTTGTCAGTGACTCTGCTCAGTTTAGACAATTGAATTTGACATTTTCAAATTGCAGTAGTCATTGTAAATTTTCTGACATTCAAACTAAATTAATTTAATCTTTATATGATAATCGGTTAACTGTTGTACTTTTAATGATCTTCACTGTATATCTGGGAACAATGAAAGCAGCTTTTCTAAGAGAAACACAAAGATTTGGCTTCACTTTGCACTTTAAAAATGTTGCACATGATTTCTTACCCTGAAGAGCTTTAAAGAGTCGTTCATGACAAAGAAACCTCCATGTTGTGTTTGATTGTTGAAGCACTTCCCATTAACACACCTGTTTGTTGCTCCAGAGCTCCCAGTTAACCCAGCTGGTCCTTTAATTAATCACACTATGAGTTTGATGTAAAAATGCTCTTTAGCATTAACTTGAGTAGTAAAAGTAAGTTAAAAAATGTTCAGTAAAAGAATAATTGACTTTTGTCAAAGGACTGAAAGTGTAGCTGTGAAGCTTGAACTGTGAAGTGATGATGTGATTAATGACAGGTGTGCTCAGACAGGAGGAGCCAATCAGAGAGGAGGAGCCAATCAGAGAGGAGGATGTACTTGTTTGTGTGAAATGAAGAATATAATCTATTTAAAAGGCAAAAGAAGGAATGAAACATTATGAGATGTGATGATATAAAAAGAAGACGGAGAATCTGACGTCCTCTGCAGACAATAAAGAGACTAAAAACTTTGAATGTAATTAAAAGTTGTTTTTCTAAGAGCTGTGTTTAATCTAGAAGTAGTTTTAAGTCCAGTGTCATTAAATTCTGCTACTAAAAGGTTTTAAGGGTCGAGTCAGAGCTATTTGTAGATTTTTTCAAGCCAATATGAGGAACCATGAGAGTCCTGGTCCAGTAGGTCCAGGTGTAGAGATGCCTCTGAGTTGACTGTGAAGTTTTTGGGACTGTCAGTGAATTTTGAATTTGAGTCACATGACTGAAGGTTGAAAAGCTGATAAAAGCTGAAATTCAGCGTGAATCTGTAGCTCAGTGTGATGAAGAGCTGTCAGGAAGTTTTAAGGTTGTTGGTTCAATCCCAACTTTGACTGGAGTTTTGAAGTCAGACAAACAGCTGGAGACTGAAAAGCTCATGAAGACACATGAAACATGTGACTGTGTAGCTCAGTGTGTTAGACAGCAGCTTTGTGTTTTAAGGTCTGGGGTTTGATCCCGGATCAGTCAGTGACTTTTCAATGACATCACTTGGAGGAGAGGTTGAACACCAATGACTAAAATTCCAACAAGGGCTCAACTGTGTAGCTCAGTGTGTTTGACAGCAAGTCCTTGTTTTAGGGTCGTGGGTTCGATCCCAGGTCAATGAGTGAGTTTTCTATGACATCACTGAGAGGAGAGGTTGAAAAGCGTTGAGAGAAGATGTGTGAGTGCGAAGGGGACCTGGTGGAGTGATGGCTTGGGCAACACAGCTCTCAGGATGTCTGCGGACGTGAGGTGGCTGGTTCGATCCCTCTCCTTCATCAGTAACTGGAGCAAACAAAACTGTGTCCCACATGGGTGGGTGAGGGGGAGGGCCTTGTCCTCCCCCGATGTTTCCCAGGGATGGAAGCAGGGGGTTATGGAGCAAAAAGTCCCGCAGAGCTGAAGTTTTACTGGAGAAGGAAAGTGTGAACAAGTTTTTAAAAATGTTGGAAGACTTATGCTGTTGCATGTTTGTTGCTTATTATGTTCATTCATTCTTAATACATTCATGATGATTATAACACTAAACCACCGCCTGCCTATAGGGATAAAATGCAAAATTGTGAAATGAGCGGACACACTTGAGTTTGCTTCATATGGAACTCTGAATATGTGCTCTGTTAAAGACTTAATAGAGAAGAACTTTAAAAGTGAAAACACTTATTTACTGACTTATCCTTAATTCCTGACAGAGATATTTACACCTGCAGGTTGTTTTGTGGTAATTGGAAGGACTTTGAGTTTTTGGTTTCCTCTGCAGATTGTTTGGTGGTCATGTGGGGAACTTTCAGTTTCTTGTGCAGGTGTGGCATTGAACCAGTGATCTACTGTGTTGAAGTCCTGTTGGGTAACCTCTCCACTATTTGTTCCCACCACCCACCCAAAGAATAAAAGTCCCTCTAATGTTGACTGAGACACAAATCACACTTAACCAAAACATCAACTTTCACTGCACTGACTGATGACAAGACAGATATAGAAGTGAAGTATAGAGTAAACTTATAGATATTGTAGAGTAGAAAAGAGTGTCTTTCATGTAAATATTACCATTTGTAGGAGGAGGATGTGTGATGTCATTGAAACAGTCAGCTGTTTTACCTGTGAGAAAAAGAAGAGAGAGCAAAATTTCATTAAAAAAATAAAATCTTTAATATACAATATTAACATATAAAGAAAATGTAGTGAGATTGTTGTATTTCTGCATTTTGCTGAGCTTTAAACTGAATATATCATTTATGAAATGTTGTGAAAGTGTTTTGCACTAAGTGTAAGAGTATAAAGACATGAGAGACTTCAGGAGTGGTGTGAGGAAGAGCACAGCTGAAGCTGATCACACTGACCAGGCTCATTTAGCTGCAGCTCAGTTTGATGATGAATGCTAGCTGATACTGCATCACATTTCAATATATGTTCCAAATATTATACTTTCCCCTTTTACATACAATAATAGACATTATATCCAGTACATAAAGTAGTTGGTTGGTTAGATGTTGATGATTTTTGATAATCCTCCAATAATTGAATATATGCTTTGTCAGCTTTGTCAGTTATTCGAGTGAATTAAGCAGAAAATTAAATGTATTATTTTGTTTGTATCATGATTACAGAAAGAGAGAAAAATGATTGGTTCCTTATGGAAGGTGTTCATATTGTTTTTCTGTGTAAAACATGTTTTTCATATTACATAAAGTCTGTGGTTTGCAGCAATGATTCATTTCTGTTTGGAACATAAATGTCACAACACTAAGATAAAAATTCATTAATTCATTCATATATAATTTAGAAGCATTTATACCCTGACTGCACTGCTACTTTTAACTGAGGTAGATGATCTGAATACTGTGCTCAGTTTAAGGTAGTTGACCTTTACTTTTTCCATTTTCATTTACACAATTATGAAGATTTTCTGCTTTTTTAACCTATTAAGCAGAATGAGAGATTTAATGAGAGATTCAGAAAATTATAAATGTTATTATACAGTACAGTTCAGAAATACTCATACTGTACTTGAATATTGTAGATTTCTTAAACTTCTACTTCTACATTTCATGAGGAAATATTGTACATTTACACTACATTTATCTCACTGCTAGTTACTAGATTCAGATTTTACATTTAAAAACTAATAATGAACCATTCTGATTAGGGCTGAAGTTAACTAAATAAAATCTTGGTCAAAATTGTACATAACCCATTAGTCGCGCGCGGGGGGAGGGTGGAGGTGCCTTAACCCATTGTTGCTAACTTTGGAGCTAACTCCCTTCACTTTCCAGCACTTGGGGAAACAACAGACGTGACTTTTTAGCATCAACTGACACACTGTAGTCTGTGCTGTACATTTACTGCCAGACTGACAACTTACCGCTAACCCTTTTCTCTGCTCCACTCCTATCCACCGTCACTTTCTCCGTGTCCAACTCCCGTTAAGCTTGTAACCGTTACGTTCGTTTCCCAGGCAACGATACGGCGGTTAACTCACGTCCGGCGCTGCACAGACTCCCAAACGCTAAATATTTCTGAATGAGTGGATATTTGGCATTAAAGCATTTTTTTTGTCCTGGTGGGGTTCTCGTTGATATAATTGTAGGAGAAACACTGATTCAGTTAACGTTCAGTTGTTAGGGACAGACTAACAAATTACCTGTGAAAACAACGGGGGTGTTTTCAAAACACCCCCGTTGTTTTCACAACTTCGAACTCGCCCAAACTAACGGAGACTTATTGGTCTAACTGTACTGAGCGTTGGTCTAACTGTCCCTCCCATGCAGGAAATAATGGATTAATCCCGGAAAGCTGCCGATGTAGCACTTTTCTCCTTCTGAAAGTAATACAGAGATTATACGACCAATGACAATTTGGTTGGACAGTGCATATC
Organism: Euthynnus affinis; assembly: GCA_029490765.1. Taxonomy (NCBI): domain Eukaryota; kingdom Metazoa; phylum Chordata; class Actinopteri; order Scombriformes; family Scombridae; genus Euthynnus; species Euthynnus affinis. Next base: position 16,167,351 of record CM055861.1, read on the forward strand.
GACCAACAGACAACAGCTCTAATTTTGATACTAAGTAGGCTACATTTTTCTGACACTACCAGCCTACTTATACTCACATAAATTTAAAATTTAAGGGTGTTTGCTGTACTTTTACTTTACCTTTTTCTTGAGTGCAGGAATTAAATATCCCTGTAGACTATGAGTGTTAACAAATCAGATGGAAATAATCTCCTTCATCACAGAGTCAGAATTAAAATAAATAATTCACACAGATCTGACGTTTGGGCTCTTAAGTTTCTTCTCACACAAATGAAAGCGTCTGAAAAAATAAACTCCATCCAACAATAACACATCATAATAAATTAGTTTCTCCAGCTGAAATATTTATTATCAGTCCACTAGATGGCGTCATGAAGCTGCAGTGAAGAGAGGAGAAGATTTATTTTATTTACTAAATAAATAAATACTTCTGCTGACTAAATGTTCCCTTGTTCTTGTATTCCTGTTTAAGGGACTGTAAAAGTCTTGTTTGGTGAAATTTCACTGTTTTCATCCTGCAGATTAGAAAGATTTTTCAAATATTAATGTACCCAATTTATATAATCCACTGTCAACTGTTTGCCCTTTAATATTTTGTTATTTAAGTTAATCATTCCAGTCATTTTAAGCAAACAATATCTGATTTTAGCTCACCCAGTGTGTAGATTTAATGCTTTTCTTTGTCTTATATGATAAGAAACAGAATATTTTAGTATTCTGGACTTTAGTTCAAACAAAATGAGACATTTAAAGATGCTGCCTTTGAATCTGTAATTAGAATGAGCTTTTACACAATTTCCTGACATTTTATAGACAAAAGTGTGAATTGGTAATATTTATTTGAATCTCTACATGCACAACCAGTAGAGACACACATAAGAGTAATAACGATAAACAGGAAGAACAACAAACTGCCTATATATGCCAGTGGATATTTACTGTTATTATTTGTGTTATAGTTCACTGGCAAAACTCTTCCAACATTTTTAAAAACCTTCATCACACCTTGACATTTCAGTAAACTTTCAGCCAGTGGTGGTTTGCTCTCTGAGAGCTTTTGAGTGTTGTTGAGACTCAAAACCCACAACCTCCAAACAGTCCACTAACACACAGAGGTATCTGGACTGCAAAAATTTGCTTCTTTTTAGAGAATTCTTAAAATGTGTATATACGTGACAGACAAACTGACAGTCACATGTAAACCATCTTAGGTTTAGACATTGCATTTACAAGCAGTGAGAGATCAGGATAAATGACATGATTTTTTGTGGATAAAAAAGGTATTGATTAAATAAAGTTTTTTAACCTTACCTGATATCAAAAACTCCCATTTTTTCAGATAAATGTCTTAAATTCAATAACTGCATCCTTTGACCGGTCACTCTTTAAGGACACACAGGTGGGATCAGGTTCAGGTCCAGGTCCAGCAGAGTCTGGCCTATGCTGCCTACTTTCTCTTCAACACAACACAACACAACACACAGAGTTTTGAGTGTGAATAATGAAGGTGGAGAACAGTGACGGACAGTTAGAGATCCTCATCTCACCTTTGAGCTTTGGTCTGGCGGCCATGTTCGCCACACAGAGAGCTTTTACAAGGAGCGACTCCCTCCTCTCTGTCCTCACACTGATCAATGCTGCTGAAGTCACATCTACATCAGTCACACGCACTTCAGACACACACTGCAGTCAGACAGCAGTGTGAGGCAGAGAAAGCTGCCATCAGCTGCCGCACTTCTAGTTCAAGGTGAAGAGTGAAGAGCAGTGAAGAGCAGCACACTAACTCCAACTATTGGAAAGAATGTAAATGGAAGAATCTAAATCAATATTTTAAGACACCCCAAATTCCAAATAAGTATAAAGAAAATTTAATTCTGAGATGTTGGAGAGATGTGTTGTGCAGAAAGCAAACCAAAGTCATACCACATACATTTTTTTCTCCTTCCGTCTTTGTTCCTTTGATTTTTTATTTTATTTTATCTTATGCTATAACATTGTATAACTTCTTATATTATATAATTTCTTAAAATGCCAATTAAAAAAAAGAGCAGCACACCTGATGCAAGGAGGATTTACATTCATTGACGCACACTGACTGAACTTGAGAGGAAACCTCACTAATATTCAGTAAATTCAACACCAATAAGTAAAATTTAACATTTAAGTTATCCATGAGTTCTCTTTGATGTTCTTGTGTTATTAGTAATGCTCATGATGCAGAAAAAGAAATCTATCAAGTTATTATAATCTGGGCACATTATACAATTTTATCCAATTGCACACAAACCCAACAGCCTTTTAAAGTGGTGATGGTAAACGTGAACTTCTGAGAGAAACTCAGTAGTTACAGATCAACTAAGATTACCAAGATATATGAACCAATAAATAAACACATCACTTCCTGCCTAACTGTGGACAGGTATGCAAGTTACTGAAGCAACACTGAACTTCATAACCATCCTCTGACTGTCCCTCCAAATCAGTGAATACAACACATTTGATTTGAAAGGTTTCACAGGAAACAGTAGTAGGCCTTTACTGTAGTGTCTGAATATATGCTGGTGGGAACACTGCCTTATACTGCCTTTATTGCCAAAAGCACATTGTAAGACTTTGAGCTCTCTGCTCCCCATGTGAAAAGGTTCCCAGTCATCAAAGGTGAGCTGTGGGACTCATTCACTGTAACTTTTAGTTCTCATTAGATAGAGGTAGAGATGGTTAGTCCTGGGAGGAAAGGCAGACAAGTATTCAGCCTTCAACTCTTAATACTCAGCAGAGACCAAAAGAAATAATAATCCTAACACCTGTTATGATGATTGAGACGCTCATAGCTGTATGTAAAAACACTGACACTGAACTTAATACAGAATCTCTTCAGCTTAGCAAAGTGGAAGATCTGCATTTGCAAATATGTATTCAGGATACTGCAATAAAACTCTGAAAGACAACTTGCCCTCTTTGAATTCATCTTAAATTTCCACAACACTTAGTTCAATTTCTGAGAGCTAAAGAAAGGAAATAATCATCAGCTGTTCATTAATATTGTTTGAATCCGGTAAATCAATTGTCAATTTATCTTCCAACATGAGAGTTCTCCAAACTTTCTGTTGAAATAAAAACATCAACTACAAACATCGTACTGCAAGAAACAAATTCTGAAGTTACTAAAGAGAAACTTAAAGTATTAAACAAAGCAAACTTACAGTTAACAGTCCAAACTGCTGAAGACAGAGACTCTCCACTCGACGACTGTCAGAAAAGTGTCACAGGTGACCTGGAATGATCTTCACCTGTAGAGGAGGAGGGACAGTTAGGAAGACTCATAACATGATGACAGTTTATGGATGATTTTTATATGTATTGTTTTATTGATGGTTTCTCAGTGTTAAACTGTGTGCTGTTAGAAAAAAATAACTCATGACATTCATGTGAGGAGAAGCTGAATGTTACACTTAGATTCATGAGATTTAAAACATATAACTGACAAATATAAACACCTTTTTATGATATTTTGAAAATTATTAGAAAACCATGTCCCTTAAATGTACATAAATCAGACTTGACGTTTGAATTTTGTGTGTGCGTGTGCATGCACGCTGCTGACAAACCTGACACACTTCTCTATCAAATGTCAGTCAAGGCAAAGTTCAGATGCTGAAGTGTTATTAAGACATAAAACCTCACCTCAGATTTGACTCACTTACAGCTAGTTTGTCTTTGATATCATAGTTGAGCAAACACTTTTCAATGTAATGATCACACTACATACAATAATAGACATGCATACATATATAAAGTGGTTTGTTGGTTAAATGTTGATGAGGCCATTATGCTGCATAATGCCCTTTAATTTTAATATTTACTACATTTTACTGATAATACTTCTTGTATCCTAATATACAAGAACATAGGATTTAATCAGAAATGAGTTTAAAACTGAAAATGATGTCAAAGTTAGTCTGCCAGAGAGGAAAATATCTCTGTGTGCCCGACTGAGATGTTGTATCTTACCATTATATTTGGAAACAGGATGATATGTTGGTACTGAGGAAGAGGATCAGCTTTGTCAGTTAGTTGTCAGTTGAGCTAAAAGAAGCAGAAACTAAAATAAATTTTTTTTTGGTATCATGATTACAGAAAGAAAGAAAAAAAGATTGGTTTCTTATGGAAGATGTTCATGTTTTTTTTCTGACTACATACAGTCTGTGATTTTCAGCAATTCATTTCTGTTTTTGAAGAGTATTAGCTGTACTACTGGGTTGATCCAAGCGTTACAAAATAAGTCCGTGTTAAAAATTTGCTGACGGTAGAAAAGTTACTTACAGTAATTAAATGATGAAAAACGAGGAGACGAAGTACATGATGAACAAGGTCCCTAATTACTGATACTACGGTGGCACTGAGAGCTCAACGCACTGCAACTTAAGAAAACTAATTGACAAAACACAAGGACATGAAGAAAACGTCGTCATAAACTTAGCAACACATGCGCAGCATTTAGAAAACACGCTGCAAACACCAAAACACATAACAGAGGACGACGGAAGTGTTTCCAGAGGACACTTAAGAGTGATGAACACTTCAATAACTAATTAGCGAAACGTTGTTAAAACACAAACAAGGCATTTTCCCTACCGTAGCAAGGTCATGGATGTATATTACAAGAGCTCTTATAATACATTCATCCATGAGAAAAACAGACGAGCTAACCGCTGCTGTTTCCGGTCAAATGGCGCCATCTGGTGGACATGAACGGAACTACAAATACAAAAAATAAACCAGAGATTATTGAATTAGTATTTAATTATATTATTTGTCCATACTATTTTACTGATATTTAGTCTCAAAAACATATGCCTGCCTTCACAAAAAGGAAAAAAAAAAGTTTTAGGCCAACAATAAAGCAATGGAAAATAAAAAACTGATTAGTAATTCACTGATTTGATTGACATGCCTTTGAATCACACTTTGTTTTAAAATACCCTGAAAGAAGTTTATATCAATTTGCATGTCATCCTTGAAGGAAAAGCAGCTGATCCAGTAGTTTAGGTCCAATATGTTGTTTTGAGTAGAAGTTAAAAAGACTAGCGCCTAGTCTTTTTTTTTTTTTTTACTGAGGCCAAGCAGCACAGAGCAGATCTAGCTGGGCAGGAAGTCAGACGCAGAAACAGCGTTGAGCATCTGGTCAATTTTCAAAATAAAACACCCCGTGCAGACTCCTAGTTATATATATCGACAATAAACGTAATTAAAACAGACGAATAAAGAAACCGTTTAACTACGTAGCAGAAGCACAAAATCAAATAAAATGACCAAATCAACGAAAACTGATTAAGTTAACAAAATTGGGCGGTTCAGTTGCCCTGCTGCTCTATTGTAATTAGTGTCTGTGTATAAATAGTCAATGAGTTTCTGCACATTTCATCCAGGACTGCTCTGACTTTACTGGATATTGAACCACGAGGAAAAGCAAAAGAACTGTCAAAGGACCTGCGAGAAAAGGGAGTTAATCTTTATAAACCAGGAAAAGGACATAAAAAGATATCCAAAGATTTGAAAATGTCAATCAGTAGTGTTCAAGCTCTGATAAAAGTAGTGAATAATGAAGGTTTCTGTTGATACCAACAAAGATTTCAGCTACAACTGCCAGAAAAATTGTTCAAGTTGAAAAGAAAAACCCACAAAGAACTTCAGCTGAAAGTTGCATGTGGCTGTTTCAAGATGATATAATATTCAATTCCTGGTGAAATATTTGATCATTTAAACATTTTATTTTTAAAAAATATATTAAATTGGTTGATTTTTGGTGAGTGTTTAATGCATTTATAGACTAAATTATTTAATCGTTTAATTGGATATTCTATATTGAAGTCACTCATTAGAAGCATCATACAATGTTTCATTTTTTTCTGGATCAGGATCCAAAATGTAAACCTCTGTAAATAACATTTTCTCTGCTCAGCTTATATTGTTTTTCTATAACTCTATTTGAGACATGTTCTTATAAAATCTATTTTTCTGTTTCTATTGTAGATCACAATGAAACCAGATGTTTTACCTTTTGTGTCGATACAAACTGACAGTCTGGTTGATAGCAAAGCCTCACATGCACTCTTACTGCAGAATCTGTGTTGAACTTGATGGAAGTGTGAAGGACACAAAGAACAGGTGCTAAATATTCTCTTCACATAGGAGGTTGTAAGCAGCGTCAGTCACACAACAGACATGACGCTGTTTGTCCAGAAGATGGAGCTATAAGCTAACTAACTGCATGAGCAGTCCAGCATGTCCAGCTGTTCCTCTAACTGACTGTATGTTGTAGTAGCATTATAAGGTCTGTCCTCCTTATATATAATGTAACTACTGTTGAAACAGGTTATCAAGAGCAATCATAACACAATATGGTTAAAAGCTTAACTGTAAAACAATATTATCAGTTTGCAAATACATCAAAGATGCGGTTATAATCCATTTATAATGGATAAAGCCTTGGTCTGGACGAGAGGTCATCAGGTGGACTCCAACGTTCACCGAGTGTTTCGACCCTTAACCACGACACTCTCCGGTTGGCGGGTCGGCAGTGATTGGCCAAATCACTGCCCCTCTCATCCAGGCTTCCAGCTATTGTCAATAGGGGGCTCTCGCTGCTGCTTCTCCCAACCTACGAACGGCTGTTTTCCTCAAGTGACCTCTCAATCCAACCCTTGTCATCAGATTCCACACAGGGAATCCGGCAATCCTGGACAAGTTGTTGGTACTTGGTTTTCTTTCTCTCTGCCGCTTTCTCGCAGCCCTCCTCCCACGTGACCGTAAATTCCACCAGGATGATTTTCTTTCCCTCTGGAGACCACATAATTATGTCTGGTCTCAGAGTGGTGGACACTACCGCCTCTGGGAAGTGGAGCTTTCTCCCCAGGTCGACCGCCATCTCCCAACCCTGGGCCGACTGCAGGAGGTTTTGCTCCTGCAGTCGGCCCAGGGTTGGGAGATGTAATACAGTAATAATATATTGCAGATATAATAGTAATATGATCAGCACTGTCATTACGGTCAGGAGTATTTTTAATCATAAATCTGCCTTACAGATCATTAAGATAGTTTTAAGATATGCAAAACTCCAACCTGTGTGGATGAATGATGTACCTCAAAACATGGGTTCTCACATCTGATAAAAAATAAACAAAACAAAACATAACATAACATCATGAAAAAGACAAGTCAATAGTCAAGTGTAATATTATACAACATTTACAACAAAATGAAGGATATAAACAAAATGTATACATATTGTGAGGCAGTTCGCTCTAAAAATAAGAGTGTGACAGCATTACAGGCTGACTTTGGCAAGTGGAATGGGTTTGAATGAGACCCAGCAGTTTCTTTCTTGCTTTTTCTAACAGCATGTTTAGGTGCAACGGCTTTACATCCTGCTCCACAATAAATGTCTGTTAGTACGTGCCTGTCCCGGTTTTTTTTTTATTATCAATGGGCAAGTCCCTTTCACTGATATATGGATACGCAGCATTATTTCCACAGTCGGTTTCTCTGTCATAATTTCTTATCTATGCATGACCTGTCATAATTTCTTATCTCTGCATGATCTTGCTCAGGCCACTGCCACGCTCTTCTGCAGGTGTTGTCACTGGGGACTCAACTCTTTCAACCATAATGTGAATTCCTGAGTATTAAATATTCATCGGCAATTTTCTGTAGTGGTCCTATTAATATTTGTTGTTAAAGTCAGAAAAAAGGGGGATAGATGTATTTGCAGAACAATACTTTCTACTCGTATCTTGAGATATTTGATTTGAAAGGGAACTTATTTTAATTCTAATTATAACTATTATCTGTTAACTCTCTCTGCTCTTTTGTCACATGTTTTTTCTGCAACGACTATTATAGTGTAACCAACAAAGTAGGGGTGGTGGTGGGAGGAGTTGGGTGGGGTGGTGGGGGTGGTGGTGGGGGTGGTGGTAGAGAGAGAGAACGGGGATGTTTTAAATCAGACTGGTCCTGTATAATTTCTTCACGCTCATCAGGGAATCAACTAACAGTAAGTAATTTATCTATTTTAATGTATCTATTAACTTTCCATCACTGTCCATCATCGTAGCCTAGAGAACTACTGGGATTGGAAATTAAAAATAATATATCCTTGAGTTTTATGCTAAGTTTCATGGAGGGATTTTTTGTGTCTCTCTGTAAATCAAAGAGCATGGTCTAGACCTGCAACATATAAAAATGCCCTGAAGTGACTTTTGGTGTAATTTGGCGCTATATAAATAAAATGGAATTGAATTACTATGTCCATCCAACTTTTATATGTATTCAGAAGGAATCAGTTTCTTTTGGTTTTACATCATCGTTGTGTTTTTATTATTTTCTCCCTGTATGATTGTCTTTCCTTTCATTCTTCTTTTATTCTTCTTTTATTCTTAAGGTGCTGTGAGTGTTTGTGTAGGAACTACAGAGACACGATGGTGTATATCACTATACAGCTGGTCATCTCTGTGCCTGTGTCCATTTTCGGTCAGTTACCATCTTCATCTCATTATCTATACAGAGAAAAGTTGTTTTTTCTTGTTTTATATTCAAGCTGAAGCATTTATTACCTGACATAGGCTACTGTACATTTGCTGCTGGACTGACACATGGACTGTTTGTAGTGTAGCATCGGAATTTTCCATTTCCCCTCTCCGTACCTAAGTCTGAGAGAATACTGATTTGAGAATGAGTGAGTATTTGGCGTTATTTTTGATATTCAAAAAATGTGTTTGGCCAGGTGGGGGTTCTCGTTGGCCTGTACTATTATTGGGGAAAGACTGTAAAGTAGGTATTTACATGCAGAACACACAAACCTTTAGTGAGAGGTTTTATTTCAGAGGTTAGTTTTGCAGAAGAAATCCCAGGTCTTTGACCTGATTTTGGCTCTGCATTCAGAAGTCCATCTTATATAACATTTTCCTTTTAGCTGACATTCATTCAATCTTCATTCAGTCGTCTACAGCACGAATTATAGTTATCGACAGATAATTAATAAACACTTATAAGTGTGTTATTAACCATTTATTAAAGGTTTATATGCTGCTTATAATGAAAATAAAACCAAAATACTATAGCTAATAGTTTCACAGATTGTCACATAAAGACTTTGTTTGGTTTGAACTTATTTGCATTGTAAAAGATAAATAATACAGTAAATGTGATGAGTGCAGCCTGTGATCAAAAATTTAGAGCATTTTCCAACATGCCGGCAGCGTGTAGGACTTATAGTCTTATTGTTGTCCAGGTTGAAATGATTCATTTTAAAAATCTCTTTTTCTCTTTCTTCTGCTTTCAGCACTGTTCGCACAGCAAAACCACCAGACAGAAAACAACATGACCATGTCAGTGGAGTTTAGTTTCTTCAACGCAACGGTCAGGATCCGCGGTGTGTTCCTGCTCGCAGAGGTTAGAGGGTTCTCCCTCAATATCACCGGTAAGATGTCTGTCATCTGGACTTTTTCTTTATTTGGATTTGATATTTAGATTTCACCAAATATCAAAAACTGATTATTTGAACATTTTGTTATTTTTTTTAGAATATATTCAATTGGTCGATTTTTTTTTTTGAGTGTTTCATGCATTTATAGACTAATTGATTTAACTGTTTAATTGGATGTTTTATATTGAAGTCATTCATTAGAACCATCATACAACGTTTCAATTTTTTAGGATCCAAAATGTCAACATTTAATATAACTTCACATTTTTAATATGCACATTGTATTGCCAGTGATGCAGTAAATCATAATTTAAGTTTTTCTGTCCTTTACTACAGCTGTTGATCAGCCCAGACCTGCAGGGAGACCACCACACGAGATTCGTTAAGGATCGGCCTCTGCGTTGGATCAAAATTAAGCAGAGTTGAATGTCCATTTTCTTTTGGGGTAAATAAAGTGTGACAAAAAAGGCATGCCCTGAGAAAAGTTGTTTTTTCTGACTTTACAGATCTCACAGTCGGAATGTATTTCCGTCGTCCCCTCTTTCTGTCACCCACACTTGGAATTACGCCGCCTCGATGAGTCAGATGAGTCCCTCTCTCCGCTTGCCTTACTCACCGCTTACTTGCTTATGTCTTACTGCTTACGTTCCCAAACACTCAGCTGCTCTGTTGTTGGTTACACTATAATAGTCGTTGCAGAAAAAACATGCCTAGATGCACAGGTATAGAGAATACAGTTAGACAATCATCATTCTGACAAAACACTCGATGCAGAATGAAAAAACAAGAGACATCCGCTGAGTGACAAAAGAGCAGAGAGTTAACAGATAATTAGAATAGTTATAATGGGAATTAAAATAAGTTCCCTTTCAAATCAAACATCCCAAGATATGATCATCTAAATGATACAAGAACAACAGTTTAACATCAGAAAACATGAGAGTTCTCCAAACTTTCTGATGAAATAAAAACATCAGCTACAAACTAACCTTGAAGTTACTAAAGAGACAATAAAGTATTAAACAGAGAAGCAAACTTACAAAACATGCACAAACTTTCAGCAAACAGCTGAAGACGAAGACTCTCCTTTCGACGTCTGTCAGAAATGTCCCCGAGGATGAGCTGTTTCCTTGAATGAGTCAGAGCTCCATGAAGAGGAGAAGCAGTCAGGAAGACTCACAACATGATGACCCTTTATACGTGTTTTTGACTGATTTAATTCATGTATATTTATTGTGGTATTGATGGTTTCTTAGTGTTTAACTGTGTTTAATTCATCATGATGTTCATGCGAAGAGAAGCTGAACGTTACATTTAGATTAATGAGATTTAAGAGTTATAATTAAAATCAATAATTCACATGAATCTGACTTTTGGACTCTTCAGAGTTTCTTCGCACACAAACACAAAAAACAATATAGTCTGAAATATAAGGAGGAAGTTTATCAGCTGATATTTCTGTTTAAAAACCACCACGTGGTTTAAAGAAACTCCATCCAATAATAACACATCATAATAAATTAGTTTTTCCAGCTGAAATACTTACTGATGTATTTTTTTTTTAAAGGGACCATTTCCCTTTAATGTAGAGAAATCAAACTCCACTTACTGTTGCAGGTCTGTGTAGAAAAGCAGCCGTGTGCTTCAGTTAAAGCTGCGTTTTTCGTCATTTTCCACTTCAGGCAACAACAGATCAACAAACATGATGACGATTTATAAGTAATCACATCAAAAATGAGTTTTCAAGTGATTTAATCGCTTTAACAGATTCACTGTTACAACACATGATGATACATTTTAAATAAAAAGCTAACATTGAGTGTTACAGGAAACAAACGGACAGATGTTGACATTTTTCCAGACACATATAATCATACAATTTCCTATAAATCATTGTGTTTTATAGTATTTCTGCTACAAAATCACAAATTTATTGTTTATTGTTTTCAGCCACAGAAGCTGAGGATAAGTGCAGAATCACATTCTATAAGTTCACTGTTTTACAGCTGGGATTGGAGGGATAGATCAATCTCACATTTGATAAAAAAAAGAATATATGTACATAAAACAAAGAGACAGAAACAGGCTCAGGAGGGAACCATTATTCCTGAGAGGTGATTGGTTACCACACTGACCTTTATGCAAAGTTAGAAAGATCTTTAACACTAGATTTGATACAATCCTTTTGACACCTTTACTGCTCTATAGTAGAGTATTACACGATCAACTGAGACCTCTACAGAAACAAACTCCGGATGGATGGAAGTGGATGAAGTGAAGCAACTCGGTCGGTCTCAGTTTTGCTCTTCAAACTCTGCGCTCATCTGGAGAGAAAAGAAAAGGATGGTTGTTTCAGGTACAGCTCTTGTGTCAATGAATAGGAAGAAAACTAAGACCCGAGAAGAACCGTTAACTAGCAAAGGACCGACAGCTTGTTGTTTGCCATAAAGACAACAGTTCATAAATGTTCATAAGGGACTTTCATGCTTCAGAAATGCAGAATATTAGTGTATCTATTTGTGTATTCTGAACCGGAATATACACAATATATATTAATTTCTCCTTTTTGTGTACAGATTGTTTTCTACTAGAAAGACCAGAGAACTTACAGAGTAGATTTGTAAGTTTTGCTGGTTTGATTTAAAGTTATACTTCAGTGATTTTGTGCTGCACTTTTAACCAAGTCGGAAAACTTCCCACAATGCAACTAGATCAACACTAATCCTTCACGACTACCGGTGAAGGCCTAAGAATCCAAGTCGTCTTGTATTTCTGCTTTTCCTCTACATTTATATTTTGAAGACTGGTTTACTTGTTTGTACATTTATAAAAAAATTTTTTATAAAAGATTTAAATATTTGATACGCAAGAAAAAGATTTTCACATCAAACATTTGTGCAGGAGAAGTAGAAACCAAGACCTACCTGTTCCAAGAACTAAATATCAATGATTCAGAGGAAACTGTCCGATTTGGCTGCAACTTTTTGTCACATTTAACTGTTTTCCTCATGAACTCTACATGTAAAGCCAGCAGAGTGTCCTTTATGGAGTGTTATAACATGCTAAAAAACACCAAACAGCCAAATAATATCGTGCTGTTGGAGGGAAAGCCATAACCGTTTTAGCATAGTGAGCTGCGGCAGTTAAGGTGGAGCATACTAAAGCAAGTACATCTAAAACACAGTCCATGCTTTGCAGAGCAGAACAAGTTAAATCTGCGTCTACCTCATCGTCAAACTGTGGTGGAAATCCAAGCAGGTTGTTGGTCTGAAAGAAGAGCAGAAGGAGGAAAACAGAAGCAGACAGACAACAAGTTTAACAGCAGAGACAGACAGCAGTGGGCTCGTTTATTGTTTGGATAATATGAGAGAGAGAGAGAGATTTTGCACAGGCACAGGACAGTAAAGGTACATTGCAATCTTTGTGCATAACTTACTGAGTCAGCTTTTAAAAAGAGGCAAAAAAAGAGGTAAAATAGATAACACATGCCCTCTATATCCTATGAAAATGCGCCATCTGGTGGTCATGATTATATTATTATTATTATTATATCTAGCATTAAATAATATGTCCATACTGTCTTTGTTTTTATAGCTTAAATCAGAAAGCTGTAGAGATATTGAGTCTAATAAACATATTTATTCATTGAAAGAAAAAAAAGAAAAAGATTTTAGGCCTTCAAGGAAGCAATGGAGAGAGTCAGCTTTTAAGAAAATGGTAAAGAAAGGCAAAAATAAATAATAGATACACTCTACATAAAAATACACACTATGAAAGAGACGACAAGCAGCTTGACTCTTGATTTTTTAACAGCAGCTGGACTAGATTTATCTATTTTCAAGTGCATGATGAAGAGAGACTTAACTCTTAAACTTATCTCTTAAAAAAATAACTTTACTATATTTTGACCTCACTGATTGTCATTTTATCAAACATTTGTACAGTAAAGGTAGAGAGCTAAAAGTTTAAACCAAGCCCTCTCCCTAAAACTCAAGATAAACAGAATTACATTAAATAAAAATGATTCAGCTTCATTTGAACTCTGGAAGGTGATGGAAACTGTTTTCTTCATGAACTCTACATGTAAAACCAGCGGAGTGTAATACATGTAAAAAACGAAACAAAACCCAAAACAGCCAAATAATATCGTGCTGTTGGAGGGAAAGCCATAACCGTTTTAATATAGTGAGCTGCGGCAGTTACGGTGGAGCATACTTAAGCAAATACATCTAAAACACAGTCCATGCTTTGCAGAGCAGAACAAGTTAAATCTGCGTCTACCTCATCGTCAAACTGTGGTGGAAATCCAAGCAGGTTGTTGGTCTGAAAGAAGAGCAGAAGGAGGAAAACAGAAGCAGACAGACGACAAGTTTAACAGCAGTGACAGACAGCAGTGGCCTCGTTTATTGTTTGGATAATATGACAGAGAGAGAGAGAGAGATTTTGCACAGGTACAGGACAGTAAAGGTACATTGCAATCTTTGTGCATAACTCACTGAGTCAGCTTTTAAAAAGAGGTAAAAAAAAAAAAAAAAAAGAGGCAAAATAGATAATACATGCGCTCTATATTCTATGAAATGAATCTGGTGCTCATGAGCAGGAACTACAGATACATATTTTTTTAGTATCTTATAGCATTAAATAATATGTCCATACTGTCTTTGTTTTTATAGCTTAAATCAGAAAGCTGTAGAGATATTGAGTCTAATAAACATATTTATTCATTGAAAGAAAAAAAGAAAAAGATTTTAGGCCTACAAGGAAGCAATGGAGAGAGTCAGCTTTTAAGAAAATGGTAAAGAAAGGCAAAATAAATAACAGATAACACTCTACATAAAAATACACACTATGAAAGAGACGACATGCAGCTTGATTCCTATGTGAGTCATTGTAGAGAACGCTGCAATGCTCTTTATGTCCTAGGAAAAGTGCCACCAGGTGGTCATAAGCAGGAACTACAAGCACATCTGCAGATACAGATTTTTTAAATCAGAGATTCTTAAATTAGTATTTTAATATTATTTAATATTTAATATTCATAAGCAGGGACTACAAGCACATGTCATTTTGTTTATTGTTCATTTTAAAAATCTCTCTTTGATTAGTGTTGAGACTTTTACATATAAATGAACATCAGTCACATTCAAGCTTGCGCCAAACGTTAACTGTCAGGTTAACCCGAGCAGGTGAAGCAGGTGGACCCAGACGCAGGTGATGGCAGGCAGGCAGAAATATTTAATGAAATAATTCAAAAGTCAAAAGGAGACAGAGGGGCACTGAGCATAACCACAGGGACAAACACAGGCATCCCGACAACGACTGAACTCAAAACCAGACATTCAATACAAATCAAACTAATCAGAGAATGAGGGACAGGTGGGAGTGATTGGAGGAGGGCTGTTGGAAAAGAGGAGCACATGAACACAGGAGGAGAAAACACACAACAAAACAAAGGTAGACCACTCATGACACAAACAAAACCACAACAGAGGTGCAACACAGGAACAGGAAACTCAAAAAAAAAAAACCCACATACAACAAGTCTAAAAACACACAAGCCTCTAACCCCCAGATCAGTGTCTCTGTATGTCACAGCATGCAGAGTTTAATCTGAGGGGTGTACTACGAAGCGAGATTAGTGGGTTAGCGGGGTATGATGAGACTAAAGCCTTCAGGGTTTCTGATGTCACGAAGGTGGCTCTCTTTTAACCTGGCTAGATCACCATGGTAACTGATGCGGCAAACTTAACCTGGTCCGGAGCAGGTTATGTTCCGAGCGCTGAACTTTCATTAACTACCGGATTTGCTGCCGAGTCCGTTTAACACTGCTGGAAAACTGATCAAACTTTTATCAGACTGATTATTGATCTGATGTCATATTGTTGATTTGAAACGGTGCAAGAGGTTTGGATTACTGCGGGATTTTATTACAACATATCAAGCTGGATTTAAGATAATAGAAAAAAAATAAAAACAAAAAAACTATTGAAGAAACAAAAATAAAATTAATTAGTCTATTGGTATTTATCACAGACATATATTACAGATATATATCCACACACACACACACACACACACACATATATATATACACACTATATATATATATATATATATATATATATATATATATATATATATATATTTATAATTTCACTGGCGATTGTGTGACGCTCAAAACAATTTATCCACCGTTTTACAGCCGTAACAGCAGCGACGGAGCCTTTGAACTAAATGTAATTACTCTCACTGCTAGAAGGGGAAGACAAAAGTGCCGCACTCAGGCTTTAAATCTCTTAAGTCTGTTTTGTAAAGTGCATCTTTTTGTTTCAAATATGCTACAAAAATAACATTTTATTATTACCAAAGTACTAAAATACCTGAGATAACAGTACAGGAAGAGAAGATAAAACCTTGGAATCTGTATTTTTTATTTTACTGGCTCTGAAAACATGGAGGGAAGGAGCTTCTGCCTTTGCAATCTGCACATATATTATCACTCTATTGCTCTTTATTCATTCCTATTTATTTACTTCCTCATGTTTTGTGCACATGTGCAGCTAACAGGTGGTGATTTTGGTGCTGAGCAGTTTCATATCCACGCAGGAAGCAGAGCAGCAGCTCACAGCGGTAATCAGTGAACCAGTCAGTGCAGAACAGCACTCACCACGGCGTCCATTTCTCTCGGACTGACGTACTGCTCCAAAGCCTTGTAGTCGTCGGGAGACATGGGCATCATGTTGTCCTGCAGTCTGGACGGATGTCTGCAGCAAAAAGACAGAAGAAGAGCCGCGTTAGCTCAATGTAAACTGTCAATAAATCACAATATTTATGATAAAAATGTGTTTGAGTGACTGCTGCTTACACTTCTGAGACAGATATGAGCTCCGTCTTCATGTAGCCGCTCTTCTCCGTGTTCTCTACGTCCATCGGCTCCGCAGCTGAGAGTTAAGACGCAGATTCAAGCGTTAAACAAAACTTTAAAAAGGTGTGTCTTTCTGTTTTTAGGTAAATGAAACATGGTCGTCGTTGTTGCTTCTTACTCTCTGAGGGTTTGGGGTAGTACTTCCCGAAGGCCTTGTCTTTGGGGATGTCGGGGTAGAGGAAGCGGAGCGGGTTCTCCGGGATGTTCTCAACCGCCATCACCTTGTAGGTGCGGATGATGTCGGGCAGCGAGACGGCGCCGAGCTCTTTCTTTGTGTACGGCTCCACCGAGTGATAGATCGGCTTATCTGAGAGGAGAGAGAGATAAATATCAGAATGAACGGATCCTTTGAAGAAGACCTCTGTAATTGGCTGCGACATCAACACAAACAGTTATTGTGTTATTCCTCAACAAACGCACCATTTCCTCCTGTTTGTTTGTTAAAAACTACATCTCCCAGCTGTTTTTAGGAAATTAATGATACTTTTTAAATACTTTTTAAAAGATGAAACTATATATTTGTGTTTTTATGTCTGCTCGTACAGAGTGAAGATGAGCTGCGGAAATTATTTGATCAATCGATTAGTTGACAACTATTTTGATAATATTCAAATATGTGACAAAATTTGCAGGTTTCAGCTTCTCAAATGTGAGATTTGATACTTTTTCTTTGTCATACCTGACGGCAAACTGAATATCTTTGAGTTTCAGACTGTTCAAAACCAAACAAGACAATTTCAAGACGCCACTTTTCATTCTGGGAAACTTTTAACGAAGAATTTGATGGACTAAACTTTAAATGAAGAAAATAATCAGGACATTAATAATCATTAGTTGTATTTTTAGAGGAACAAAACACAAATCTGTCAAGTAAGAAAAATCTGTTAAACTTTTAAAATACAAAAGATGTGATTATATTTCAAGTGCATGATTATTTTCATTATTTTCTGAGATTTTATGGACAAAACATTCAATGGAGAAATTAATCGGAACAGCAATCAGTAATGAAAATAATAGTAAGTTGCAGCCTTTAAAGTGAACAGAACTGTAAGTGGTAGATGTTTCTGAGGATGTAAAATCATACTCAGTTTCTTACAAAGAGTTCAAAACCATAAATATCTGCAGCTCATTTTATGACAAACCATCCAATAGCTGTAGAGAGTAGCTATTAGCTAACAGCTGTTATTTCAGTCAGAACAGCACCATGGAGTCACGTCATGCTGCTAATATGAATCAAAAACATGCTATATATCACTTCAGAGACACTTTTCAGTCTTCCTGTTGCTCACCATGCACGTCGTGTTCGATCCAGGTGAAGGTGATGGCTCCCTCTTTACTGCTCTCGCTGAACCTGAGCAGGAAGGTACCCGGACACTTATCGTTCAGCAGAGACTTCTCCCTCTCCTTACTGATGAAACCCATGATAGAGCTGCACACAGACAGGAAGATTATTTATTATCATGGCGAAATAACACGAATCAAGATGATATTTAGATCCAAAGAAAGTGCACTCACCCGTCGTTCCAGAGGGAAAGCAGGTGTCTTTTAATCAGATCCAGGATGCCTTCGATCCACAACCAGAAGGGAAAAGCTTTCTCGTTGGCACTCTGCTGCTGGACAAAACAAATTACTTTCATCATGTGGAGCCAAAACACACCTGAACTGGACAACAGAGACTTAAAAAACAGCGAGTTTCAGCTCGTTGTTTATCTGTCCGACAGCAACTTTTACTGTTCTGGTTCACTCTCAGCGGCTCTCATAGCGTCGTTTTTTAGAGAAAAAGCTCTTAAAAAGCCGCTGAACACTAACCTGCTCAGCAGCAAACAGTTAGCTGTAGACTAGCTGGAAGCATTTAGCAGCTAAAGAGCCAGATATTTCCCTCAGGACGTTGTTTAAGTGCGTCTCCTTTAACGTTGTCTATAAAACGGTAGAGGAACTGCTGCTCACCTTGCAGAACTTTGTCCAGGGGATTTGTCCCTCCGGGTTCCTCTGGGCTTTGGCTCCTGCAGAGAATCACAGTCAGGTCTCATATTAGACTTTTATGATCTGCTGATAGCTGAAGTACTTTTCATGAACAGTTGAATGCTTAGCTGCCTCATCCCTCTGATTGTTTCAGTGATTCAAAGCTAGCTCTGGTGCTGTCCTCATTGGGATTCACACAAGAAGCATTTGTACCAACAGATTGTTTGGAGGCGTTCTCTTAGGCATGAACTACATTTATGAGTCATAAAGCTTTAATCTGAATGAATTTGAGTTTAAATATGATCCAGAAATCAACGTAAATGAAATATATAACTAAAAGAAATGCAGAGTTAACGTTCTGTTCAGCATATCATCATCATACAATCAAAATATCTCTCTGATCGTCATGACCGAATTTAAACTCTGACTCTTGACTGATCTCCAAACATGTCAGTCTAGATGATGAAGTCTTTTATATTCTAGCTGGTAGTTAATGATTTAACCACACTGCAGCTGTGAAGACGGTTGAGGTTGTTTTGTAGTTCATGATGTTGCTGTAGTTTCACTTCAGCTAGTTTTGCTAGTTTTTTATTTGATGTTTTCGGCTCCTGGTTCAGGCTCTATCTCTAGCTCTAGCTGTGGCTGTGTTTGTGGTTCTAGGTGAGGATGTGGTTCTGCTCGTGGGTTCTGACCGAGCAGCTTGTCCGCCAGCATGTTGAGCTGCTCCTGGTTCAGGCCTCGCTTGGTGACGGACGAGAACTGCCAGCTGAGAACCTCAGAGAGTTGACACCACTTTGCCGGCGGAGGGGAGAGGAAGAACTTCAGGTTCTGGAGAAAAGAGAAGACGGGTTTGTAATCGGGCCGGTGCTGGATTTATAAATCCATAAACAAACCAGTTTTCATTTTCATAACACAAACAAACACATTTTGGTAAAATTACTCACTTTTAGTTATGAATGAGTTGTGATTTCTACAGTAGAAGAAATTATACATTGAACAATTTTAACTGTTTGTTTTACTGTAAATATATTATCAAACAAGATGGTCAGATACACATAAATAAAATACAGCCTGTTAAACATGTTACATTTACTGCACTGCCAATAAATATACTGATACTAATATATATCAACATGTTCACCAAAACAAATTAAAGACTTAAAAAGACGTTTCAGATTTGAATGTGTTTCTTTATCATCCATCAACTTTATTGTTTGTTAGTTCTGCTCTGTTCATTGTTTTCTGTGTGATAAAATGTGCCTTAAATAAATGTTGATCTGACTTTATTACAGCATAAAATGTGATTTACAGCCTTTTTCCCGCACTCATACCAGTCACAGAAAGAGAAGAGCAGTTGGGACAATAAAGCCTACAATCATTTATTAAGTACATAAGACTTGCTGTCAGGACTTTCCCGCTGAATATAACTGTCATTCATAGTAATATAATTAATGATTTAACGAGAGCTGGACCCAGATAAGTGGCAGCAAACTGATGAATGGATTAACCTCTGACCTTCTCTACTGTGATTGGATGAGCTGCTAGATACTGTAGCTAACAGCAGCGACGTGGAAAAGTTTACGATGTAGAACGTCTTCTGACCACAAACAGAAACATTTGGTAACTTAAACTGCGGGAGTGTGTGTGTGTGTGTGTTCACCTTGGGCTCGGTGGTCAGCATATTGTACCAGAGGATGGAGGCCCAACCGCTGGGCAGCTGGCAGACGTTAGAGATGACCACAACGGGCAGAGACATGGCCTACAACAACAACAACAACAACAACAACAACAACAACAACAACATAAACAAACAGTCATCAACACACTCACATAACATCTGGAGTCAATAACAAGCTCGTTATTTGTTCCAGCTGGTGTCCTGATACGTGTTTTACCTTCGAGTGGATCATCTTCTACATCATAAATGATCTTTGTGTCTCACCTCCAGTTTGATGTCGAGTCCCGACTGGTTGAGCTGAAACTCGGACTCGAAGCTGAGCGAGTGAAGCTCCTCGGTGACGATCAGAGGACCCTAAAAAACAAACATTCGGTTTATTTATCAGGGACGATGCAGAAACCGCTGAAACAGAGACTGCGGTTATTCTTTCTACTTAAAAACATTTTTACCAAAAGCACATCAGTTAAATTGAGTGCATGTTTCCTGATTCCTGGTGACACTGGATGTGTATCAGAGAGCTCAGTATTTATATTTATATTTGTTAAGGCAGCAAAATTATTTGTTTTTGAATTAAAGTGGAAATAAACATAAAAAAACTTGTTTTTATGTTTTAATTTTCATTACGCTTCTACTTTTAGGATATTTAAAGGCAGCCACAGATGCCTTCATTCACACTGCTGACTCAAGTTTTTGCACAATAACTTGTATATTACACTGATATTTTATATACCTGTGTGCATATATATGTATATGTAACTGTATCTTTCTTGTAAATATATCATTTTCCTTTAGTGCTACTTTGTTTATACATTGTTCTATTTTATTGTTTTATTCTATTTTAATTTAACACATCTGAATATTTTCATTCTATTTATATAATTGTATTGCTCTCTCACATCATCTCACCATCTACACCTCAGCAGTACTTTAAGTTGTTTTATATGTGCTTGTTTTTTCTAATGTTTTGTTTCTATATAATATTTTGAGTCAAATACTGCTGTGGACATTAATGTTGTTCAGTATCGTAAATTTGCAATTTAATCTAATCTACAAAGAAAAAAACTTTTATCTGCATCTCTTCGGTCTAAAATTAGTTATAAATGTGTGAAAAGTGAAGAACATTTGTTTTTATTGCTGCAACATAACGTTCATCTCCAACAAACTTTTATTTTACATTTTTTATTTTTTATGATTAATAAGAACCTACAGATAATCTGCGATATTATTCAGCACTTTTTATCAGATTAAACATGTTGTATAATAAATACTAAATAACACAAATCCTAAAATGACTGTTTGTAGGATTTATTTGTGATTAAAGCATATTTTAAATGATTCTTTATATTACTTATAAGCGCTCCTGGGATCTGTGTCGTTCTGTGTTTTCACCACTAGATGGCGTCAGAGTCAAACAGTTTAAATAACACACAATGATTTTAAGTTAACAACCTCCAGAAAGACTCAACACACACTTTACACTTTAATATTTCATTACAAAGCAGTAAACATAAGGTTGTCAATAAAGTTTCCTACAGGACTCAAACGCACCATGAAGAGCTGAATGATCTGCTGCTCGTCAGTGAGTTTATGGTGATTTTATTACATAATTTCTTCTGTTTTCAGGCTGTTTTTATATATATTTCCTTGTTATTTTGTGTATTTTAAGGCCTTCCTAGAAACAGAAGATGCAAACTAGCTTAACCTATAAATATACTTAATACACTTAAATGAAATAGAAATCTTTTTGCACAATTATAAATCAAGGCCGTCATGGTTTTAAAGGCTCTTACCTCATTTGTTCTGTTCCCGGCTACTTTCTGCTCTTTCAGTTGCTGCGTAGAGAACAAAATAAAGTTTCTTTTTTTACCAGACTTCCTTTAAACCAAAGTTTCAGTTCCACAAAATCAAAACCAACGTTCAAATAAGTGATTTTCCATTCATTTCTAGTTCCTTTTCTTACAATTTCTACTTCTCCTCCTTTTCTCCTTTTACTACCGTGAAATAATTTAATCATTGTTAAAAGCAAACACTCGTCTCACCAAATGTCTGAACTCCGCCGCCAGGCTGCCGTTCGACTCCTCCATGTTCATCACTTTGGTGTTCGTTCCCAAAATGTTGAATTTACGAAACCTGATGTCAGAAAAGCGTCGATCTGGAGTCGTTAGCAGCAATTTATTCAACGTTTATTGCCATTTAAATGCTCTTTTCTCCTTTGTTTTATGATCTACTGTCCTAAATTCAGTTTAAGTTTAAGCATCAGAATGTTTTTTTACATTAAATTAGATGTAAATGGTTTTGAGACGTACCCTTTCTTTTCTGTGACATCCCTGAAAGAAGAAGAAGAAGATTTTATTCACGACATATTTCACATTTTCAACACGTGCAGAAAAACTAAACGGAACGTCTTATCGAGCTTACTTATCAAACACGGCTTTGACTTTGAGTTGGTAGTTAAACTCCTGCAGCTTCACCAGGAACCTGAAAAAAAAGGAGAAGACGAGATGTTCACACAGAGACAGGAAGTAGATACAGATCTGCACGACAACAGCAGGCTTAACAAAAAATAAAAAAACCCACAAAGAACAATCATAAATATTTCTGTATTCAAGAAACAGAACAACAAGACTTCAGGGTTTCCTTCGTTTTGCAATCAGCTTTGACACGACAATTTCAATTCTGCTCTTTGTTTCTTGAATTTCGTAACATGTTTGCTGCTTTTTTATATTTTTTATTTGGGTTAACAGACGTTGTTTCACAGCAAAGCAGGAAAACCACAGGTGTGAATGATGAAACTAAAAAAAAAACAAGTGTTGGACCTTTTTTTTCTTGATCTTTTATATTTGACCAATAATTTCAGCTCTAGTTCAGTTTGTTAGTGTGAGAATGAAGCTATTTATACTAAAAATAAACAGTTACGCTTCAACACAACCCAAAAATGCTCAAAGGATTGTGGGAGGAAGCCGACAGCTGCATCTGAACTGAGTTGTAAGGCTTGTTGTGCTCACATGAAGCTGTGTTTTTTGTTTCTTACCGCAGTTTTACGGTGAACTGGACGCCTGTTTTCAACACCAGGGGCCTCTGTGGGTGGGTGGGCATGCAGGGCTGCCTCTCTACGACCAGAGAGCTTCACACACACACAGAAAAACAGTCTTAAAACAAGATGAAATAACAACCGTAAGTTAAAATAAATGAACTATGAGGTGATCTTTACTTGGAGAGGAGGTTCTTGAGGAGATCCAGAGCTCGGGTCTCCAGGAAACTTTTCTTCTGTGTGATAGGGTCGCTGTCGTAGGTGAACTTCTGCTCCAACTCCTGCAGCTTCTTCAGGTGCTGGCGGACCTGCTGGAGGCTCTCCGCTACCGCCGTGAACCTGCAGGACGAGGAAATGACAAGAAGAAGAAGAAGATATAAATGAAGAAAAAGAAGAAATGGTGCATTTGTTGGGGACTTTTTTCCAGCGTCTCACCAGTTCTGCAGCTGGTCCACGCAGGCGTTGGGCGGGCCGCCGATACAGGCGATCTGCTGCCGCTGCTTCCACTCGGGCAGCTCCTCGGAGATCAGGTCCGACAGCAACACCTGAGTGACGTTCAGCAGGTCGGACAGCTGGCTCACCACATCCTGAGGAACAGCAGAGACAACAGACATCTTGAATTCTTTGGCTGCACCAGTTAAAACAATTTACACAACGTTTCTGGCCTGAGATCATTTAAATATTAACAGTCGGAGCTTTTGCAGCCAAAGCCTCTTCAAGTCCAGTTCAGAACAAAACATCCACGACGAGATGAAACCATTTTGGAAAGTGGCGGGGAAAAGCTGCAGCTGTCTCCGAACATCACGAGATGTTCGACCAAAGGAGCAGCCGAGAGCTCGAGGTCAAGCTTCTGTAAAAAAAGGAACCATCCCGCCGCCGGTGGCTGGTTTTGCATGTATGCGACCTGGTTAGACACTCATTCATTCACTGTCTTATATATCCTCCTCTACATGGTATCTATTACATGTTTACTTACTGTACCTAGAAATACATCCAGACAGTGTGAGCCCACCTCCATCATGCTGTCATACAGTGGGGTGGCCTCACATTGACTCATCATAACCCTCAAACACCACCTGTTGTCTGTTCTACTTTCCCCTTCATCATATCAGGAAACATGTGCACAAGTTCATGCACAGTTCATGTTCAGGCAAATATACAATATAAGATAAAAATGCACGTGGGAGGGAATACGAGAAATGCAACTGCAGCCAGTGACTCATCTTCATTCATATTTTAGGAAGCTACAAATTATAAACAGCTACAAAAAAAAAACAAAAAAAAACCCAAATAAAAACCTGGAAAGCCGTCAGTTAGAGGGGAAGTACAGAAGGCCGTTGCTATGGAGACGGTGACTAGTCACTTTGGTGTGAACCGGCAGGTTTTGTAGTCGCAGGTTTCGACTCGTCTCGTGGTGGATGTTTGTTCTGAACTAAAAGCTGAAGTCTCTGTAAGATGGGGGATAGTTTTTACTTCTTTCTCTGCTGTTTATTTATTTATTTATTGAACTAATGATCTCTGATCCTTCAGACTTATAAAATCAACCCGTGACTCCACTTCAACTTTGTCTGTTACAGTCATTTATTTAATTTAGTTTTGTATCTTAAATCTCTCTGTAAAACACTTTAAATGTGCTCTATAATTAAATCTGACTTGCTTTATTCCTCGTCTTTTTTCATCCAGGTCGGCTATTATTGCATCGTTAAACTTTCTTACTAATCCTCTCTTACAGTTTTCTTTTGTTATACGTGAACGTAAACAATATATGATCACTGTCTGCTGATTGTTTTATTAATTTAGTGTCTAATTTTCCTTTATTTCTTTTTCTTTTTAAAAATAAATGAATGTTCTCTATGTTTTTTCTATATGATCCACTGTATGATGGCTTCTCAGCCTCTCCTGCTTCATCTCTTTTACTTCTGCAAAGCACAAAGTTATAAAATACACTTCACAACATTTATTTTAGAGAAGGTTGCTGATGCTTTATATACACAAAAAGCTGTTATTACGATGCACTACACATGAGAGCAGTGAGTTAAGAGGGACTTTCCCTTTTCAGGATGTTACATTTAATTATCAGAAGACTGCAAACAGGAAAAAAATAGATAAACACTGCAGTGTAAATATGTATATTTTCAAAACTATAAATCATTTTGGTCACAAACCCAAAGTTGAGAACCAAATTAAATCCATGTTTGTTCATATTTTGATTTAGATTTATTTCCCCAAACGTTTCAGGTGTGTTCACAAAGTCCTGGATTCATGTGTTGGTTTCTGCTCACCTGTCGTTTGCCTTTCAGCTCGAAGCACATCCTCCCCAACAACATCTTCTCTTTCTCCAGCTCCTTCGGTGTCATGCCGTTCATTTCATTCTCTGCAGAAACATCAAAAACATCCAAGAGTTTTATTCACATGGGAATCATAAATCATCTGATATTTATTTTCCTCCAGTTTGTGGCTTCATGAGGAATAAAAAACCTCTTCTGTGACGAGGAGGAAACATCTCGCTCACCTCTGTTCTTCAGCGTGTTCATTTTAAAGTCGTATTCATCCTGCAGATCCTCTAGATTTTTGATGTTTTGATCCGCCACCTGAATGGAGAAGAAATAGGATCCATTAACAACATTTCAGTGAAGCCGGAACATCTGGTCCCATTTTTTGTCTGTACGCTTGTTGCTGTAACTATTTATATTATTTATTATCTCTTCTTATTCCATGACGTCTTACTTGGACTCTGTCTTTCATCTCCTTCACTTTGTTGTCCAGCTTCTGTTTCTCCACCACCATGGCCGACACCGTCCCCTCGCCTTCCTGCTGTAGATATAAAGAACAAAACAAACGAACGCGTGAAATTATGTTTTCAAAAAGACGCTTTAAATGTGTCTAAAAACGTAGATTTAGAGGACGTTAATCAACCCTAAAATGCAGTGAGGTTTGCTCTGAGGTTAAAAAAATAGCCATGAATGTCATTTCAATCAAAAGAATTATTGATTTTCTTTGTTATGTAACAGACGCTTCTCATTTTGTTGTCTTATCTTCCACATTATTCAGTGAGTTGGCACCTTTAACGACGTCTACTGATGTTAATGACGTCATTTAAACCTGCAGAAATTGTCGTTTTATACATTGTTATTATGAAAATATGATTTATAGCCACTCTAAATGAAACAACTGGGTGAGGGAGCAGTTTTTAGATGTTAAAAATGAACTAAACTGCAGATTTTTACCTCTGCACTCTTGGCACTGGCGAGGATCTTCTGCTCCTCTTTCAGGTTTCTGGAGATGATCATTGCCATGTGGACTGGATCTTCCTGGAACCGATCCTGGAACGACAACATCACTCCGCATAACTTACTGAATTAAACCGAACCCTAATAAAAACCCTGCTGCGTATATAACGTCAGGGTTCTGACCTGCAGGTTCCTCTTGATCTTGCGGATGTTGTGCTGCAGCAGGAAGTTGTTCTCCAGAGCGAAGCGGCTGTGTTGGTCGTCCAGCTGAGCCAGAAGGTCGTGGAAACGGACGGTGGCTAGCGAGTCCTGCATGGCCACCGTGTCCCTGAGGAGACCCAGACAAGAGAACTGAGTGCTGCTACTGCAGACGCAACGATTACGCCCATTATCGATAATCTAATTCATTCTTTCATGTACAAAATTTAACAAAGTCATGAAAGCAGCATGAACTGCAAGAAGCTAAATCAACAGTACCACTGATAAGATCTGATGTAGCCTAACTGACTTTAATTTAATCATTAATTTTGTTATTATCATAAACTCATATGGTGGGGTGGGGGGGGGGGGTTGGATAAGAGAATCATTGTTTTGTCTACAAAGTGACCAACAATCCAAAAGACATTCAATTTCCAACGATGCAACTATGCAAATTCATAGAAGAAAGTGCTTTTTAATTGTGTTTTTTATTAAAATATCAGTCTTTTTGTAAAGCGTTTTGTATCTGTAAAAATGTAGAAAGAGATAAAGACATAAAAAGGTATAAAGCGATATGTAAAAGATGCAAAGAGCATATAAAGCATGACCTAAACGTTCAAAGTAAATGACTAGATTAAGCAGTTTATACTTGAAGCTTTAGAGAAGGTTTTACTAACTTAAAAATGTCAAGTCAGCGTACCATGTTCTTCCTTTTTGAGTAACTGTAACCATTGCTGTTGTCAACCAAAGAAAATCTTGGTCTACTAAAATTGTACATGACTTTTTAAGCATTTATTAACCGACACACTGTAGTCTCTGCTGTACATTTACTGCCATATCGACAACTTACCGCTAACCTTTTCCTCTGCTCCATTCTTACATAACTGTTACTACGCGCGTTTCCCAGGCAACGACACAGCGGTTAACTCACGTCCTGAGCAGCTGCACAGACTCCCAAACGCTAAATATTTCTGAACGAGTGGATATTTGACGTTAATTCTGGGGTTAAAACATATTTTTGGGCTTAATTGTAGGAGAAACACCGATTCAGTAGGCTACGTTTAGTAAACGCTGAGTAACGGTTGAGAACGTTAGAACGAGGAGTTTCCGTTGGGCGAGCCCAAAATTGTGAAAACAGCGGGGGTGTTTTGAGTACACCCCCGCTGTTTTCACAGGTAATTTGCTAGTCTGTCCCTCCCGCCGGAAATAATGGATTATTCCTGGAAGGCTGTTGATGTTGCACTTTTCTCCTTATGAAAGTAACACGGAGATTATTCCACCAATGAGAATTTAGTCGGAGGAGAGCATATCGACCAATTTACCAACAACAACTTAATCTTAACTTATAGCACAAGATAAAATACCATGAAATCTCCAAACAACTGATCGATCATAGCAAACACATTGCAAGAAGTCAGCGTCTTCTCACCAGTCGATGCTCTCGATCCACTTGCTCAGGTACTGTCGGATGTCCATGGGGAAGGAGTCGTCGTAGAGCTGGTCCACCTGCTCCAGGTACTTGCAGTCCAGCATCTGAAGCTGGACCCACTGCGCCATCGTCTGGAGGAACAAGTATGGCTCGATAAGCGTCAACACTAACCTGCCCTGCCTTATTGTTATATCGTATCTGGGAACATGCGGCTTTTGCAGACGGTTGATTTCAGTGCAACTGGGCGTCACCTCTCTCTCTCTCTCTCTCTCTCTCTGTCTTTCACCTCTTGACTTGCCCCAGAAAGCAGCCGCAGACTTTTGTTTTCCGTCTGACTCTAGTTTTGATTTTACTCCAACGACAACTTGCACTTCATTGTTCACACTTTCACACTTCCTTAATTTTTCACACATGATGTTCCAGACTGACGCACTCCATCATTGTTTACTTTATTATGATAAATATTTAATGTCTGTCATGTCTGGTCTCACGTCTGTTGTGGTTTGAGAGGTTATGACAACAGAAACCAATATGAGAGTTAAAACAAATCCAGTGATAATTTCTACATGAATATGTTCAGTATTGATCACTTTAATGTGGTTAGCAGATATTTTAGACTATTATTTTCCAACTATTTTTCCTGTTAGTTAATTAGTTTGTCTTTAATGCCTCAGATGGTAAAAATAAATAAAAAAGTGCATCACTAAATGTCTTGTTTTGTCTAGACAGCAGTTTAAAACCCAAATAATATATATTTACTAGAATGTAAGACAAGAAAAAGCAGCAAATCATCACATTTGAGAGCCTGGAGATGTCAGATGTTTTGCTTTTTTGCTTAAAAAATACTAAATGACTACTAATTGTTGCAGCTTCTTCAGTTTACTGTTTATAACATGATATTGTTTCTTATTTATTCACTTTTTTACCACTGCAGCATCCCAGCATTCCCAAAGTGTTCAATTAAATCTAATCTAAAGTCATTTTAAGGCATTAAATATGTGAGATTAATGTGGTCTTGTAGTCTTGCAGCTCCACTCTTCACTTATTACAACAAACCGTCTGTTTATTTGGAAATCAGAACAACTGACTGCTGAATTATGGTTGTTCTTCCTCTTCCCCCGATTCATGTTTGACCAGACGTTTCAAAATTACAAACGCACAACAGAAACTAAAACCTCAAGTTCTTGAATCTGTAACAGCGAAAGTAAATGTGGATGTAAGATGGAAAGGTCAGAGGTTAAAGAAGACGACAGGAAATGTCAACATCACGGACTTTCTGCTGTTTTGAGGTAAAAACTAAAAAAAAGAAACAAAAAAAAAGAAAGATTTTAGTTTTATTCATAATATAAGATACTCACAATGAACTCAAATGGTTAATAAAACTTGATTCTTCAACTAAATGCAGAGATTTAAGGTTATTGTTGCATCTCGTGCCATTTCATTTCATCACTTAAACTCATTTTTACTCAATATAAACTGAAAAAAGTGTATTGTTTGTTTCCATGCTAAGTTTCATTTTCCCCGCTAGTGCCTATCTGCCTCCAGCAAGAGCCTAAAAAAAGAAAATCCTGCCAGACAAACCTGAACCTCAACAATAAAACATAAAGCGTTTCCTGCTACTTCACATCCAATAACATCCACTGAGATGATTACGGCTAATACACTCCTGTGTTAAGATGAAACAGAACCATAATAAGGAGTGACTGTAAATGTTCTTTTTCTGCATAACAAACCCCCAAAGAACACAATCTCTCTGCTCTCTCAAAGCCTCATTAAGGATTAGTCACTGATTTATGGACCTGATGAGGTATTCATTGATGAAAAACACAAATGAGACGAACTGTTAAGGGTTCAAGTGAAAGATTAGGATGTGAAGAGTATGAAAAAGCACTTTGAGCACTCCCTCCACTATAGCCAACACCAACAATCCCAGTTAGATAAAGCCAGGGCCTGCCTGCAACCCCAACATCATAAAATCCACCCCTGTTTAAGAGATGAATCATGAATATTTCCCACATCTATATATGTGGCTCTCTAGGACTGGAGGGATACTTTTGACCAAATACTTAAGCCATATCACAATATTATGATACCCAAAAAATCATGATATAATCATAATAATGATATCTCTCATTAATAGTTATCTTTCATAACAATCTGCCACGTAGTTATAACACATAACAAGCTTTATAATCTGCATCTTTAATTGGTTAAATTCCCTTCTGGCTTCATGTCAAACCAAATTACATCCAAATATTTTCCCTTTTTTAAAGTATTTACTTTATAACGCAATACTTATCTGCAGTATTATCTAAGAAATACATCGCTTCATGTGAATGTTTATGCTCCTCTGCAGAAGTCGGCTTATACAGGATTCACCTGGTGTTGCATGTTATAATATAATTTCAACATTTAAGACACGTTGCAGATGGTAAATTGACATTTTAGACCTGAAGTTGTGGGCGTTTACCGTCACAGTAAACCACAATGAAAAGTTATATATTTTTTATTGTAATAACTGCCGTTAGGTGGACTTAAAGTATAAAGAATACACAAGTGAAACCTGGCGATAGATAGAAGTTAGTTGTTTTTTGTTTAGCTGTCGTTGCAGCTTATTTTTATTGGTGAATTTAGCTTTAAGAGGCATAAAATGAGAACACGCAGCGGAATTGAGCTAAATGTCACCATGACGTGAGAAAGTGAGTAGTTAAACTTACCTTTTAGTTGTAGGAAATGTTAACAATATTTAACCGAAGCGCAGGTTTCTCTCCTGAAAGGCTTCTTCCTAAATTGAGCAACACTTCCACACAGTTATTCTATATCCTGCTTCTGCGAGAGCAGTGTCGTGTTAGCCAATCACCGATTAGAATTACAAAAATGCGCCCGCCTCTTTCTCGTGTCAGCCAATCAGAACGACGGAATACGGCTGTTCCGTCAGCTATAAAACATAACCACAACAACAACTTTTCACACGCTTTTTTAACCACGTAAATTCACTATTAGGAGCACAAGATGAATAATAAACAAATCCTATATTTTATTCATATACTTAAATGGTGTTCAATTATATGGAAACGATATGTTTGACTGATTAAAAGCAAAATAATGTGACGGCTTTAAGGGAGGAAAGGCAATACACAGAACAGCGAAGTTGACCACGTGTTTTCAGAGAAAGCGAAAGAAACAGACACCTACACCTCCGAAACTAAAACCTAACTCATTATTATTATTATTATTATTTTATTTTAATGCACATAATTAGATACTTTATGCTTAAAAACTATACCTAAAGCAGAAATGAGCGCTTTTCATGTGAGATTTGACCCAAATAACAACAATAATAATATGATCCTTGTGAGAAACTACTGAAGTTTTTGTTACGTCTAACTTCTTTAGTGATGCTTAGCCTCCATTTGGGTCATAAGATAAATCAAAGGGGTTCATGAGATTATTAACAGGTTAAAGGAGGAAAATACAGAATTAAAAACATGGTTTTATGTTTAATATTTCCTCCTTTTTTGTGAAATATTGAAGAGTTTATCCATTTGGGTCCTGGACATCAATTCAGATATGACAATCTGAAAAGTTTAAAGGTGAAAACTTGACATTAGTGGTTCAGATAATATGAATATTGTGTGCAGTAGCACAGGAGAAGGACGTGACTGTTAATCAACAATACAGAAAAAATAAAGAAAATGTACAAAAGCATCAAAGTGCTTTATTTTGCTCTCAAAAAAGCAGGATAAAATGTGATAATGCTGTTATTAAAGCATATATATATATTAGTACTAACTCTTCAACTGACATATAATTCGTCGTATACTTTAGAGTATTTTAGTCATGTACAGTACATTTATTATTGTTCATATACATATATAAGAGTGTACAATACACCAGGAGCGACATGTCTTTTGAAAGATGCAAATATCTAAAACACACTAAGGTGGGTTCACAACTTTTCAAGTGTCATAAAACACCAGTCAGGAGCCCAAATTAACATCAAAACATTGTTTTTCTTGCTGTAATCGTTCCTCCTGTTCATACTGACCATTAAAAGATCCCTTCATAATGTTCAGACAATGGAAGAGATGTATTTAAAAGAAGATATCTTTCAACGTTACAGTCTTTTTAGTGGCAAAGTCCCTCTTTTTGTTTCTATACTTCCACCTGCAGCTCAACAGGGAAACACAAAGAGGAGAATTTGATGCTAAAAAGACTGTAAATGTGTCAGATATCCACTTGATATGACTAAACTCAGACTGCTGAAGCTGAATAGAAGCTTCACATCAACTTTTAAATGTCTATCTGGACACACTGTGGATGAAGGAGATCTTTTAATATCCTGTATGAACAGGAGGAATGATCACAGCCAGGAAAAAACCTCTTTCACTGCTCATAAGGGCCTCTGACAGAAAATTGTGAATCTATTTATCAGCTATACTACATTTTTAAAAATGTATATCCCTTGTACAAAGTCATAATCACGAGACATGATAGTCTTAAATTGGAAACAGTGGCGCCCCCAAGTGGCTAAGTTATATAACTGTAATCTTTCTGCACATTTCCCAGAAATACTTGACGTTTACAGGATCTCTCGTTTGTTCATGCAGTGGAAAAATACTGGAAACGCTTCCCAACATGATGCACCCCAGTACATCCCGACCACCCGCTAAGACATCAGTAACAGACATAAAGTAGAACATCCTCACTTTTCTTCCAGCGACATTTTATATTTATATGAAAACGTCCTTTATAATGTGTCATTCGGTCATTTGTTTGAGTGTTAAAGCCTTATAAAGTGGGATAATTCTGCTTTATCTTTTTGCTTTTCTTTGCTGAACATTATAAAAACAATACAAAAGAAGATAAATCGGCCTGATGCTCTGATTCTTCTTTGCAGGAAAACAGAACCAAAGTGAACCACATAACTTCAGCTCATTTTTTTCTTTGCAGAAATGTGACCTCAACTTCAGTTCATTTGCAGAATCACAAACATGAAACTGTGTCACTGGTGGACGTTCTGTTCTGTTCCAGCATCAGAACAAAGACTTTTAGGTCAGAAACCCCCATGATGCACAGCAACAGTCAGGACATCTGCACTCGGCTTTCAAATTGAGAACGAAAACCTCCCTCTGAGATCACAGTTTCTGCTCTACACATTGTCATTTCTCATCCAGCGGCTGCAAAGGGGCGAATGGATCCAAAACTTTCCCCAGCCGTCTGACAAAAATGTACCAGTCAGTGATTATTTTTAGATCTGAAACAACCTCTAACGCAAAGGTTTGTTGCCCTGTGGAAGAAAGGTTAGGGGTTAAAGTTCCTCCACTGAGTTATCCTCATAAAATATTGGAGGATCTTTCTCTCCGTCTCTGTGACCCTCTTGAGAAATGATCACAGCGAGGAGTTTGCAAACAAGCACACATGGAGGGGCAATCTGTCAGCTCGGAGTCACTCGATTCATGTTTTTTTTTTAAATAAAGGCACATGTGGAAGACGTCCTGCCGGGGTTTGTTCTGGTCAAGGCTCAAATCAGGACACATTTTCATAAGACGGGAGGACAGGAAGCAGCAGGAGTCTATCTATCATCCAAGTAACAAATGATATTTTAAAACAAGTTGAACAGAAACACAGAGATCGGCTAAAATCTCCCCAAATCGCTTTTGTGCTCACGCAGGCAACGAAGGTTTAAATTTCATTTAACTGCTTAAAATTTGTATTGAAGCAAAAAAAAAACTTACTTGTTTGGATTTAGAGGAATTCACATCTATGT
Source organism: Euthynnus affinis (assembly GCA_029490765.1). NCBI lineage: Eukaryota > Metazoa > Chordata > Actinopteri > Scombriformes > Scombridae > Euthynnus > Euthynnus affinis. The sequence goes on from CM055861.1 coordinate 16,201,058, forward strand.
TTTTGTGTTCATTATAATCTAAACAGATATCTGTAGGAAACGGGGCAAGATGGTGGTGTTCTGGTTTCCATTTGTAGTCCATTTGTAGTCCGAGTCGTACGGATCAATCACATTTGATCAGGCTTTGGTTGCATTCAGGTAAACAGTCCATGTGGAGAGCAAAAAGAGGAAGAACACATTGGCTGAAATGTATTCTCAGAACCAGTCTGATGAAGATTTAGCTTCTTTTTTTTAAATGTATCTGCATTGATACGCATTGATCTGTTTATATAGATTAGCGGAAATGTTGTCTGGACCATATCAAGTTGCTAATGAAACTTTAAACAATGACTGGCGCACAGAAGAGGAAGTCATGGCTGTTATCAGCTATGCAGATATCCGCTGTCTACACTGGAAACCCTGAAATATTGGCCCTTGCCCCCCAGAGGCTAAATCATCATCAGACAGATGGTTTCCAAATTTGTGTCCATTAAAGCATATAAAGCCTCACATGAAACTAAAAACAATAAGTTGAAGTGGTTAAAATCAATATTTTAATGGATTTAATGGATTAAAATGACCTGCATTCACTCAACTCTGCGGAGCATTTTAGCATCTTTCGGCGCATTGTTTTGGTTTTCCTGCAACTTTACTGTTTTGGTCCACTTTCACGGCTTTCATAGAGTCGTTTTCAGACGCTGTTTTTTAAAGAAAAAGCTCTAAAAACCCCACTGCACACTACCTACAAAGTTTACGACTATAGCTGGTGAACATAGTGGAGCGTTTAGCAGCTGAAGAGCCAGATATTCTTCTGAAGAGATGGTGGAGACCAAAAACAGAGCTAGCTAGTGAAAGAGAAACAAACTGTAGGACTACAAATATCAGAGTTGAGCTTTTTGTTTTATGCGTATTACCACATAGAGAGATATCTAACAGAATGGTGGAAGCCATGTATGGAAACGCATAACAACAACGCATAATGCATCGTATAACTCGCATCATCACGAACAAAGACGAACGAGCTCAGTGGGATTTACCTTGTGGATGAAAATTGAATACCTGAATGGATATAAATGTTAATAAACCATCAAAACCTGATCATATTTCTGCCCAAGAGCATTACTAAATGCTGGAATATGAGCCAAACCTTCTACCAGACTTGTGATTTAGGTTTAATTTTGCCCAGATTCAAACCTTCATTGTCTGCTGGATGAGTAAATAATCAACTGTTTGCTAAATTCAGCATAAAAGGTGATATTAGCCTGTGTCAGTGTTGTGCTCAGCTTGTCCTGCTGCCCCCCCCCCCCCCCAAATCTGTTATTTCAGGTTTTAAAAATAGTTTCATGTCAAGTGTAACTTACACCTGATTCATCAGTTTCAGCAGCATTTCTAAAGTTTAGATTAGTGCAAAGTTTCTACTGTGTTTTTGTTATATATACTGGCTTTTTGTATTTGGATAAAAGCATAAAGTGTGAAACTTTTGGAGCCCTTTCCTTGAAAATACTCTCCTGCAAAAAACTGTTTATCAGCTTCTTTCCACAAACTACTGTGTCTAAGTTTGAATTTTTTTGACATTTCCAAATGTTCCCACCACGAAACTTTTAGTCCTGCAGGATGTTCTCCTCACGAGCAGCCGCAGTGGTCGACCACCATGGACGGGATCTTTCCGTAGATGATCTGCTCCTTTCTGTTGAAGTATAGCATGTTGATGGGCGACATCTTGGTGGGCGTACAGCAGGGCCCCGCGGTGCCCCGTGGGTTGGCTTTGTTCACCAGGTGTGCATGAGGGTACTGCTGCAGGTGCATGAACTCGCACTCCCCTGAGCAGTAGTTGGCTCGGTAGCGTTTGGGCGCGATGATCCAGTCCCAGCCGAACTCCTCGAAGTCGACGGTGAGCGGGTAGCGGCAGCAGCGAGTTTCCACGGACTCCTCGTCGCAGTTGAGGCCCGAGTCGCGGCGGGATCTCTTCGGACTGTCAAGGATCTTCACTTCAATGAACGGTTGCTGGAAAGACATTCAAAAATTACTAACAACGACAGACGACAAACCAAAACTGGACTTAAAATAGATGGTTTTCACCAATGTGAAAGTTTCCAAGTGCAGCTTTGACTAAATATTTGGGGTTCACCAAGTAGAATAAATAAAAGAATAGTGCAGAAAGTGGGAACAAGTAAACAAGGATCAAGAAATTCAGCAATAAGAGGATTTTTTTTTATAATATATGCATTTTGGTTTAAATATAAACAACTGAAAAGATTTATTGTTTCCTCAAAAATCTAAAATTTTAAGTTTCCTGGACAAAATCTCCAACAAAGTTCTTGCACACCACCAAGTTTTAACAGGAATGTACAAGGACAAAAAAAAAAAACTCCAAATGTTTTCATGTTTTGGTCGAACAAAGCTGAGATCTAAAATTGTAAATACAGCGACAGCAAGTGACTGGCAGCTTCAGATTTCAGGTTTCTTCTCAGGATCATAGAAATGATTAGTTTCATTATAAAAAACAATCAATTTTCTTGAGTTTAACAGGTTTAAGAGTCATTCTTTATCTTCTGGTTGAAAGCTCCAGAGCAATAAAGCAAGAGGACCTTGAGTTGAGACTGTTATGTCAAATTTTTGCGTTCATTTCTGAAAATTAATGACATTTGGCTCAGTGTATTAAGTGAAGTTTGAACATTTCAGAGTAAAATATAGTCAGTTATGTTAAAGGTTTTGACTTTCTTGTATAAAAACTTGATTTGTGCAATTTTTCATGCATATATTGAGGAAAAAGTGGGTTATTTATTTAAAAGTAAACAACTATCCTTTGCTCTGCATCTACTCCTGGAGATTTTTCACCCAAGCAATAAAGTCTCAACAACAATCTGAGATATTCAGTAAATATCAGAGCCCATGTGCTCACCAGTCCTTCCTCTCCCGGCTCTGCAGAGGTCACAGCCAGGTCTTCTCCTCTGGAGTCGAAGGCGTTGATCTCGATGCCGTAGTTGCTCTCCGGTTGTCTCAGCCAGGCCTGCAGCAGAGACTTGATGTCGATGCTCTGCCAGGAGCCGGCGCCGGCGTCGGTGTCGATCTTCAGGGAGCGGACTCTGACGCGGGTGTTGTTCCCCTCCTTGCCCGGTTTGAGGCGGGAGATCTGCAGGAAGACGGTGGTGACCATGTCGGCCGGCCGCAGGTGAACCCACAGCTGAGCGCTCAGGATGTTCTTGGGCTGGATCTTCGGACTGAGGCTGAACAGACAGAAGGAGGACAGCTCGTCCTGGGCGACCGGGTTGGCTGCAACAAACCATTTATATAAAAAAGTTCAATGTTCATGACTTGACTTCTGAAATCATCATTAAATACTTTGACAGATAAATGTGAGAGGGATGAAATTTACACTCGGATGAATACTCCTTACTCCAGTTTGTTGTGGATGTTTCTGGACTACAGGAGATTAATCTGCAGTGACCCTTTGACATTTTGTCCAGCATCATCCACAGGCTACAAAACCCAAAATTAAATGGCTAGACTGACAGATAATCTTACTTTTTTCTTTTGCACCATCCTCAGGACAAATCAACAGGGAGATTGAGGGAATTTATGGATCCTGATTGTGCCGAGCATCAAAATTCTGCAGGTATTTGATGTTTTGATTGTGCCGTTTTTCTCCTACTGAAGCACACAGTTTGCACAAAAACCCAAACTATAGTTATTTGAATAGCTGTGTCTTTCCAGAAGGTAGAAAACCCTGTTTAATCCAACACAGTGTCTGCAAAAATACACAAACCTTCCTCTTTGTTTACTGTATATTCATGTTTATACCAGCATGAGTCACGACTGGCAGCGTTTAGTTTAGTTTTGTTTTATCATCACATGCATTATGATTATTCTGACACATTCTGTGTATATGTACATAAAAAAACATGATTGTTTTGTTAGGAAATGTCCTTTTATATATAAAGATCACTGCTCATATTAGATTCAGTGTAAAATGGAAAAGCATCTGCAGGATTAATTAATGGAGGAAAGCATGCCAACACATTATAAAACACTTTAACGTGTCTTAATCAGAGCATTAAAATTAATTTCCTTGAGACGTAATGTATTTTTTAGACAGTAAACAACATTTTTAATACAATAATCTGACTTTTTTTGTTTTGTTTCGTCTTACAACACTGAAACTGGTCAATTATAATTAAAAAATAATTTAATTCTCTATTCCCACACCTATTAAATGGGGTGCTTAAACACTTTCATACACAATGTCAGTAAAGTTTGTTCCAGTTCAGTTATTATTTCACTAAAATTATATATTTTTTTATTTAATTACAGAAAAAAACACTTTTTTTACACATCTATCCAAAATTGACATGCAGTTAATGTTTTTGGTTGCAGCCCTACAGATATAAATGCACTTTAAAGCTGATTATATTCATATTTTTTGCATTATTGTGCAGATGTCACACCTTCACTCTCTGTTTCCTGCACTGAAACAAACTTTACGCGCTTTTTTTACGCGCAACACTCTCGTAAAGTTTCCACTGCCAGTGCGAAAATAATAAAGTAAAAATGTTGTTGGTTTGATTTATTTACGCTTGGTCGCCATGGTGATGATGGTCTCCGTGGTGGCGTGGTCCTCGTCCTCCACCCGCGGGTCGTACTGGTCCAGGAGCTGCGTCAGAGGAGGCGCTTTGGGGAGCAGCTGGCGGATCATGTCCCGGCTGATGTTGGGCGCCTGTTCCAGCCTCAGGATGCTGAGGATCTGGGACTTGATGCTGTGGAGCCTCATCTGCTTGCTGTGCTCCCGGAAGTCGCAGGCCGAGCACTGCTCCCCGCTCTCCGCCAGCAGCTTGGAGGTCTGGTTCATCTCCATGGAGAAGCCCGCGGAGAGGAAGAAGACGGTGAGGACGATCACCAGCAGCATCCTGGAGAGAAGAAGAGGTCAGTGCCGTGACGCTGTGACTAATATGAGTCTGTCCCCTGGCCCCAGCTCTTTATGATTGGCTGCCAGGAGGATCTTTTTTTAATCAGAAGGGAGATTTAAAGAGGTAGCAAGATTTTCACATCTTATCATGTGTCATTTAACACTTTGTAGTTTGATTGGCGTTAATGATTTTCATCATCTACAAGAGGAACAAGGCTTTATAAGATGTTTTATAGGTTTTTCTACTGATTTAATGTTTGTAACATGGACAGAAGGTGCTATACATGTTATTTATTTTCTCTTATAATGACAGTTTTAAGCAGTAGAGAGATGTTTGTATTTCTTCAGTGTTTCCAATTATTCTTTTTGAAGGAATAAACTGCTCAAAGGTCAGCAGTGGTTTTCTGCCACTGTTTAATTTCTCTGATCTGGACTGAAACCTGAATACTGAACTTTTGTTTTCAAAAGGTCGTTAAAGGAACACAAAAATTAAATAAGATGCAAACTGTGAAGTTCAAGATAAAGCTAAAATGTTTCTTCTGCTGTTAAAACATTAAGGAACAAAAACATCTTTTGTGAGATAATTTGTTTAAAGGCTTAGTTTAAACTTTCACCTCCCTAGAATAAACTCAAGTTGTCACCAGATGGCAGCACAGTCTCTGTCTCCACATGTAGAGTTGTATAAACTCCCACCGTGTGGAGGGACTCTGAAGGCATCATGGCCTGCTGACCTGAGGGTCATTTCTCTACACACAGCAATGACCCACTTTCTTATAAACGTAACTGTAAAGTCACAATCTCTGATCTAAATGTTAACAGGAGAAGGTTTAATACATAATCAATTATCACCAAACTGATCAACAGGTTCTTTACTGTAAAATAATGCATTTAAATCTAAGTTATTTATGTTTCTGTTGCTTTATCTGCAACAGTAATGTCAGTAAATGTGGATGTAAAGTTTGCCTATAATCACACAAATAAAAAAATAAATGTTTTAAAGACTGGTTTCACCTTTAATTTTACTTAATCTCTTAAAATTTGAAGTTAAAGTTAAATAATTTTGTGTTTACTGTTTAAAAAAAATCAATTAATACGACATTAATCTTTAATTAATCTTATTTCTCAGTTTACGCGTGTACAAAGAGTCTCTTGATACCTTTAAAGTAGTTGATTCAATCAGCGTTTTATAAAAATCCATAAATTATCAATTTGAGTGTGATGGCAGGAAATCATTTAGGGTTATTTTAATGAATCCTGAGTGAATTTAACAGCTTATCTTTACCAAAACAAGCAAAATAATAATAATGATTTTAAAAAAACAGAAAACCTTGTAATTACTACTATCTGAAACACATTTAAACACCTAAAGAAAAAGACAACACTGCATTTTTAAGCAAAAACCTTCACATTATAGGAATAAAAGGTACTTGACAAGTCACAAAGTTTGCAAACAAGCAATAAAATACAATAAATAGGAGTAAAATATTTGACTAACAGGACATTTAGTGGATGAGCTGATGTGTTTTGGTTGTCATGTTGTCGTGTGCTCCTCCCACCAGCAGCAGCAGGAAACTGGTTCAGCTGCTCTGAAGGTTGTAGAAACGTTAAATGAACCTGCTGAGAGTCCAGAGAGGAGCTGCAGCACAGAGCGGAGGGTAAAAGATAAAAAAACACATTTTATATCTGTCCTGTAGTGACAAAGAGTCTTTACAAACCTGTTAAAGATACAGTTACTCCAAATCAAGCTTAACTGTTGTATCTAAATGTTACTTATATTAATCTAAATAAAGCACAACTGTGTGTTATTATTTAATTGATAGTCAAAGATTCATTTTTATTATCACAACCTTGCAGCTGTGTTGTTAAACCATCAGTATGTTTTAAAAGAAAGACTTTCTACTTCTGTGAAATTATAGGATTTACTCGTAAGATTGAATTTTAAAGTATTTTTACAACCACAACCATGTAAAACTGCACCCATGCTGTATGATCACTGACACTGAACCATGAAATTTTAATGTAAAATTAATTTGTTGATGTGTTTTTACTCACAAAATCCTGCAAAATATCAAAAATTTATCGTTTTTTAAAAGAAAGATTGACAGTTTTTTGTGAATTATAGAATTTAATTGTAAATTGATGGTTGAAAAACTGTAAAAACTGTAAAAACTGTAAATTTACAAACACTAAACACACAATATTCAAATGTTTTATTAGCTGGACTGTCGGTTTATAACATATAAACTCATTTGAGACTTTTCATAAACTTGCTGGTCTTGATTTTAGTGTTGTTGGATAAACAGAAGCTTTGAGTAAACATCCCTCAGTCTGACAACAAAGTGAAACCTGAGACGCTTCTCGGTCTCCTCGGCAGGGATGACGACCGTTCCTGCGGCGTCTCAGCGCTGAAATGGGATGCGGCGAGTCCAGATGCCGGTCGCCGTCCAGCTCGGACAAACAGGAACAGCAGACTGTCGTCGACAAACGGGGAGAAGACGAGACGACGGCCTTCCTGGAGGACGTGAAGGAGGTTAGGAGCTTTGTTTCAGAGGAGACGCCAGCTGATGGAGGATGGTTGGACCTTCCGTCAGTCGGCAAACCGATACTGGATTTCGCCCAGAAGATGTCGGAGGATATCGTTGCTCAGGCTCTGCAGCTCTGCTGGGAAGTGGAGATGCGTTACAAGGATCTGCCGTTCATTGACAGCGACCATGATTACGTTATATAAGCTCAAGTCTTCTACTAACTGAACCGTTAACTTAAAAAGGTAAAAAAAAATGTCACATCCTGCCTTTAACGCAGCTCCTCTTCACTTCAGTCTTTTGTTTGTTTGTGCTCATTTCACAACATGTGAGTCTGTTGCAACCAGGAAGTGTATTTTGCAATAAAACTGTGTCTAAATCAAGTTCTCCAGTTGTCTCCAGTCCTGATGTTAATGCTCAAAAGTCATCTAAGGATCAAAAATAGTTTTTTTTAATCATGTTTTCATTTGGAGAAATCTATTTTTAATCCAAGTTCACGACTTTTTGCATCCGATCCCGAGATATTAAATCAGTTTCTTGTCATCAGGACATCATGTAATGGTAAAATAATGACATTATGCTTAAACCCTCTTTCATTTTTCTTGTAATTTTGGAAATCAGACAAAATAAATCAGTAGTTTCAGCATGAAAAGTTAAATATGAGGTGTTGTGACATTAAGGTGATTTACTTTAGCTTTTGTTATTTATTTATTTTCTAGCATTTTATTCAAACATTCAAACAAAAGAAGAAGAAAAAACATGCAGCTGATTATCAGGAGTCACAGTCAGGTGTCCTTTTTGGCTTTTAAGGGGGTTTGTAGCAGTTAAATGTTGCTGAAAACAGTGTTTGAAACAGTGTTTGAGTGTTTTTGGTGATTACAGCTCACACTGTGCAGTCTCGTCAGTGAGAAAATGATATGTGGGGGACACCTGCTCTACAGGACGACCTTGTCATTCGACATGTTTACCGTGAGTTTCTGTGGACATGAAAACATGACAGGAGGGCGACCGGAGGTTAAGTCAACGTTTCTCTGCTCTGGTTTTGGCAGCAGAAGAAAAAAAAAAGAGTTCAACTTTATTAACGTTGGTCAAACAGACAGAAACACAGAAAGTTGTCTGATTAGAAGCTCACAGAAGATATTTTTAAAGAACATTCAATCAAAATAGAAAATGAGGTTTACATGAGGTTAATTATGACTTTTTTACTGCAGGTTGAGAGACATGAAATTATTGTTTGATGCATCCAAACTGCTGTATTTGCTTTTGAATCTTTATTTTTAAAAAGAAAATGGAAAATGAGACCAACAATGTATCTCAGGATCTGTAAAAGAAACCTGAAATTTAGACAATATAAAATAAGTATATGTTTATATATAAAACATCCTGCCTGAGCAACCTGAAAACTATTAATACTTTACTTCATAAATAATTTGGCATCTTAAAAGAAAAAAAAAGTCAATATTCAAACTGAAAAATGTACAAATGAAGACAAATAAAAAACAATTAAATCAATTCTTAAATATTACACAATATATCTGGTTTAATAATGATCAAAGATGTTTATTCTGATAACCATTTAGCTTCAAATATGTTCTTATTCAAAATAATATAATAATAAAATGTCTTTTGTAGCCTGATATATTGATATATTGATATTCTCTAATCAGTATTTTCATAATAATTCCATTGTTTTTATATTTGTCTTCATATTGTGAGTTTAATAACTAATGAAACATTGCTTTTATAATAAATATAGAGCGGACTGTGTGTTTGAATAACTTCACTGTTGACCAGGTGCATAATAAACAATGTTCACTTCAATCTTTGTTTTGAATATAATCAGTTCAGGTTTAATAAAAGAAATCAGTATGTGATGTTGGCTTTCAGCTGGTGGGTTTGATGAAAGACGTCAGTGTGTGTTAGACCTCCATCTGCTGGAGTCTCTGCACACTGCATGTTTTATTTTACACTAACAAGTTCAAACTGATACTTTGAACAATGATTTTAACACCACATTGTCTTTCCTCTGGGCAATGTCTTTGGAGTCACAGACCTGTCATGTTAATTCTGAATTAACTAACAAGCTGCTGGAGACAGTTTCTGTGTAAAAATGGTCTGACTGGTCGTTGTTACTGGGAGGTGGAGAGGAAAGAAGGAGAAGTTTGTGTAGCAGTGACTTAGTGAGGAAAATGTTTTTTGTTTTACATGTTGTCTATAAAGAAATAATTTATAAGAAAGCAAAGTATATCTGTCAGTGTAACAAGAATTCAGATAACATACTTTTGTGTTATTTTTAACGTACAGTACACTTATTTTAGATCAACTTGGTACTGAAATATACTGTTATATATTGAAATAGTTATTTCTATGAATGGGATGTGATGTGTAGTTGTGCTGCATTTTTAATCCTACACTGCATTTATTCAGGGAAACAGTGCTATAAACTGTAAGCACTGTAAACAAACTGTATAGTCATTTGTAATGAAATAAAACTTTGTTTAACCCTTTTTGTAGATGTAATTTTTTTTAGTCTGTGCCCGTGTTTAAGGATTTTGTTTTGGTTTATATACATACATACAATCAACTTACTTCCAGAAACAAGAATATAGTTATTCATAGAAGCATGAAAAAGTAGATTTTTCACATGAAGAAGTTGATTTTCATCGAGAAAAATACAGAAAGAAAGAAAAAATAAAAACAGAACATTGTTAGGGGTCAGTGTATCAAAACTTTTTGCACAGCAATGACGCAGGAACGTGGAAGTTTACGTGAAGAACCTGAATGCAACAAACAGCCAGGTGACGCCGCACGGCGCCGCGAGGGGGCGCTGTGACGTCAGACGTTAAGACAACTGACGGAGAGGATGGTGGAGGACAGGTGGTGATGTCAGTGCGGGGTTGTGTAATGTTGTGTTGTGACAGGAGAAGAAGCTCAGAGAGGGACTGAGGGAGGTTCAGCTCCTTTAAATGCTGCTGAGGACCCGAAAAATGCAACTTGATTAATTTATAAAAATCAATTAAGAGCAGAGCGCGAGCCCCCACCTGTTGGAGCCACACTGAGGAAAAACGACGTGGTTTGTATTTCTTGTTTCTTGTTGAGCTTTTGTTTGCAGGGAACAACTTTTAGAAGTAAGTTAAAGGTTTTGAAAATGCTTTTAAAGAATCGTTAAAACATTTATTTTTCTTTAGGGACTCGTGTTAGATCATAATCTGCTGTGATCATATTACACCAGATCTACAGTACATTGATATTGTTATATTTGATTTGTATATTTGCTGACTTCACTACAAAATATTGCTGGTTAATTAAATCAACTTGTCTGTTCATAACAAATAAATATATAAATGTAAAAAAGTCAAATATGTCTTCAATCAGTAAAAACTTACTGCACCAAATTGGTTTTATAAAATGTAAATGATCTTTTTCACTTCCCAAACACCATTTAGATTCAGGCTACAACTAACAACTGTTTTAACTGTCAATTCATCTTCTAATTATTTTCTCAAATAATACAAATTAATAAACTTTTGGGCTGTAAACTGTAAAGATTGACATATTTAAATCACTTAATACTCAGTTTAATATCATATTAAACTAAAAAAACATGCAAACATTAACATTGGAGAAGCAGAAACCAAGAATTGTTTAGCATGTTGCTCAATAAACAGACTTAAATGAGTCATTGATGATAAAATACTTGCAGATTAATTAATTTTAAGGACAAAAAGTCCAAACTCAACAGGACATTATTGCATTTTATGATATTTAAACCTCTTGCTGTATCATTGATGTATTTGTGGGGACTCATTAGTGAATAATTGTGAGTTTTTATGTCCACTTGTGAACTCATCTTTGAAGGTGGACTGATGTTAATGGAGCCCGCTGAACCGGAGGCATCATGGACGTCGTGGACAACAGAGACGACCTGAGAGCGTCAGGAACAGGAAGCAGGCCGCAGCGGTGGAGAGGCTCGGGGCAGCAGCAGAGGGGAAAGGAGGATGAAGACGAGGAGCAGGAGGAAGAGCAGCTGGTGGAGGTGCTGCTCCGAGGAAAAGCCCCCTGGGGCTTCACCCTGAGAGGAGGCACCGAGCACCGAGAGCCTCTGGTCATCACCAAGGTAAACAGACATTAGTATCAAAAAAACTGTATGTTTATAATCTTGTTTGGTTACTCTTCGCTGAGATGGTTTCAGTTCCTGTACATCTGCTTGTGTTTAGAGATGGTGCAACTTTTTGTTGAGATGATGCAGAAAAAGATCATTATTTTTCTCAAAAGGCTCAGTCGCTTCTCAGGTCAAAACTGAACCAGAGTTTTTCACTCAAACTGAAATTTTAGGTCTTCAGAGAATCGAGGATACTGAAATAAAGCAACTTGAATATAGCTTTTTGAATATTATACTGAATTTGAGGAGCCTAAAATAAATATGTGCTTGAAAGTGACGTTTAAATCTCAACATTGAGTATTCAGTAGTGATTATATTTAAAAATTTAGTTGCTGATTTAACTCAAATTATTATGATTTGCTTCCATAAGATGCAGCGAAGAGGTCGATCATTTCCCCAAAGTTTTATCAGTGTTGTGTAAAGTTTTATTCATACAACGATGCAGCAATGACACTCATGTTTTTGTTCGGTTTTAACACGCAGCAACAAGTGAAATGTGAGACGCTCTTCTTACTGGACGAGTGTTGGAAGCACCTTCATCAGCCAAACATTTGAGATTTGTGCTGCGACTTTTATTTCAATTAGACTTGCCGTGTAAATTTCACATCCTTTCAGTGTCTGAAATATTGACCTTTTTTAATTACAGCAGCTGAAAGCAAAGTTCTCCTTTCGCTTGTCTCGTCTAAATCTTCACCACCGCTGTGAGAGATATTACACTTCAGGTTCAAACACTGGACTCTAATTAAAACGCTCCGGTCGGGCCGATCGATATAAATTCAAGAGTCCGTCTCAGATTTGAAAGAGCCTTTAAAATGAACTCTGGTTTAATTTGAATCCAGGTGCAAACTGGAAGTGTTGAAGATAAACACTGATGGTAGCTGCAATGATTATCTGATTAGTAGAGTGAAAGATTTGATGGTTCCTGGTTCTTCAGTGTGAGAATTTTCTGTTTTTTTTTGGTTTAACATGATAATAAATTGAATATGTGCAGGTTTTGGATTGTTTGTTGGACACCAGTTTGTGCTCCAGGATATTATAGTGGACAGACAATAATCAACATACTAATAAATAATGAAAATAATCTTTATAAAGTCAGTTTATCTTGGCTTGGTTTAGTTAGCAGTGTTCCTTCAGAGCTGCTAACTGATGTCGGTGTGAACGTCGAGCTCTCGGGTTACAGATGGTGCACCTTTAAATTTTTAATCAGAGCACTCGGGTTTCTGGCCTCCACAGGTGCTCCTGGTTCATGTGGACCAAACAATGTTATAAAGGAAACAATCACCTTGAAAAACGTCTAAGAAACTGATCAGTTTCTGGTCTCATTTTTATTACTTGGTGGTTTTCTTTAGCACAAAGTGGCACCTTTGGCCATGAGTGTTTTCACAGAGTCTATAGCGCCCCGTGAGGCTGTAACGCACATTACACAGCAGATAACAACAACCTGGACGGATGAAAACATTTGTAGATTTTTACCACTAATGGAGCAAAATTAAAAAGTAAAGTTTATCTAGAGGGTGGCGTCAGAGGTAAAGACACGTTGTCCTCTGATTTGGCTCAACTGTCAGTCTAAGCTGGACGTTGTAAACCTCGGCTGTGCTTTAAGCTGAATAGCACCAGTAACTGCTATTATGTGAAAATGTCTAGCAGAGGAACAGTTAGTTATTGTGTTACTTCTCTGTATACATTCATGAATTCATACATTAAATGGGTCTTTGCATTGACTCTAAAATTCTCTAAAATCGACCTTTTCTTCTGTCTTAATACACTGTAACTTACTAAATGATGGAGGTTACATACATGCTAGTATGTTAACATTATTACACGTTGCATATTAAATATTACTTCAAGTCAAGTCAAGCAAGTAAACAGCAACATATTCCACTTTTTGTCTTAATATCTATGAAGATAGTTTATAAAGTGGATTTAGATGCATTTTGAAAGGCCTTCTGGGAAAAATGATAATAGTCCCATCTTGCAGCAGGCATTAAAACTACAACAGAAGACCAAGCTGTTATAATTAATATATAAATATGTTAAAATATATAGAAATAACCATCTCCTGAAAAACAGCAACAATCAAAATAAACAAACACGAAGAGCTGGAGGCAGAAACCAGCATGTAGTGGCTCTAAAATCAGCTTCAGACTGGATGTACATCATGATTTGTGTGTGTGTGTGTGTGTGTGTGTGTCGTAGGTGGAGGAGGGCAGCGTGGCGTCGGCGGTCCGTCTGCAGGCCGGTGATGAGATGGTGAGCGTGAACGCCGTCCCCCTCAGCGGCTCCCGTCAGGAGGCCATCTGCCTGGTGAAGAGCTCCCACAAGACCCTGACCATGGTGGTCCGAAGGTACCGCGTTTTACCCAGCCTGCCCTCAGATACCAGAGCTTTCAGCCTGACGTCAGTGTTCTTCATGTTAGAGATGTCTGCCTACTGAAGTCTGAGGATTTCTAAACGCACAGTAGTCGCTTGAACGACCGCTAACAAACCTGCGTCCCTCACTCAAGGACAGGAAATGATGTTTTCCCCCCTTCTTACCCATAATGAACCCCAAAGACTTTGATTGGTTGTGCAATGCAGGGATTTTTTTTAAAACTCTCTAATTGTTTATCCTAAGTAACTGTCCTCAGTCTCTATTAGTGAAGCCTTTAGACTGACCTGTGAAGTCTACTTCCTGTTAGCGACCACAGCTGCATGCTGGGTCATGACATGAAAGCAACAACAGACCTGTTGTCTGACTCCATCACGGCTGCTTGAATAGCTTCTAAACCCTGAACCCTCCTCCCTACAGCCTTCTACAGTTGAGGGGGGAGGTTGAGCGTCTATAACTCTCCGAAACTGATGATCTGACATTCAAACCGACTTCACGCCGGGCTTCCTCACAACACTGTGACTGCCTCCCAGCAGAGGCTGTCTGAAAGTGTGACAGACAGCTTTCCACTCCAGTATAAACACTTCTGTTTTCCGTCAGACAAAACAATGAACGAACCATTTCTTAGTCTGCACACGAGGTCGGATCACATGACAAAAACACGCTAGAAGGACGACCGAAAATTCAGAGAACTGGATGCAGATGGTTCATTCACAGTTTCTCTACATATTCCTTTGTTTTGGATCTTTGCCTAATTGAAATACAGTCAAAAACCGTCAAACTTTGGATAGAAATCAGGAACTTTCTTATCAATTATTAAATAAATATCATAGATCTGATCAGACGTTTGATGCTGTTGATGCTCGACAGAACCAGGGATGTTTTGAGGTTTGATACGCAGCTCTGTTTACGATTCTTGCGTAATTTATTGGTTGGTTTTGTGTCAATAGAAGTAGTTGTTTTAGATTAACGAACACCCGCTCATTAGGAGGTCAGGGGTCAAAGCCAGAGCTCCCTGACAACGGGTTAATTTAACGATGTAACTTTGGTGACTTTTTTGGTGCGTCTGATCAAAAGCTGAAGAAAAAAATGTAATGAATGTAAGGAAATAGCATGTTGCTCATCAACACAGTGCGTCCTAAAGTCCCGTCATGTGTCTTCAGCAGCCATTAATTCCTTTTATTAAGGGGTGGGGGGGTGGAGGGGGGGGGGGGGGGTTGGCTGAGGCGGACCCGGCCTGACAGCCTCACACAGGGGCCTCTCGCTGCTTGTTTGCCCGCTGAGGGTAAAAACAAAAGCGGGTATTGTGGAGGCAGTCGAGCTCCAGCCAACGCTGTTATTTCAGAGCGCAGATAATGACTCCTAAATGAGACAGAGAGGAGTCCCCGTCCCCTCTCTGTCAGCTGGCATGACACTGAACCACCAAACCTCACCAGCTTCAAACCAGTATGACTTCATACTGGTGGTGCTAAGGGACAAGAAGCGTCGACCTTTAGCCCGGTTCAACCGTCAGGTCAAGAAAAATAATGAACAGGGGTTAAATGGATAGTGACAGACGTGCTGTTAAGCTTTAAAAATGACTCATTTTCTCCATTTTTTTACTTAAAAGTTTGCAAAAATAAAGTAAAACTGCAATTAAGTTGAACTGAGATTTAATCCATGTTCTGTTCCACATCAGTTAGAAAGATTAACGACTTAAAATTTATAATCAGTCAATCAACACCTGATTTTCCAACACATCCTTGTATCAAAACGTCAAGAAAAGGGTCCCAAAACAACATATATGAGTGTCTTCAGCGCCCTCTAGAGGACGGATTTGGGACCAGACGAACAACCCACAGGTTTCAGAATATAACGATGTTTCATGGTGTGACGACGCTGTGGTTCAGGTCTGGTTCGGTTTAGGGACAGATGATGGTTTGGACACCTGAGCCATGGCGACTCAGGTGGGAAAGACTTTGTAAGAAGCGGGAAGCGAACAGTTGCCACTTTTTTGCTTTTTTTGCTATCTCTACTCACCTCCACCTGCTGAGGATGTCAGCTTATACTGCCACCTGAACAGCGTCATAATCACAGCGGCCACTAGATGGCAGAAATGTAACCAGAAGTCGTTTCTGATTTTTAAACCTATACTTTAGTTTTTTCTTTATTTTCTTTGTTTATTATGAGTGAAAGTAAAAATATATTCAGGTCGGACAAAACATTTTGAAGATATCTGACATTTTATAGAACAAATAATCAAATTATTCGATTATTCATAAAATCTACATATAAGTTGATGAAACAGCAGCAGGTGTGGAGCAGAATTTCTTTATGTTGTGATTTATGTGTATTTTTTTAGACTTAACTGTCTACCCTGCTAGTTTTTGGTTCATTTGATTATTGGTTGTTTTATTTTAATTTAATTTGGTTTGATTTTTACTTTTTTTTTGGAATATTTTCTTGTTGTTTCCATAATTTATTTTTTTACATGGGAGCTTTTAACACCATCAAAATAATCCAAAATAACAGAAAGGAAACATGCTGCTGCAAACCTGCTGCTCGTTGTCATAACGATACTCTGTTCAGTTTAACAATAGTGGTCAAACAGTGAGAGCAAAGTGCTTTTCTGGTTTAGGAGGCTGAAAAATAATACATTAATTGAAAAAATCAACAGGTGGACAGTCATTTGGTCCATAAATAAATATTCAAACCTTTACTTTCAGACAATATACACAAGATATTTGTACTAATATTTGCAGCAGTGTGTCATTGCTTCACAGTTTGAGTTTAAAATACACTTTTTGCACCAGTTTGGCAGATCTGAGAGTCAGGAAGCAGATAATGAACCCCTGATAGAGTTAGCTCCACCTGGTGGATGCTTGTGTCATTTATGCTTATTTATTTATTTACTGTACACATTAATCAACACTTGTGTTTTAACAGCATCAGTGTAAATGTGTCGGGGTTAGTGGTCCCAACTCGATTTAGGATTGTTAAATGGATAAAATCACAATCAAAATAAGAGGAAAACATCTTCAGATCAATCATCAGACACAGTATAAAACACTTAAAGATCATATCTGAGTAGATTTGAGCCATTATTTAAAGTTATCTCTTTTTTTAAACAGTGCGTGTATGTGTGTATTTAACTGTAATGTTTATGGGGACCAAATGTTCCCAAATGTAATGATAGTAAAATGAAAACAATATGTTACTTGAGAATATTTTTCATTCCTTCCTTTCAGACTTCCTGGCTTCGGGACAAAGTTTACTGATCGCTCTTCGGTTTATCATCAGATTGGTCATTTGTGATGAAGAGATAAACACAGACAGTTTCCACCTCTGATTAACCGAACAAAGCTGGAAAAAAAACGCTTTGTTTCTGGGTTAAAGGTGGCAAAGAATGTCTGTTAGTTTCCCCAGAGCCCACAGTGACGTCAACAAAGGCTTTGTGTTTGTTTGAACAACGATCCAAAACACAGAAAAACACATCAGAGAAGCTGCAACCAGAGAATATTTGGTATATTTTGATTGATAAGTGATTTATTAACGGATCCTTTTAGCTTTAGACGTGGTTAATGGGACATTTAAGTGAAAAATATTGATTAAATTACACACAATACATAATGTATTTATTCTATATTCTCTATATATTCTATACTTTTAACTTGCAGCACATTAAATAGATGATTGACCCACTAAAACAAATGTCAGCTCATTTAAACACCCGCATCACAAAGAAGGTTAACTGCTGCTTCTTGTGTTTATTTTGGGCCTCTGTAGCTGCTTCTTTAAATCTTTTTTACTACATGTGTGTCGCTGATGTCCTGTCCTGTCAGAATTACATACTCATCTGCTTACTGCCAAACGGCAACAGGAGAGTCTTAAAGCTCGAATCCAATTACTAGTTTGCAAAGCCACCACAGGCGTGGGCTCAGCTTTGCAGGAGCGGGTCAGCCGAGTCGACGGGTGGCGGGGGGATAGGGGATAGGGGAGATAGGGAAAGGTTCGGACCGCCTGATGTGTCTCGAACAACCCGCCTCTGCTGATGAAACGAGCTGAAAGCAGCGAGCGCCGGCCGGGTTAAGGTCGTGTTGGGAAAAGACGTTTCAGAACTGAGCAGGGAGAGAGGTTGTTGGATGGTTGAGATGTCCTGATTTGCTTCAGCCGAGGCGTCCTCCCCTGTTTGCAGGAGGAGTGGTACAGTCCATGTTGCCTAGGTGAGTTGACAGTGCTTAGTGGGATAGGCCATATCAGCAGAGCTCATTGTTTTCAGGGGCTTTGGCTACTCACAGCAAGCACAGAGTGGGCGCTCCTGTCTGTTTTGCTTCCCTCTCTCTCTCTCTCTCTCTCTCTCTCTCTCTCTCTCTCTCTCTCTGGACATGTTTGTTTTTTAGAAGATAACAGAGGATTTTCACTCACAGGTACTTCCTCTTTCCTTCTATTTTCATCTCTGATTCAATCATTTTTTTTTGGAGGGGGGTTTCCTGACCAGAGGGATTAGATCAGGAAGAGTTTTGAGATAACAGTCAGGTTTGTCTTCAGCTAGATGACACATAAAGGTTCAGAGGCGGCGACCTGTTTTCTCAAAAAAGGATCAGCTGTAAATTTAAGAGGGAAAAAACCTGGCAAGCTCTTAAATGTCCTGAGGATTTATCTGATGTTGGGATGGATGACAACGTAAACGCAGGTAAACAGGCGTTAAATCTCCGCTGTGTGTAACTGATTCTTCAGCTGTAGCAGAAAGGTTGAATTTACAAATCAAATGATGTGACCGTTACCTCGGATACGCAATGTTTCCACAGCTTTTTGTGTCGATTCATGTGAATGAAAATCTCTCCTTAAGTGTCCAGAATGAGCAACAAGTGTTTGGTTTTGAGAGAGAGAGAGAGAGAGAGCAGCAGAATTGTTGATGCATTTTGTTAAGAGACCAGAAAGTCTTTAGAAAATCTTCTGTGTTCGCATCAAAATACATGTATGTGTGTAAAAACTAAACAAAGATCAATACCTGACACTTATGCAGGGTTTTTTTTTGTCTAATGTGGTGATTTAAAGACTGATATATTGCATAAATATTTGATTTTCTTCATTTTTAAGGATGAGTTCAGCTTATCTTGCGTCTTACTTTAATGCAGAAGGAAATAAATACATGTTAGTGTAGCGCAGAGTGGAAAAGCCGCCATTCTTGTTGGGAAAACCAATCAGATGATCATCAGCTCTTTCACACAGCCTGAACCCCTGCACTCTGTTTTAACCATTAGATGAGTAAATAACAAGAAAACAAACATATAAGAACTGAAAGAAACTGTCTAAACATGATGCGTTCAGGCACAGTGTTCACTGTAGGTCACCTGTGTGTTTTCTTTTTTTTGGCGAACAGACTTGAAGCGTTAAAATCCGGTCGCGGTTACACGTGCAGAAAAAACCCCTCAGCAGAAACGCCTTCAGTGTGGACGAGCTGTTAGCTGATTGGACGAAGAATCATTTTGATATTTAAGCAAAAAAATGCAGAAACTCACTGATTCAAGCTTCATAGATGTGAATAATGTTAACTGGAAAAAGTGAAATTGAAATATGTGAACTTGAGCTTTGAGTAACGACATGAAATTGTGCCATTTTTGTGCCAAAATAATTAACAGTTTAATCAAGAAATGAACATTTGCAGCTCTTTTTTCCACTCTGTTGAGGTCCAGATGTTCCAGCTGTTGGTCATCTTCAAGTCTGCACCCTGTCAAAGTTTGTTTGCACATTTTTTTTTTTTATCCTCCTCTTCTTCTTCTTTTTTTATTTTTTTTTTTGTTGCCGGTGCAGGCAGTGACACACCGATAAGCCCAGCTGTGATGACGCTGGCACTTTCTATTGTGTCGTCGTGTTTAGAGCTCAGCGGGGCGAAATCGGCCCCACAGGCTGCTGCTTCTGCTTCTACTACTGCTGCTGTTACTACTACTATCACTGCTGCTGCTGCTGCTGCTGCTGCTGCTGTTTGGGCTCAAGCTGGTGAATCAGCAAGACTGAGCTGTTTGACAGAAGCTGGTAATGAAAAAGGCGAGGGAGTGACGGAGTGATAGATGATGGTCAGGGAGGAAAAAGTTCCAGCAGTTCATGACGTATTGTACAGACAGATAAAGACAGATAATTAGTCTTTTCTTTGTTCCAGTACATGATGAGAAAATCAGCCTCCTTTCCTCTGAGATAAAGGAGAAGGACACGTGTTTTTATATGGGAGTGAACCAGATGGAAGATGCTAAAAGTCTACTGTCTACTTAAAAACTTAACGTCTTGTTGAGTGATTGTCTTTTTCTGCCTTTGGAAATAGTTTATTTTAGATTATTGAACTTTTAATACCTTCCTTTTTGTTTGTTTGACTGTATCAAACCTTTGAGTGAGCATGGATCTGTTGAGTTTTCAGACACAGCGTACCGTTTATTTCTGCAGTTTTCGGCTTCACACTGAAACACACCAACAATCTAGATCAGGGATACTCAAATACAAGTTTTAGAGGCCAACTTAATGCACTTCCACGGCTTCAAAGATCCAGTAAGGCTGCATTAGACGATGATATTTCAGTACAAGAACTCCAGAAGTCTGCACATGAACAGCGTTTCTGTATTCGGGAGAGGCGTGACACCCTCGTCGTGTAACAAGTCTTTTAAAGTCGAGCGTGAAAAGGTGTGATGTTCAGGCAGAAACATCGTTCTAAGTGTTCATCAGTGATTGTTTGAAAATGTCTGGTCCAGTTTTGCAGTTCGTCTTTGTGTTTTTTGGATAGTTTTGATCCTAATGGTGCAAAATGAACACGTATTTCTCAGTCCAGTCATCTTTAAATGCGTGTTTTTCACTCTCAACCTTGCTTTTTTTTTGTTTTGACTACTTTTGATGAGCCAGGAAGATCAATGTGGAGCCATATTTCAATGTCCAGACCCAGTGTTGCTGGTTTTGGATGATTTTACGTCCACAATTGGCACTTTGATGAAGTTTAAAATCCTGCTTTTACACACCGGCTCAGTGGATAACGCTGTATGAACAGTTAACTTCCCTTCAAGCACACTTGATTTGTGTTTGAAATTCTTCCCTTCAGTGGAGGAGTTAGTGGAGGTGAAAGGAGTCTCTCAGTATCTTCCTCCTCCTCCTCCTCCTCCTTCTCTCCCCCTCAGACTGACATTGGCTGGTATCTCTCAAAACAGACGTGGGCTCGAGCCAAACATTCCTGTCTGTGCTGCGTTTCCTGACAAGGACACTGAATCAGATCTTCAACAGAAGAAAAAAAAACAGGGTTGTGAAATATGGAGTCATGATGGAATTTAGAGGTAACAGAAGTATCAGAGATTCAAGCCAAAGCACGATATTGGTCTCAAAAATCCCCCGAATATTAAAGTTTGATAGCCAGAGCTGAGTTTAAACAAAAATGTGCCAGTTTTTCATTCAGAAAGATAACAGACAGTGTTATATTTAACACTTTAAATGAAGTTAAAACCTTAAAATCCTACATTTGCTTTTGATTTTTGGCTTCTTTTTTTATCTTTCTTTCCATCACTTTACCAGGATGTTCTCTTTTCCAGTATAGAAACAGCTACAGGAAAGCTTTTGTCCCAAGAGCTGTCAAGGTTATAAATGAAAACAGATGGGGATGATGTATTGCAGCGTGTGTATGTTTTTATGTTTTCATGACATGTCTAATAGTGAAACTGAAGGCCTGGCTAAGATGGCAGCACAAGAGAAAATATATAAGTCATAATAAAATGTAAGAAGAAAGTGTAGAGTAACAAAAAAAGGACAAAATCCATTGGCGTGTCAGTTCAAACGTAAAAAAATTCACATCTTACTCCAGTTTTTTTTGTTCTGGTTTTGTTCACAGGCTTGAAAGTAAAGCAAATAAATGATTACTGACATCATAATTTCTTTCATACAGCCAAAAAAAACCTCCAACTGATCCTTCATGTGATCTAAATTCAGTCAAGCGAAATATTCTGAATAACAAAAAAAGACCGTTTCATTATTTTAATCTACTGGAATCTGTTTCCAATAGTAATCTGTATCCTGAAACAATGAAAATTAACCGTTTACCAGCCGACTGTTCCACCTGCAGGACACCAGCGTTGTGTAAAAAGTGTGTCTAGACAGCTACGCAAACATGAGCCTGTGATATATGACTCAAGACGTTAGATAAGACTCTTGCCGTCATCTTCTTTATGGTCGTAAAAATAAATCAAAGTGCACAAAGTATACACGGAAACCTTTAAAATATGGTGTCTCTGTTCGTCTGATAGTTGAATAATGTCATAAATCTTGCATCAAATAGTTAAAAGGTCACAAAAGAAAACTTAAAAATGCTCTAAACATTTGAAACAGATTAAAATATTCTTAATGCTTTGATGTCTTTTTGTTTGAAATGCTTTAATAACTCACAAACATTTTTGCAACTGTGAAGCTTTCATTACATTTTTCGATGTGAAGTCCTTTTATCCGTCTACCTTGTGGCAAAGTGCGAGCCGTTGTTATGGTTACGTCCCGTTGAGTCAGAGGCTCTGCACGCCCAGCCACTTACAGCCCGAAACACTAGGTTACAGCAAGGACGCCGGGGCAGGACAATAACTCCTCCCCCTCGTCTCAAATCCCCCCCTTTATAATCCCCGAGGAAATCTCCTCCGCAGCACAAGGTGGAGTGTGTTTGTGTTCATACAGGGAGGAGGAGGAGGAGGAGGAGGAGGAGGAAGGCAGCAGCTCACTTAGATTCCTCACAGCTCGTCTCTCTGTCAGGCTGGTGCGAGTTTTGGTGTCAAAGTGCAGCTTGTTTTCTTTTTTTTTGATAGAGTTTGCAGAGGAGAAGTGAAAAATACAAAAAAAACTGTTTGAGATTGTCGGTAAGTTTTCATGTTTTGTTGCAGTTTCACTTCTGTTTCACCCGATCAAACCCGTTTATTTGCTTGTAATTCGACTTTTTAATTACTTTTTAACGCCACACCTGCTGTTTAAATCACATTTTAATGAGTGAAGATTGATGTAGCTTGTTGCCATTTGGCTTTTATCACAAATATGACCGGGATTACAGGTGCTGGTGATTAATATCATTATCAGTTAATCTGCAGATTATCATCTCAATTCATCCGTCAGTTGTTTTGTTTATAAAATGTCAGAAAATAGTTAAAAAAAAATGCTCTTATATTTCCTAAGAGACCATGGTGACGTCTTTAAATGTCTTGTAGTAGTAATAATATCATGTATGACATATTTGACATTTATTGTTGCAGCTGTAAATCGTTCAGTTAATAATAAAATGTCAGAAAAGCAGAAAATGTCGATCACAGTTCGGTGAAACATCTTGTTTTGTCTGATCAAACAGTCCAGAAAACAAAGATATTAAGTTAACGATGATATAAAACACTTTCAGAAGCTGAAAGAAGAGAATATTTAGTAATTTGCAGTGTGTCAATTAATCAACTAATTTAAAAAAAATACATGTCATATAAATATTAGAACACCATTATCAATATTTGCTCCTTTAAGACACAACCTGAAGCTTTTAAGACCGTCTTTGTCATATTATTGTTAAATCTGCACTCGTTGTCCAGCATGTTGTTTTTAATATAAATATAAAAGTGCTGCAGGACACATCGTTGTTGTATTGAGACGTATATGATGTCCAATGATGTCAGGAAGTATCTTCAAGGTCTTTATTAAGTCTTCACCTAGTTCTAGTTCTTTCCTTTCCTGCACTTCTTCAGTTTTATCAAACCCTCTCGATGACGGATGTGTTTGCGGCCAACTGGGTCATCCGTGTTTCAGTTTCATGTTTAGCTCTTTTTCTGGAGTCCAGCTCATATTTCCTGGGAGTAAACGCTGGCGTCTCCTCCCCTGTGGAATATCTATGACAGACCAGCTGTATCCCCGGACAATAGACCCTCAGCTCTTTAGAAAAAAAGGACATTTGCATTTCCATTGTTGAGGAGCTTGTCAGGAGGCAACACAACTCTCACTTTTGTGTGTCATGTTGAGCAGTCGGGAGGGAAGCTTTGTAAGTTAAAGTGATATTTTGTGAAGTTTGAGATGAAACCAATGGGCTCTTTATAAAAGCCTCTGGTTTGTTTTTGAATATATAGAAGAAGAAGAGCCTCTAAGTTACACTCAGAGTTGTGGAGTCAACATTTTAAAACCGAAACTAACTTAAAGTGCCAGTTTAGTTTCAAACATGTAAGTATTTATTTCAAGTTTCCACTCATAATTATTATGTACGGATCCCGTCGTTTCCTAGAATCTCCTCTTTCCTAGAAAGGAAGTCATATGGAACTGTAAATTGATGGGAAGTTTCCTGGAAAGCACCATGTAATTTGGTGCCAATTAAAGGGAAACCAATGACGGAGCTCGTTTGGTCCGCTCCTAATTAGTTGCAGTTAATGAGTGTTTTATTCAGAGCACAGCGGGTCAGCTGAACATGCAGTCATTCGGAGTTTGTCCACACACAAGCATATATATAAGCGTCTTTTGTGATAACAGTGTCTGATCTGTCAGTGTATAATGTGAAATTATCAGCGACTCTGCAGCTCCTCTCGGCTTTACGGAGCTTTATAGTTGAGTTTCATCTTGTTGTTTATCTGTCCAGCTGCAACTTTACTGTTCTGGTTCACTCTCAGCGGCTCTCATGGCGTCGTTTTCAGAGAAAAAGCTGTAAAAAGTTACTGTACACTACCTGCTCAGCACCAAACGGCAAACAGACACAGTTAGCTGTAGACTAGCTGGTGAACATAGTGGAGCATTTAGCAGCTAAAGAGCCAAATATTTCCCTCAGGAGTTGGTAGAGAGCAGAAACAGAAGCTAAAAGAGAGAGAATATTAGACTTATATTCACCAGGTGGACAGAAACACGACTCCAAATGAATGCTCCGTAACTGCTTGATGTTGAAATAAGCAACTGTTTGCTGACAAGGTCAACGTATCAAAAGCTGCTTGTTTCCAATGACCTAAAGCACAGGTTTAATATTAAAAACAAGCAAACTAGAAAGTGAAAAGTCGTTTATTATGTGCAAAAAAAAAAAACGAGCATCAGCAAAGAAATCAGAGCCAGATGGAGTATTTGGAAGTCAGAAAGAAGGCGACACACCTTTATGCCAGCGCAGCGTGGGAGAATCTCAGACTCCCGGGAGATGGCAAACACTTCCACTTGAAGCGAAGGCACGGCAGGAAGGGAGAAATACCTCCCTGCATTCCTCCGCTGAAAGAATGCAGCATCTCCATCATGGCTTGGCAGAGTTAAAGTTTCATCTGACTGTGATTTTTCGCCGTGGTCTGACATTTGAACTTGGACAACTGGGACCAAGTATTTGAAAATGTCCCAAAATAATATTCTTTTCATCTAAAACCATTGATGACTTACAGTTAAGATGCTCAGTAAAGCTCCTGATTGTTTCCTCTTTCCTCATATCGCTGCCGAGATTAATTAATTAAACCAATAAGTTGGGTGTAAAGGAGGTTGTGGTGGTTTGGGGTCAGATTTACTTCCATCCTGTGGATCCAACTCACTTCCGTCTAATTTTTCTAAAAGCTAAGTAGCAATAAGCCTCGTTTAGGGCCATATGGCTGTGAGAGATCTGTCCCCTTCTTCTGTTGTGAAAGCATGCAACAATTAAAGGGGGGGGGTCACATGTTCGATCCCTACAACAGCCAATGAAAAGCAAGGTGCTAAATACCTGTTTGCTTGGCCAGCATCAGCTTGGATGCAAGTTGGAGGGGTGGTTCATCTTGTGGCCCAAAGAGCACCTGCAGCATTCATTTTTTCAAAGAGGTCCAATCCTTGTAGTGTTTTTGGAAAGTTGATTGAGAGACAGGATATCATCAAGGTTGTGTAAGTTTAGAGGTCGAGGTTTAGAGGAATATTAAAGCCAACTTAACTGTTAAAGCTCACAGGTAGATTGGTGGTGGTTTGATTGGTATTTGAAGCTTAAAATGATTGATTTTAAGCCTGAAGTTAAGCCAGTTTTTATTTATTTGCCACCAAAAACCAAACCAAGACTGGCTTCGTGCTATCCCTGCGTCAGAAAGAACAAAAAATCAATTTGATTGTGTGCTATTCTACAATATTGTCATATATTCTGTTATCAATTGATGCCGATGTGTCCTCCTCCTCCTTTTCCTTTTCCTTTTTCTCTCCCATCCCCTTCGCTCGCTGCCTGTCAGGGCTAAAATGGTCGATGTTGTAACGCCACACACAATGCCGTCAGAAACCGAGGTTCACGTGGCGAGGAGCTTTCTCACCAAGATATTGCGAAGCTCCATGAGGTACCATCACCCGGCCACGTCCCGTATTGGTTTCTGTTCACTGAAACCACGTGGTCTTTGGTCGTCGTGTTTGTACATAGTGCTGTGTGCTCCTTTAAGTATTCTCCAGGATTTATTTCCCCATACTTCATCAGCTTTCATCAGATTCCCTTAGTTGTTATTTGCACATTTGTGGTAGCTTATTTTTGTCCTTATGTTGTATTAAGTCCTCCTTGTTTCCTGTTTGTTGGTTTTGTCCTGTTTACATGTCATGTGTCTGTGAAAGTTTATTACAAATTCTATTCTGTTCTCTCTAGTTTTGCATGTCGTGCTAAATTAAGGTGTTATGATCTATTGAAGAAGTATAATTAATTTTCTTTCCAACATGCTTCCCAGGAGGAACCGCTTCAAAGGGTATGTGCAAGTTTGCTGTGAGCAAAGTGGATTGTACAGTAATTATATCAGTTATAGGGCAATGCAACACCCCTATCAGTTGTTTAAACACAATCCTTCAAGACTTACTAGAAAATTAGAAATTTATTTGATTCCCAGACGAGAAAAGTTTTGCATTTGCACACAAAAATGAAGAAAAACATTCCAGTTCGCAGTCCCTGGCTTGACAAACCTTCTTCTATATGTATCGCACTGAACAACAAACCAAATTCAAACCATGTTATGAGATTCAACATTAGAAAACTGAAGAATTATAAAATGGAAATTATGTAGAAACTCAACACAGGCACACATACTGATTGTTAGCTGATTCTTATTGTGTAACAATACTTGTGTCACAAATGCAAGATTACAGACAACAGTTTGACAACAGCCAAATACTGTAACATCTTGTTAATTAATTGGATTAATTGGGAATTTAATCTCCTTGACGAACTGCATGTTTGTAACTCTGCATTAAATATTTGATATTTGATCTGACCGGGAACCTTTGTTGCGTATTGTTCCCTCTTTCTCTTCTCTCTTGTTTCCTGTCATCTCTGTACAGTCAACTGTTTAATAAAGACATGTGATCACTGAAAATACTTTTGAAAAACAAAACAAAACAACAAACTCTGTGGACTTACTGTCAAAGCATGAATATTTATAGTGTTTAAAGTAACACCTCATCCCTGAGTGATGGAGCATATCTCTTAGAGGAAGTAAATAAGTCTTTCTTTATATGAGAACACAATGAGAAAGGCCAAACTCTAACAAACAAAAACATATGACAGGGATGGAGATGGAGTCACTTTAAAGAGTTCAGCAAATCTGACGGATTGGGGAATAATGGGTGTCCTTTCTTTCTTGTAGTATGAGAGGTTGGAAAATGCCAAAGAAGCTGAAATGCCAAATACTCGCTTGTGATTGTGTAAAGAGTTTTATTGCCTCTCTGCTCTGCAGGAAGAATGATCCAAGCTCGCGGCCCCACTCCTGGCACACCTCCAAGCTGACAGAAGAGGAGTCAGAGCCCCCCGGGAAAGAGGCCACCCCAGCACCAGTCTGGCAGCCAAAACATGAAGCAAGGTGAACCACAATTGTTTTGGCCTCTTTTGGTGTTAACCAGAGCAGAAGATATTTTTTTATTTACAACTACAAGAGATGGGGGTTCAATTTAAACAGCTACTTTCAAAACGGAACTGCTTAAAATATTACTGAGAGTATAATTTGTGTGGTAGAATAGAGTAGTGGTTTTCATTCCTGATCTAGACTCAGGGTATGGCTGGTTTTCTGTTCTCTAATTTTGAATCCCAGATGTAAAGTACCCAATAGATTTTTGTGGTGGCTAATGTAAATTCTACTCAACTTCTGAATACAGTACAAACCAATTAAAAGTTTGACTTTTAAACTAATTTAATACAACAAATTTCAACTTTTTTGTAGGGATTTGTTTACTTTATGAATGTCCTAAAAAATATACACAAACTTAACAAAATAAAGAGTGATGGATGGATTGTTGATCAAATTCAAGCTTATCATCTGTTCTTATACAACAGGCCCAAAGAGTCTTCCTGTCAAGAGGTCAAGAACAACCAGCGTCAGCTAACCAGCCAGCTCAGCTCAGTGAACAACATGGAGAGACTGGAGCGTGCCTCTCATCCCTATCCTCAGGGTCGTCTTTCTCCAACTAAATACACCAGCAGCCCTGAGCCATTCAGTGGACCAGGAGGCAAAAGAGACTCTGGATTCAGCTGTTTCTCCAGCAACTCCAGTCCTCCTGTTCATGACCTCAGTGCACCTGGTAGGAAGGGTACCAGCACTGAAAACATTTTCTTCAAGGGCCTTCAGAACGAAGGGCCTTTTCAGGCCGAGCGGCCTAAGTACCTGCAGCCAACGCTGGGGAACGGTGGCTGGGAGAGTTCCCACGTGGAGGAGCAGCTCACCTCTCGGGTTTCCAGTGGAGTAAGGCCCAGTATCGGCCCAGTGTGGCAGGTACCGGAGAAGAAGTCCCAGTCTCCTCCTCCTCCCCCACCTCCCCTACGCAGCGACAGTTTTGCTGCCACAAAGGTGTTCCCTTACTCTGAAGGGCCTGGTGGTTCAACAAAGAACCATGGCAGATCAATTGAAAAACTGACAGAAAGTAATGACCAGAATGGCCTCAGGTCCCACCAGGAGAAAACCTCAGAGGCCAGACGTAGCTTCAACCCCCTGCCCACCAAAGACTTCCTTCATCCCAACATGGTAGCTGACCACAATCAGAACCAGCTACACCCCAACAAACTCTTCTCCCTGTCCAGCAATGACGTCAGACAGTCTCATTACACCCATATACCTGCCCATCAGAGGCAACACAGTGACGAAAGCCCCCTCTACCTCCAGACGAGGGCAGCTCCTCCCACCAAGCCCCAGAGTGTAGGAAGCTACTATCGCAGCCTCCAGGATTTGCCCACAAACGTCTTCAGCCGCAAACACGTCCGGCACTCCACAGCATCCACAAACCCAAACCCGGAGAACGGGGGTTACAACAGATACTACGGCCTAGTAAACAAGCATTCAGTTCAGACTGCCGAGCACCAAACTAGGCAGAGCAAAGCTGAGGGCTGGAGGGGGGAAGCAGAGAGACCCCACTGGGTAAACAGCAATGAACAAGGCTTCCCAAATTCCTTGAAGACAAACATTAAGGCAAAGTACTACCTACCTCAGTCCCAGACGCCTTACAGTGATAATAAGGAGCGCAATGGCCATTCCCATTTGGGGAATGGTCTACACTATGACCACCAAACTTCTGAACTTTCTGTTCAAAGCCGCAGCCCAGAGGATGCTGCTAAGAGGGCTGAAGGACACTCTAATGACATGAAAAGACTGTTCCCAACTCATCAAAGCAATGATCATAAGGTCAGTCTTTCAAGGCACCAGGACCCATGGGTGCCTCAAGACGACCACCGAATATCCCCCCTGAAAACCCCACTTCTCCACTCCCTGGCCCAGGAGAGTAGGAGTCTGGCTGAGAGGCAACCAGCGACTACAACCACAGGTGTCATGTCCCCCCAGGATATTGGTGACGCCATGGCATCCAGCGGTGGGAAAGCAAATCGGCGCAGTGACCGGTACGCCACCACCCTCCGCAATGAGATCCAGCAGAAGCGAGCCCAGCTGCAAAAGAGCCGCAGTGCTGCGACCCTCACCTGCGATGCCGAGGATGAGGAGGCAGAGGAGTGGAGATCCACAAAGACTTCTACATCTGGTGTCTCCTTCTCAAGCACCTACAAGGACCACCTAAAAGAGGCGCAGGCCAGGGTCCTCCAGGCCACCTCCTTCCAGAGACGTGACCTAGAGCCCTTCGGACCGGAGGCGCCAGTAGTTAAAACCTCTAATGGACGTGTTAGAGGACGTAAGCGCTTCCCCCTGGCCAAGAGGACACACTCCTTCTCAGAGCCTGACAAGATAGACAAAGTGGGAGTAGAGGGAGAGCTTCAAACGGGGTCTTTTGGAGAGCGAAGGAAGTTTTTTGAGGCCAAACCAGCATTTTCCAGGCCTGTGCCCAAGTCCAGTCAGGGTACAAACTCGAACCCAGACCTTGGTGAGACAGACAAACACAAAGAGAGAACTCCTTCAGCAGAGCCTGAGGAGGCTAACTCATCTGTGGACCCCAACCGCCTCAGCCCTGGACATAAGCAGGACTTACTAGAGCAGCAGAGGCTTGGGACCTTCGCTGAGTACCAGGCCACATGGAACAAACAGAAGAAGTCGTCTGAGGTCAAAACGCAAGGGAGGTATCACTCAGCGGAGAACATCTTGGATGCAGATGCAGAGGAAAAGGCAGTTTGTGTCCATGAGAGATCCAGATCCTCTCCCTCTGCAGATTTCTATATACAGGTGAGCCAAGATTATGTCGGTTATCGTTTTTCTGATGATGATGAAAGAAATCTGTTTTTCAAAATACAAATAAAAGCATTTTCTGATCTGACATTGCCTTTCACCTCTATGGTTAGGGTTTCTACAACTATTGGGTTAGGATTAGAGTAAGACTGTGATCATGGTTAAAAGAAACTGTTATGGTACTTCTACCTTTTCCCCTGACAAAAAAAGTCATCATTTCGCCTGACCAGAAGAGGTCACAATGCAGGCATATGTTGTTTAAAGTGTTTGAACAAACATCATCTGTTGAACACACCCTCCATTTAGCGAAGAAACTTGTAACAGTACTGTTCTTTTGCAGAATATTCCTTCGTCATGGAGAGATCCTCAAGCCCGGCAGAGCAGTTACACCACCAGGTGAGGAAATGCTTTAAATGACACCCAAATTAAAAGAGCTGTAGCTCCTGAACCAGAGCAACTGTATGCATAAACAAGATCTTGCTAGAAAGGAAACCTCCAAAAAATGTCTTATGAAAGTGTCAGAAACATTCTGGGTGAGACAGAAGCAGAGCAACAGGTGTTTTAAATCAGTAAATTGAAGAAGAAAACCATTTTCAACATGATGTTTTGGCGTCTCTGGAGCAAACTACCATTGTTTTTGATTATTTCCCTGATTATGGCAAAACTGTGTGTCCATGTTTACAGAAGGAGTGTTTGACTCCGAAGCTGAGTGCTATTTGTCCAAAGGATTCCACATGTGTTTTAGCAAAATATCGAGCACCTACCTGCTCGCTCTGACCTGTCAACTCCTGTGGAACAGCTGCCAAAAAGAAATGCTTGTGAAGTTTCACGTAAATGTGGAATGTAGCTAGTTGGTGGGATTTCAGCGGAAAAAGAGAACAGATCTCAGTTTCCTATTTCAGGTTCATTTTTTTTTGTCACACTAGATCACTTTCCAACCTTATCTCCTGTTGTTAGAGCTCATGTTGAGGTGAACAGTGTCTCCTGGACTCCTGTGGTAAACTACACCCAGATTTACAAAAGTGTCTGTGCAATTACAGGTGATTTACGGTGGGTGGAGAGTGTATCATTTTATTCTTAAGCTGCTTGTTGACAAAGAACACTTAACTGTAGCCTACATGATCATTTTCTTGGTAAACTGGTGAAATTAATCCATCGCATTTGCTCCTTTGTTGATGCTGCCGTGTGCACAGGGTGGGACGTAAGCACCCTTCAGGACATTCAACCACAAGTGTCAACAAACCTTACACCAAGACTTAGCTGAAGTGTTGCCCCAATTCCTTCTTTCTGGTGTTACTTAATACACCTTTTTCAGCGGGCATTGTTCAAACAAGACTAAATTCCAACCATTGACGTCTGTGGATCAGTTTTGCAATTTTGCTTTACAGGCACCAGAGTTTGCAGAGTCTCGTATTCATTAAATGTCCCATAAAGTTACTTATACTAATAAAACTAGTGAATCTGATCCTAAAACTTTAACAAGACGCAATGAAGTGTGGCTCATTATCCTCTTCCTCTACCTCCACATCAATGATTCAGGGGTTTAACCAGTTAATGTAATGCTTATTTGTCTCCTTATCTTAATCTAACCTCTTTTTCTAGTTCCAGAAACATATCTACAATTAAAGTACAGACCACAAATCTAATCTGATTTTCACAATCTACAGATTACAGCTCTGTTTTTATATAGTGTAAAGACATTTAAAGTTCAGAATCTGCACTTTTATAGTTTTATAAATGTTGGATAGAGGTGTAGATATAGGGTAAACTAGATAAAGGTTAAATCACTATTGCATTAAAGCTGCAAATATTGGGGAAGAGGATGATTTAATATATGTAAATATCACTTAGGGTTGTAAAAAAAATAGTTTAAAGGATATTTATCTATATGAAATCCTCCTTTTAGTCAGACTTGCCTCGTCTGTGCTCACATGTGATCCTTTGCGTTTGGTTTTTCGACACTCTGGTTCAGGTTTCCTTAATTGTAACGCACACCTGGCGACACAATATCTCAATATGATTCAAATAAACCAATCAGACAACATGTTAGTAGAGTAAATAAGGCGATGCTTTTGCACAGGAGTCTTAAACTTCATCCTGTCTTTTCATAATGAGATATGGAAATGACTGTTTAACTTCATTTCAGAATTATAGTTTTTTTTTTTTTTTAGCTGCACTCAAACCACCAGAGTAACTGCCTTGTTTTTCTACACAGAGTTGTGGTTTAACCAGCCAAAAAAAAAAAAAAAAAAAATCACCTCTGACTCATGTTGTCTTGATGGAGTTGGCGCTCATGCCCAATTTCCTCCAGAGTATAAACAAGCTTTTCTCATTGGAACCTGGATCGTTGTATATTTAAGGAAATGTGAAGCTGGTTGGATTTTTCACGATCTTTGGTTACAGCATGGGAAAGAATTATACTTAGAGCTTTTACTACAGCTTTGAAAGTTGTTCTGAACTCATATTATCTGTTAAAACGTCCATAAAATATAAGACAAAGGATAAATATAAAGTACACCTAATTTACTGGAAACAAAGAAGACAACTTGTACTGTTTGATCTTTATATTTCTCATATTTCTGTTATCTTGTAGAACACCAAACAATACATGTTTCATAACTAAGATAAAATTTGATAAAGGGTGTCAATAGGGTGTCACAAAAGTTAAAATTATTGTCAATATTTGCCTGCATTTTTTAAATAGTTCTTTTCTGGGTAAAGATCAGGAAAAGTTTTTGGGGTTTCATAAAATACGAAGGTCTTAATTTTCACTTTTCCTTTCACTTTTTTTACTGCTTTGTTTACACAGATTTTAAGTGCTGGTGCAGTTTTATTGTCAGTGTGTGTGAGAAAGCGAAAAACCCTTAACCTTCCCATGTTACCCTTAGGTACTGATGAAGTTTGTCTTTATTTTGACCTCTAGAGGAAAGACAGAGAGCAGGCAGCGATACCAGCCCGACCACAGCCCACAGTCAGCCCCATCAGTCCCCAAAAACGAGGGCCCGGTCCCAGGCCTCCCTGACCACAAGTCCAAACCAGATGCTGCCAATCCCTCCCACACCACACTCTCCTCTGGCCCTCGTAGCCTCAGCCCCAACCCTGGCTCCCAGCACCCAGCCCAGCCTCCACAAACCAAGGGCCTCTTGCCGCCACCCAGGCCCCATTTAGGCCCAGAAACCACATCCTCCTCCCTGGAATTCCTCACTGGCGCCCAGGCAGACCCGGCAGCACTCCAGCCTCTGTCCAGCTCCAACTCTGACACCCAGCACCATAACACTGCCCAGGGCACCGCCCCGGGAGGCTCCCCTCGCCTCACCAGGACGCCCGGACCCGATATGAGTAGAGGAGGTGTAGAAAGTGAGGAGGAACAGCAGCAGCAGCAGCAGCAGCCGGCACCTTCCTCCTGTTCATCCCCGCTCTCCTCCTGGACGGACGCTCTATCCCTTCCTGTAGGGGATCGAGCGCGGTCGCCCTCGCCACAGTTTGCACCGCTGAGGTTGACCGACAAACCGCCGGCCGTGTCCGTGCAGGATGACTCACCGCTCAGGTAAGCAGCTTAGCCGAAGCGCTTCAGGTCTGCTCTGTCCCCTCATGGCCCCTCGTTACGTAAAGGTTTTCCCTTCTGCTCTAGTAGAAACGGCTTCAGTTGAACAAGAAAAACCACAGTCAGGCACTGATGAATGAGGCAATGACAGAGTTGAAAGAGAAGAGGATGAGTAATTAATTCGTACTCTGCAAGAATCTCAACCTTTTGGCCAAGTTTGAAAAATGTTAAAATGTTGAGAGAATAGCATCTCTATTATAGAAAACCAAAAAAAGAAGATCAGAGTTTCAGTGTTTGTAGTCGATTTCCTTTTCAGTCTGAGACAAATCGAATTGGAGGCTGTAATTTTCTTAAAGCCACATGGCTGCTGTGACCTTTGGTTTCCATTGCAGTACTACTGTACGATCCATCCTTTAATTAGAAACGGTTGACTGTGTAGCTCTGCTGTTTATTAAAAACTGAGCTCTATACCTTTTTCGCCTTGGTTGGAGTTTGCTGTGTTTTCATGCCATGCTGCTGCTTTTTTTTTTTTTAATTTAATTTATGTCATTTAAAAAGTGTCATTAGTCCAATGCTGGTGAATTTTCTTGCTACATCATGAAAAAGTTTTGTAACATTTGCCTTCTGAGTACAGAACAGCATCTCATCTTACAACATTCTGCCTTGTCTTCAGTTTTCTTGAGTCTTTTAAAGGGGAGTTAACAGAACAGTGAACTCCCCCTTCCCATCAAAATACCCAAAATACCCAAAAGCAAGGTGCCAAAAAAAGCTTTTTGTACTATTTTTGCTCCTTTTTTCTGCACTGTTTTTGCATTATTTTGGATTTATTCAAGATTTTAAGCGAAGTTATCTGTCTTAAACATCAGTGTGTTTTTATCCAATCACATTACTCCACCTATATCTACCTTAATCCTTTCTATGTTAAGTTTCAGTCGTGTCAATTTAATAAATGGCATCAATAGATTGGAAGAAACTTGAACCAATCTGGTGGGAAATGTCAACATATAACATCATTAATATAATGAAAAGATTGTTCTACATTATAACAGACTGAGGACAACAAATTAAAATAAAACGTCATTGCCAGATAAGATTTTTTTGGGGTTTACAGAGTAAAATTTCAGGCTTTAACACGGAGTTTTGTTCCTGTCCAGGTCTGAAGATGAATCGCGGCTCCCTGAAGTGATGGATGTGAACAGCGTGGTGAGGAAAGTCCCCGTGAGGATCGTCCACGCTGAGAGCAGCTCGGAGCGGGAGGGCCGAGCCTACCTGCCTCAGAGCAGCGAGATCTGCGGCATCTTCGACCCGCCTCCTTACGTCACCTCCCTGGGCGCCACGGAGCGCCCGGCTTCCTCCCTGTTCAGTGCCTACACCCGCCAGTCCGCTCAGGACCAGCGAGGAGTGGAAGGCGCTTCCACCCCCGGCAGCCCCGAGTCGAGCTCAATGGGGGCTCGCCGCTCAGAGGAGGATGTCAAGAGAGAAGAGCTGGCGAGGGACATCATGGGTAAAGACAAGTCCTTGGTGGACATCCTGGACCAGAGCGGCAGGAAGACCACTATGGACCTGATGGAGGGATTATTCCCCCCGGAGGAGCAGATCCTGGAGGGGGCCCACCAGCGCAGGAGGGCCTCCACTGGCTCCAGACTGCTCACCTCATCACCCAGGAGCCTAGAGAGGTAGGAACACAGCAGCAAAAAACATTCAAGCCCCTCTGCAGGTTAAATGTTCTGTCTTTGCACATGCTGGGTGTATA
The DNA here is from genome assembly GCA_029490765.1 of Euthynnus affinis. Lineage (NCBI taxonomy): Eukaryota > Metazoa > Chordata > Actinopteri > Scombriformes > Scombridae > Euthynnus > Euthynnus affinis. The sequence continues at coordinate 16,236,829 of CM055861.1, forward strand.
ACTGCATACCAAACTCCTCATCTCCTCCAGCATATGTCCTGCTGAAATTGACCTCCCTGCAGCAGCTGAATGGTTCAAGGTTGACTGGTTTATCCTGAATTTATCATCCGCAATTTCACAATTTTAACGATGCTCTGATTCAAATAGGAGCTCAGTGTGATGTTAGTTTTTTTTGTTAGAGTGGCTGGTTGTGTGGAGAAAGTATTTGCCCTGCTGCCCTCTTTTGTTCCTGATGAAGTAAATGAACAAATTAAGACAATTTAAAGTGTTGCACACAAATAAAGTTTTTGTAAGCAGCCTAGAAACGAGCCTCTCCAGCCCTCTCTCAGCCTGCCCTCTGCTGGCCAACAGTTGCATTACAGTTATATCATCCAGCCAGAACTAAAAGATTTTACTGCCTCTTGGGAAAAAGTTGAAACTGAAAATGCTCTTCTCTGCTGTGTGTTAGGAGGGAGGAGGAGGACATGTCTGTGTCGGCGGCGGCCTCCCTGGTCCCCAGCTCCTCCTACTACAACACGTCAGCTCCCAAAGCCGAGCTCCTCATCAAGATGAAGGACATGCAGGAGCAGCTGGAGGAGCAGGACTCCGAAGACGAGCTGGACGTCGACCTGGCCAGTAAAAAGGTAAAAAAAGTAAAAATGTACCCTCACATCAAACACTAACTACAGTCAGAAGTTGACAGAACAGAGCAATTACAATCCTCTTAATGTGTTTTACCTCATTTGTCTTCTTCATGCTCTGCAGCAAGAGCTGATCTCCAGCCTGGCGAGGAAGCTGGAGGTGCTGCGGGAGGCGCGGCAAAGCCTGCAGGAGGACGTGGAGGACAACGAGGCTCTGGGCCGCGAGGTGGAGGCCACCGTGCAGCGTCTCTGCCAGCCCAACCAGCTCGACAAGTTCCGCATGTTCGTGGGCGACCTGGACAAGGTGGTGAGCCTGCTGCTGTCGCTGTCGGGGCGTCTCGCCCGGGTGGAGAACGCCCTCAACAGCCTGGAGGACGAAGCCCCGCCAGAGGAGAAGGTAACCGCCATGGTTGCATGACGCACGTGTGAAAGTTTAGATGACATTTTAACAGTTCTAACATCCGTCCGTGATCTCTCCTCAGCGCACCCTGACGGAGAAGCGCAAGCTGCTGATGAGGCAGCACGAGGACGCCAAGGAGCTGAAGGAGAACCTGGACCGCCGGGAGCGTCTGGTCTTCGGGATCATGGAGGCCCACCTCGCCGCGGAGAGCCTGGACGACTACCGCCACTTTGTGAAGATGAAGTCGGCCCTCATCATCGAGCAGCGCAAACTGGAGGACAAGATCAAGCTGGGCGAGGAGCAGCTGAAGTGCCTGGTGGACAGTCTGCCGCTGGAGCAGAGGCCGCTGCTCTGATGCCGTTCGCTTCAAGAACATCTGGTTTTCAAGAGAAATACTGGATCAAGACTTGGGGCTCCGGGAAAAACTCCTACACATGTAGCATTTTTAACACCGACGTTTCATTGTCAAACATGACTGAGACTATTTTCAGCCTCTGTTGCATGCCAGCAGTATTGTTATTGTTTCCCAACATAAATACTACTTTCCCCCGACGTTCCGATGAAGTTTTTGCACATGACGAGACAAGAACACAATTATCGCGTTGTTCTTTGTGATTGAACTGATTTACGACTGATGTTTGTAAGATGTCGGGACAAGAGACGTGCAGAAATAGAGGGAGACCGAAGACGCCAGAAAGGCAAGACGCCTCTCTGCAGAGTGTTTTCTGGTTGTTTTTCTGCTTTAGCACATATGTAACTGCATAAACAAATAAACCTACTGTAGACACACAGGCGGAGCTAAATAGCCTCCTGGATTCCTGTAAAGGTTCCTGCAAAGACGAAACAAATGTCGATTTTATGTCGATTTTCCCCTAAAAACCTGACAAATCTGAAAAAGTTTGGTCTAGATACTGTTAGAGGCCGATGCTCTCCTCTTGTGAACCATATATTCATATCCTAAAGTTAATATATTCATGATTTATAGGCTTTTTAAAAACATCTTTAAAACTAGTCACATTCGGAGCCTCCGTTCTCCAGAAACTACTAACTTTTTATAGCCTCCTTGTGTAAAAACTTTAACCGGGATCATGATATTTTATCGAACAAAAGTGAAGTGAAACACTGCAGTGTGACCTGAGCTTTAAAGACACACACACATATATATGCAAACCAAACCATATCCTCAACATTTATGATCACAGTAACTATGGTTGTCTCTTTATATTTTCAGTCTACTGTTAATATTTGTGTTTCTAACTTGTTGTATTTAAGTTCGAGCTCGCTCTCCTGCCGTTACGTGGCCGGGTTTGTAATTAATTATCATCACGTGTGTTTTAAAGTAATATTTTCTAGTAATTTATTGTAGCCAATTTGAAAAAAAACTTATATGGGAGAAAGGGGGAAGAAAGTGTTTCCCCGGTAATTTTAATTACACTCATGATGTATTTTTTGTTTTCTAATGAAATGAAATGATTACGAAATGCTATAAATCTGTTTTTAGGTTACAATCCAGTTTTTAAAAGTGTCATCACAACAAACCACGTCTTCTTTGTGTAGCGTTTCATCCTATAAGATGTTAGATGTCACTTCTTTTTTTTTTCACTTGGCAAATATCTCGTTTTGGAGTGGAACTCTTTAAATTTATACTAGAATAAGAGGTGAACGTGATAACTGGACTTTATTCTCTCACAAAGACGATGCTGACTGGTTCCAGCAGTACAGACGTTGTTCCTTCCTGTTTTCTTTCTATAAAATAATACACTGCTAATAAATTACAGGTTTTCATTCACACGCTTTTAGCTGAAGCTCCCATCCAAAGATCTTCCCGGCTGATGAACCTTTTCTACACTCTCAGACTATAAACGGACTGAGGTGCAGCTGGTGTTTTCTGTGGAGGTTAATCTAAAAGTTAGCACTTTACTCTCTGGTTTGGCCCTTTTTAGGGGTCTCTCTGCATATATATATATATATTTATCTGAAGACGTGCCTACTGTAGCCTCCCACCACTGTGATCTCCATGGACTGACGAAGGCGTGCAGCAGGGTACCGTGTACGGCTCACACCTACTGTATGCAGTGCGCTCTTTCACCCAATGAAAGCAATAAAATGATTAAGCCGAGAGGTGTTTGTTTGTTTTGTATGTCATAACTTGGAGCTGCGGCTTGGCTGTTTTCATGTTTTTGCAAACGTCCACACATGAAGCCTGTTGTGTCAATAATTAAGCCCTAAAAGGTTCTCAAATCAAGCAAAATCTGCCAGTTCTGGAAGAATATTTCAACCTGTTCACACACAATAGAAATTAAATTGTTTCAAATGTTCTAGAAATAGGAAAGAATGAAGCTTCTCGCTGCACTGGAATCAAGAAGAATGACGCCTAATACTGATAAAAATGACCTTCCTGACAACTAGATTGGTGACGTCACTTCCTCTCTGCGTGCTGCTTGTATGGTTGGTTTGGTTTCTCAGCTCAGGAGGCAATGGACAGAGTTAAAGAGCACATCAGGAAACTGCTTTCACCTGAGTAAACTGGGCTTCGGCTTCATTTCTAACATCTCTCTCTTCCTTCGAGGCTTCCACCGGGTAGATCGGTTAAGGTTTTATGTTTTGCATGAATCACACTGCAGCTCACTGACATCTTATTTTAGTTTAAGCTGACAATAAATGTAATTTTTTAGAAACTTCATTCATGTTTCTACACGTGATCAATAAGCAAACGAAAAGCTTTTCACTTGTTGGAAAAGTAGTTCTCACTTGTGATGACACTTATTCAGCAGTTTTCTCTGTTTCCAGTCTAAACACTATTACTGCAAATCTCACCCTATAATGTTTTTAAATGTAAAATATTGTATTTACATCTGGAGGTTTTGTCATCAAGACTAAAATAAGACTGTTTCTTCATTTATGATAGGATGAAAATTTATCACTGCCTTGAATATACCTTCAATTTAGATGATCAGAAATACTGATTGGGTCTTAGAGACTGAATATATCTTCAAGTACTGGACAGTTTTGGTCTTGAATTGATTTCTTTGTCATGCAAATCATCAGCAGTTTCAGTTTGTCAGAATCAGACTACAAGAAAAAAAAAGAGCCGATAGTTGGTGACGACCTTTGAGACAGTTAAAAGTACTTCCTACTGTTTGCTCAGGTTGGGCACATTTAGAGCAGGAAGAGACATGACGGGAGGGGGAGAGATGATCCATTGTTTTTATTCTTTATCATGAGACGGGTTTTTTTTTTCCATCTATTGCTCAATTCAGAATCTCAGAATTACAAGAAGTTAAGTAAACATCGGCTCAGACGTTTATAGCTTCCTGCCGATGCTCAGTCTAGACTTTTTTCTTGAGTATATTGTGTTTCTTCCTTTTAAGAAAGTAGAAATTTCCCATTAAAACACATTCAGGACCTGATTGAAATACCCTACAGCTCCCTCCTTCCTCATCTTCACTGAGGCATATCTGAACATACACTTTCATGCCAAGTCCCTCTTTACTTATTGAGTCTGAGTGAGATGTCAACTTTTAGTTTTAGCTGAATAGGTTTAAATTAAATAAGTATGTTTTTAAAAAAGCAGACATTTGTTTCCTCACTGCACACAAACATTATTGAGTATTGATGTTTTATTTCACTTGACTGCAAGATATTCAGGTTGAATCAGGTTTTTCTTAAAGGCAAAACCTTTACCGAGTGTAGGTGTAGGTCCAAATACTCGGACCAGTTGTGTAGAAATACAGTTTATAGATAAATCATATATCTATCTATACACACTCTGTTTTGATTTTTATGATTTTTGATGTACCAGCCACACACACACACACAAAAGCTACATTTTCATCTTTTTTTCTGATGTGGTTTGTAGTTGTACAAAATTTTCAGTGTATCCAAATTTAATTTTATATCATAAAACTTCTTGCAGGTTCTTTTTAAGCACAAAATGATAAATCTGTGATGATACTGGCAATAATAAAGAAAGGTGAGTATGATATTGTACAAATACTGTTAAATAATCAAAACACACGTGGATAAGGCATCATACATTTGAAATTTCATCTGTAAAATGTAAATGTAAAAGAAGAAAAGTTATTTTAGCTGAATACGTTTAAATTAAGTGAGTATATTTTTTAAAAAGCAGACATATTTGTTTCTTCACTGCACACAAATTTAATGTTTCTTTCACTTGACTGCAACTTATTCAGGTTAAATCAGGTTATTCTTAAAGTGTAGTGTAAATACTCGGAAAATACAGTTTATAGAAAAATCATAATCTGTCCAAAAATAATACAAACCTGAAGACACATTCTGTTTTTTTAATGATTTTTGATGTACCAGCCACACACACACAAAAACCACATTATCATCTTTTTTCTGATTTGATTTGTAGTTGCAGAAAATTTTGAGTGTATCCACATTTTAATTTTTTATATCATAAAACTTGCAGGTTTTTTACCCACAAAAATCAGTCATGATACCAGTAATAATAAAGAAAGATGACAATGATACTGTGCAGAATATAATCAAAACACACGTTTGTAAAACCAACTTCAACTTTTAACACATTTTGCTCTGAAAAGGCTGCACTTTAGCTACACTTTAACACATTTTACTCTCTTTTAGTCAGTTCCTCATTTTCAGCAAACCTGCAACTCTTTCTGCAACAGGAAGAACAATTTCCACGATTAATGGTCATATTTATTTAGTATCCTACAGGACTTTCACTACATGACGATTAAGCACATCAGCTCTAAAAAAGACTTACGGTGAATTACAGTAAAAAACTACGCCCTTTCTTTCCATCAGAGACTATATACTGTCAATCATTTACAGTGTCTGGGAACTGTATCTAGGTTATCGGTTGCAGGATGAGGAAGTGCTGAGCTGTGTCTTTGAATAAAAACACCTTCCTGTTCAAGGTTTTCTCTCAGTTGTATCATCTCTGTCTGAAGACGACTCACTTCAACATCCTTCAGACACGGCAGAACAAAACAGCACTCAGGTACGCGACACATTTATTGATTTGAATTATATTATATGAATTGCATTAGCAAAGAAGATACTGTAAAACTGATTAAAAATGATAAGTGGAGATATGAATTCTCTGATGATCAGCTTTATCTTGTTGCAACGTAATTGGCATCATAGATTGGGAACAATTATATATAACCATAATTTCCTTTTATTCTTTACACCTTTTTTCTTATTTTTGGATTTTAGTCACGCTTCCTCTTTTTCTAACATTGTGTTCAGCCATTGGACAATAATTAAGACACCTAATTGTTAAGATATTGTAATAATTCACATATATTTTGCACTGGAAATAGCGGAAAGTTAAGTCTTCTGTGGTTTGACTCTACATGAAAATACAGTTAAAACTATTTTAATTGATTCGAGGAAGCAGACAGAGATGATGAATCATACTTTATTGTACACTTGTTTAGCTGTTGAACAGATTTGCAACATGTTTTTATGATAATCAAACGATAAAAAGATGATGAAATGAACATAGACGTCCTGATTCATTGAGATAAACATGAGTCTTTGTCTTATTAGGTTCACAAGACTCGTTTTTAATCAGCATGTTCACGAGCTTGAATGTTATTTTTTAGTAATTTTCTGAGTTTCTATTTGAATCATCCGGTTTTATAGAAGGATAAACAATAAGATAATTCGTTTTTCAGAAAGCTGAAGGCACAAAAATCACTGCTAATTTTAAAATGGCCTCCTAAGTCGTAACGCTTCTGTCTGCAGTCTGACTGTGTGTCACTGTGGCTGCCATCATTCGGACCGGACTGAGTGGGAAGAAAGCTGATTTATTGTCTAAATAGACTGTTGTTGCATGACGATTGTTTGGGTTGTCTACATTAGCTGGTCTGAACTTGACAGCACATAATTTGTCTTGGTGATAAAGGGGACTATGTGTGTTTTGGACAACTGCTTGTGCCATTTCTGTTTCTTTATGTAATGCTTCCGCTTCTCTCTTCTCCTCTGTAGTTTCACAGCTTTGCTTTAGTTTTATTCTTGCCGGTTTGTAGCGTTTCGTGTTCCTCACGTGTTCCCATAGCCCTGCTACATCTGTCCTGCGTTAGCCTCGTCAGCATTACCTTGTGTTTTTCCTCCTAATCGCCTTGTTAACCAATCGTCACGCTGCCTTATTACTCTGGTCCCTGCTCACCTCAGCTGTGCCTTGTTTCATGATTGTTCTCCTGTGTATATATATATCTGTCTGTCTGTCTGTCTGGTTGTTGTCAATGTTTCTGGTGTTCCTGCTTGTTTCGTGCCAGTCGGTTACCTGACTGCTGAACTCAAAGTATCTTAAATCACTGATTCAGTCTCTGCGTTTGAGACCACATGCTCTGTTTCCTGTGACATAAGTTAATAATTAAGGTTGTAAAGATTTAAAAAGCCCTTTTTTTATTGGTACTGATTAATATTATCTCTCCTGGCAATAATTCTCCTTCCTAATAACAATAAACAAAACTATGAAGAGGGAAAAAAAAGGCTTAAAGGGCGAGTTCACAGTTTTTCATATGTGTCTTAAAACAACATCATTCCTCCTGTTCATATTGACCATTAAAAGATCCCTTCAGGATGCACTTACAATGGAAATTATGTATTTAAAAGTTTATCTGAAGCTAATATGAAGCTTCAAAGTGTCCAGATGAGTCAAATCAAGTAGATATCTTTCAACGTTACAGTCTTTTTAGTGCCAAAGTCCCTTTTTTTTTGTTGCTATACTTGGAAAATGATGCTAAAAAGACTGTGAATGTGTCTAAGTGTGACCTCATAGAGGCTTCACACAGACTTTTAAATGCATTTTCACCTCTGTGTTCATAAAAAGGAAGCATCTCAGCACCCTTGGAGGCTCATTGATGCTCTATTTTGAGTATTTTTTTAGTCATTTGACAACATTTTAACGATAGAGGACGATTTCCTTTGTTGAGTCAGTGATACAGTGAGGAGGAGGTTTGTTTATGTTCACCTGTGTCTATGTTTCTGCTCTCTCAGAGGGAGCTGCAGGTAACCCAGGTGACCATCGAGAGAGAGAGAGAGGGGAAAAACAACAGTGAGACGGTGGATATGAAGTCTGAAGTCACAACATCCAGGTGACACTTTCAGCCCGGCTCTGGTGGGATTCAGGACTTCATCGTTATGACCTACCTGGCTCACACCGCTCACAACCAGCTCGCCGCCCTCTGGATGAGCTGCGTGGGCTGGACGCTGACCGCCGTGGCCCTCGGGCTCATCCAGTGGAGGATTTGGGTGGTGTCCGACAGGGAGGTCATCAGCTCAGGGGTGGCCTGGGTGGGCCTCTGGAGGGTCTGCTTCAACAGCCACACCCTGGTGACCCCTGAGTTCAAGATCATGCACTGTAGATACATCAGTCTGACTGAGGGCTTCGCGCCGCCGGAGATCATAGCAGGTCAGGTTCTCATGTTCCTGTCTGTGCTTGCGGGGCTTTGCGGGAACGCTGGCGGTGTTTACGCCTTGAGGAACGTCTACTTTGGGATGGAGAAGACCTTGCCCATCCGCCTCTCCTTCTTCGCCGCTGGGGCCTTGTGTCTGACGGCCTCGGCGATGTCCCTCATACCTCTCCTGTGGAACATGACCTCAGTGGTGACCAATCAGACTATCAAGTTCCCCCCTGACTACAATATGCCCCAAGTCCCCAAATCTCAGCACGTTGGGGTCGGCATCGGGATCGGGATGGTTGGCGCCCTCCTGATGGTCGTCTCTGGGGTTATCTTCTGTAGATACAGGCTGCCAGTGACGTCACGGCCAAGCATCCAACCGTCTTTCACACCAACTCTGAGGGCTTTGACGAGCTCCGGGGGCAAAGACAACCCGGCGTTTGAGTCTCACGTACACTTGTGATTGGTTTGTTGTGGTTGGTTCAGCACTGAAAGACTAAATAAGATAAGATGTGACTTTATTGTTTCCCCCTTGTAGAGGAAACTCGGTTTGACGGAGCAGCACAAGAGCAAAGAAAGACGTTTCCTTGATACGTGTGCGAAGCTGTGCAATGGTTAAGATGTTTGAAAAAGCGACAAATCTAAAATCATTGCTGTTTACACAACTACGATACTTTATAAACCAACTTCTGGTAACAGCTGATAGATATAATTTAATTATTAACACTGCAGCAGCCTTGATCGATTACAGTGACTCATCTAACTTTATGCTTACGAGGGGAAAACAAACAGAACGACTCATCACTCGACAACAAGTAAACATATTTATGAGTTAACAGCTGTATCTGTTAATAATAGTTAATAAAACGGATCTATAGGTCAATATAACAGCTAACATTCGCACAATAATGCGATTTAATGCCTATAAATACGGTTCTCAGATGTTTAATCAACAGCTGCTTGTGTGTTTTACTACTGAGGACAGTTAAACATGAACTGATGAGGCTGTTCATCCAAATAAATCAATAATATACATAACAGCTGTTTGCATGTGCTTGTAAGTAAATTAATGACTATTTTGAGTCAGCAGACAGCAGTTTTCTTACCAGATTACATGATATTTTGTATTAATGACTATATTGTATTATATATATATATATACAGTTGTGCTCATATGTTTACAAACCCTGGCAGTAGAGTCTCTAGTTGTGACCATGAAGTTCAGTTTTGGTCTCATCACTCCAGATAACTTTGTTCCAGACGTTTTCAGGCTTGTCAGATTGTAAACTTGGTTGTTTTCTGGCATCTTGAACCTTTTTTCTTCAAGTTCGTCCTCATTTTTCATCTTGAAACTTTCAGCTGAAGTTCTTTGTTGGTTTTTCTGGCAATAATTGTGGCTGAAATCTTTGTTGGTATCAACAAAAACCCTTCATTTCCCATTTCTGTATCAGAGCTTCAACACTATTGATTGGCGTTTTCTCATCTCTGGATCTTTCTTTATATCCTTTTCCTGGTTTATAAAGTTTAACTACCTTTTCTTTTGCTTTTCCTCATGGTTCAGTATCCAGAAACTGACCCTTCATGGCCATTTAAACCTGTGTGTTTATTATCAGGTCAAACATTCAAGAGGATGTAACAGTGATTTCAGTTATAATTATGATTTAAAAAGGGCAAATATGTACAATTATGTGAAAATAAATGGCTTCAACCAACCACTCTCCCTATGTATGTAAACTTATGAGCACAACAAGATAAAAGCAGCATTATTGAGGCTTTAAAGTTTGTTTCTTATTTGCACTGAAACATTGGACGATCTTTGTTTTACTGAATTCGAGGCTTTAACCTTTACTTACTGGTCATATTCTGACCCAGTTTCCAGTTCCCAGCATCCACAGTTATCTTATCAGTCATTAATGAATGGGTGATTTGTTAAGGTTTGAGGAAAAAAAAGCATTCCCAGTCAAACTGTTTTATTATCTCATGTTATTTAAATCAAGAAAACATAACAACCATCATTATTTCTATCAATTTATTGAAAAGTAAAGGACGCCACACTGACCCAGAACGCCTTCTATGTTAGAAAAAAACTAATTAATATTCAAATATTTCCATTTTTGTTTATTCTGGGTCACTGAAGTCATTAAATTTCAAGTAATTCAGACAGTAAATAAGGGTTAAAAACGCCTCTAACTACATGGAAAATGTCATTTAGTGTGTAGATGCTTCACTTTTTGTCTTCTTTGTTAAACACCTTTTATTATTTGAAGGTGAAGAAGATTTTATGGAGTTTTTTTTTCTTTTCATGTGTCGTTTACTCTCTTTATCTAAAAGGACTTTGGACCTTTTCATGACTGCTCACCTGTAAATCGTCGTCTTTGAATTACTCCCTTTGTCCTTCGCTGTAAACTGTAAATATTATATGACTGTGTATGTGAGTAATAGTGAAACTGTGGCGTGTTAATTGCAGGTTGTTTACCGGTTTTATTCCTGCTCAGGAAGTACGTGAGCAGCGACTTTAATTGGGGGAAACTCTGGAGGTTTTTACATGACATAGAACTGATGAAGTTAATGAGTTTAATAGATTTAACGACTGTTTTTATAGATTTTTATAAAGATGCTGTATAAATGAAGTGGATTACTGGAAAAAAACGAGGAGTGGCGTCATTTTTACACATCCAGAAGGACTTTTTCAATCATTTTGAATGTTTAAAATAAAAAACAACAGTAAATTAAGTAATGCTTGAAATTTAAAACAAACATAAAAATAAGTACGTGTGTGATAAATGTAAGTTAACTTTAAATTGAAAGATTTAACTACTGTTTTTACAGATTTTTTATATTTTTTTATAAAGGTGCTGTATACATGAAGTGGATTATTGGAAAAAATGTCATTTTCACACATTGAGAAGGACATTTTAAATAATTTTGAATGTTGAAAATACCCAGAAATGTGTAATAAAGTAATAAATTACCTCAAAATGTTTTGACTGATAAGGTTTTTCATGCTTAACGCATTAGATTAATTAATTTAGCAAGAAAAACAACAATAAATTAAGTAATATTTAAAATTTAAATTGAAAGCAAAATGCTAAAAAAGTAATAAATCAATATGTAAGAAATGTAAAATAAAGGAAAAATAGTTCATGGATAATTGATTAATTAATTAAATGATGGAGAAAAATGAATATAAATGAATTTCAGTAATAATTAATTAATAATTCACAATAAATCAACAAGTGGAAAAGCAGAGTTTTTGATGTAAAGCGTACAAACATGTTGTTTAAGTTAATTTTCTGTCTACTTACATATCAACGTGTTCTGTATTATAACCACATTTTATATATTTATTCATTTTTACACATTCAGAAGGACGTTTTCAATCATTCTGAACTTTTAAAACATCCAGAAATGTGTAATAAAGTAATAAATTACCTAAAAAAAAAAAAACGTTTTGAGTTGCTGTTAAAGGTGGAACAGAAGAAGAAGAGCAGTGGAGGTTTTTTTCTTAAATATTTTATTCAAAAAAAAAAGCAAAAAAAAAAAAAAACAACAACAAAAAAGCTCATCTCCAGGATTTCAAACCATCTGTATCAATGTTCCTCTAGTGGTGAACGGTCCCTTCACCTTCACTGAGATCAGCGTTATGGCTCAAATCACAGCCCGTCCTGCCTCGGGAGGTTAGTGGATTTAATTCTTTTATATATATGTGTGTGTGTGTGTAGAGTCGAGTTCACCTGAGCCGTTTTTACTGAAGCAAAATCCAAATTCACGGGACAGTTCTCTCTTTATATATACATATATTTATATTTTTTTTTAATCACACACACCTCTGGGATGTTACGACCATTAATGAGACGATCTGTTCCCTCCTCTGTTTATATTTTCTAGACGTGTTTGTTACGTCGAGGCAGCAGCTGTTCCCAGAGGTGCGATTTTATCTGCTGAGGAGTGAAATAACCACAAAATAAACCCAGACATCAACATGTGTCTGGGCGGTTATTCCACCCTGTAGGAGCTGAGCCATCATCATCATCATCATCATGCAAATATCTATTTTCATTCACTTTAAATCTTATTTTAACCATAAAGTGTTTTGTGTGTGTGTGTGTGTGTGTGTGGGAGAGGAGAGGAGAGGGGAGGGGAAGGGGGGCTGCTGATGATCTTAAACCTTCTTGAGGAACTTCATACAGTACACAGATTAAAGAGTTTCATTCCCAAAACAAACATTTTTTTAAAAAAAAAAACCCAAAAAGCTTTAAAAACAAGCGCTGACGCCACAGTATCACATGTCACTCAGGACTATTTTCATCTATTTGTCTGATTTTTTTTTTTTTTTTTCCTTGAACAAACTGCTGGAAAAGCAGAAATATCAGAGTTTAAAAATACTGTGCAGCCGTCAGCAAGCAAAAAAAAATAATATTTCCATACCAGATATATATATATATATGCGTGTGTGTGTGTATATATATATAAAATAGTATGCATCATTATTACAGAATGAAACCCTTTCAAATATAAATATAAGACGACACTGGAGATACATATGGCATATCATTCAAACACACTCTAATACTGAATACAACATATACAAGTAAAGCACAATTATTATTATTATTTGTTTAAAAAAATGTTACCGAATCAGATCAGATATTATCAGGAAGTTTGTTTTTTTTACAATTTTTTTTTTTTTAATATGATGATGCAGTTATATTTAAACACGTCACACAGAGGCTGTAAAATGCAAATTATTCAAATCTAACAGAAACAAAATGTTGACAAATGTGTCTGCCTGCGGATAAAAAAAAAAATTTAAAAAAATGCCCTGAATGTAAAATGTACAGAAGACGTGGAATGAAATGCCTCGTGTATTTAAAAAAAAAAAAAAAACAAACCTGATGCTGCATCTTCACGTTAAAGTGTGTGTGTGTGTGTGTGTGTCCTCGGTTTCCCTCCAAAATAAAAGTAAAAATAAAAAACGACGTGTACGAAAAAAGCAATTTAATTTTTTCCTGTACAATAAGAAAAAATGCAATAAAGATGCCAGACTTAAAGGAATAGTGCATTTAGACAGTTTCATCATGACGTCATCGTCTGCTCAGCTTTGTTTCAGCCTCCAATCAACAACAAGTCGCTTCGTCTCAAAGCACCGAGAGGTCGAGAAAAAAAAAACACACCCCCCAAAAAAAAGTCGCGTCACGTCTTTAAAACTAAAAATCAGTTTCTCGACGCAGCGAACCTCCAGCACAAGAAAAATAATAAAATAAAAATAAAATAAACTCCCTCCCTCAGCTCCATAAAGTCAGCTGACGTCACCGCAGCGCAGCAGCGCAGCTCTGCGGCGGCCGATCGAACACACGCAGCTTCCTCGTAGGTTCGTTTAAAACGTGAACGACAACATCCCTCCTCCCTCCATCTCCTCCTCCGACGACGCAGCCCTCTTTGAAGCGTCTTCTCAACCACTTTATGTATAAAAAGCTCAAACAAAGCTGCACTCTGTGAGAAGATAATGTGTTTTTTGTGTTTTTTTTGGGGTGTGCTATTCCTTTAATTGCTTCTTGATTCGCATTATTTGCCTCCAGAAAGATGAAAACAACAACAAGCTGACACAAAACTATGTTTGTTTTTATGTGAATTTGGGTGCAAAAACACTCACATTGATGCTACATGAGCGTCTCTGCACTCTCGTTCCCCTCCCTCCCTCCCTCCCCCCTCCGTCTGTCCGTCGTTACCTCGGTAACCTGTTCACCTTTCTGCCCTCACACACATGGAAGCCCTGATAAAGTCGTTTAGTTTTTTTTTCTGTTTTTTTGATCCAGATGGTTTGAAACTGAACAAAAAAAAAAAAAAAAAAAAATACAATACATACAAAATAAAATACAAAAAAAAAAAAAAAAAAAAAAGGAAAAGTAGTAAGAAATGCAGGAAGTTTAATCATTCCAAAGTCCGCCAGTCTGTTCTTGATACACCTCGATGACGTCTTCGTCCTCCATCCCCAGCTGACGGCAACAAACAAACAAACAGAGACGATTATTAACAAAAATCACAAAGTTATTCCGCTTTATCATCGATTAAATTAAAGATTATTTCTGTCTTTTCATCTGAGGTTAACTGCATTTGACAATAAAGTTCTTGACTCCTGAATAAATCTTTTAATCTCTGGACACATAAATTCAACGCTCTTGGAGAAAGTTAATCTACATAATCATCATAATTTAGCAGAATTTAACGATTAAAAGATGTTTATTTCTGTCTTATTTAATCTTTGTAAACACGTGTGAAGTCTTAAATATAAAACGAACCATCTGCAGTTCTGTTCATCTTCTATAACGTCAATAAAGTTCTTGAATAAATCGTGTAAATCTCTGGTTAATCTACATAATCATCATGGTTTTGCAGAATTTAGGAACCTCGGGAAGATTAAAAGATGTTTATTTTGTGTCTTCTGTCTTATTTATTCTTTGTAGTTTTGTTCGTCTTCTATAATGTCAATAAAGTTCTTGAATGAATCTTTTAATCTCTGGAGAATCTGGATCAAAACATAACATATAAATATATATTTCTACCGGACGATGAGTTTACCTCTTTTGGAGTTTGGTTGTCTGCGATTCTCTGTCCTTCAAACAGAAACCTTAGCGTGCTTGCTGGGACGCCCTGAAAACAAACAAACAAACAAACAAATAAATAAAACAAACACACACACACACACGTGAAGTCACGACGTCTTCCTTTTTAACCGTGTTCTTCCCACTCACCTGTCTCTGGCTGTAAGACTCCTTCAGCTTCTTTAGATGTGTCGTCATTTTCACCTTAAAGTGGATTTCGCTGCTATCCTGTTGAAACAGAAACAGAGAGCGAGGATTAGAAGCAGCAGGAATAAATAATAAAGGAGTTGAAAGAAGGAAACTATATGATTAAAACCAGATTTATAGTCACAGAGAGTCTTTTTCCTCATCTTGTGAAAGTTATTCAAACGCCATCAGCTGTTAGTCTGAGACGGTTAACGCAGGTTTACGGTTAAAAAGTCGTGTTTTAAACGAGGACGGGAGCTTTCTCTCTGATTCTGTTGTTGTTTCTCTGCGCTTTGTGTCCTCTGAGTGTCACAAACTTTAACGAGTTGCATTATAGAAAGTTTCCTAAGAGCTCGGTTCACACACTGAACTGTAACGTCGGGGTGTCTCGGCCTCTGCTGCGTCAGTTTTATACATTTTGTTGTTACTCTTTCTCTCACAAGTCCCTCCATCTTACTGTATAATGTGCTATAAGACACTGGAAGCTCGTACTCCTCGTGGGATTGTGTGAGTGTGAAACTGTATAGATCGCCGTTCTCACAACAGTCGAAAGGTAAACTTCATTATTTTCTTTTTATTCCAACACGCAGCGTTTGGGAAATAAACTCATGATGAAAACATGATATTTTTACATTCTTAGACAGCGGAACAACGATCCAAACACACCCGACAGACAACAAAAACAACAACAGGTGAGAAGACTTTAAAAGAAACAGGAAGTAGAGACACACATCCGTCGTCCATACCTGACCGATCACTTTTAATTTGATGTACTCTCCGTCCTTCTTATCCCCCCCGTCTTGGCTGGATGGTTTTGTCTCCTACACATTAAAAAAAACATAAAACAAAAAACAAGCAAGCAGACCGAGACATTAGACAAGAAACGGTCAGTTTACTTTGTGTACAGACTGATACATTCATACACTCGCACTTTGCCTCTTTTGTGCCTTTGTGCTGTTAAATACTGTTGTCATTGTACACCTGCCACTGCCACTAATCCTTGTGTGTTTAAACTCTTTCAGACATTGTTAAACTTGTATTTTTTTATTTAGGATATTTAAATGTCTATAAATGAATTGTACATGTCTACTTGTTAGCAAATGTGCTTTCCTCAAATTGCCCCTTGAGGAGCCAATGAAGTATTTTTTTTAAAAGAAATAAAAACACAGAAAAATATTTCAGCAGCAACAACAAAACATTTTAAACGACACACACATTTCTTAAAAAAGGCCTGAAGGTTTGATTTTTTACTTTTAATGGTGATTCCTGACGTTAATACAAACGTAGCTGAACGTTAAACGCTGTAACTCTTCTTGTTTTATAGCAAAACTTTAGAGAAAATGAACTGAAACAAGCCAAAGCTAGAAGCTAAGCTAACCAGCTAAACAAGCAGTGAGTTGTGGGCCTGAAGCTACATGAGCTAACAGTTAGCATGTTAGATAACCTGATACGAGCTAGGAGCCATAAAAACACCAGTACGTGTGTTTTTATCCTTTCAGACAGATTGTAAACAACTGTGACTCTTTAGAGATGACATCTTACCGTGTCTGACATGTTTTCCCTCTGTGTGTGATGTGAAAAAATACAATGACAATGGATGTAGCGTTAGCTCTCAGAACGCAGCTCCAGTCTGATGTTGTGAGAAGTCGACCGGAAACAAGCGTGCGTCACTCCTCTCTTTCAAAATAAAACTTCTCCTTAAACAAGCTTCCGGTCGCGACATGTTTTTTTTTTTTTACCCAGGATGGCGAAGTCATGACCCGCCATACTCTGCTCTGTGATTGGCTACTACTTGTTGCCTTCGTTGGGTTGGGTTGGTTAGGTTTAGCTATGAGAAGTGAGATTGGTTAAAGTTAGGGAGAGAATATCAAGGTAAGCCAATCAGAGGCAGAGTGGGGCGGGTCATGACTTCGCCATCCTAGGAACAAGAAATATGGCACTTTAAACCTGCATTCTTTCTAACGGCCAGCAGGGGGCGACTGACCCCATGAAGAAGTCCTCTGTATGAAATATTATGACATAATGAGCCGACTTCTCAATTGATTTATTACCTCAGTAAACTGTTTCCTAATGAGTTTATGGTCTTAATCGCTAGTCAGTAAGTGAATTATGGTCCCATTCAGAGTGAAACAGACGATACAACAGCGTATACTTTAGTGTTTGGCTACGTTGTTATTGACAAGTTGCTTAAAAAAAGTCTTCTTCAGCATTCAGTTGTACTAAAAGACCCTCCAAAGCGTCTGGTGTTCAGGTTTTCCAGTGAGTACATTTTGTTTTAATGTTTTAAGCCTGTTTTTCGCTAGTAAAAATTAGCATTCGCATTATCAACGCTAACCATAGACTGTAAACGCACTGTGCTAACCAAGCTAGCAGCTAGCAGCGAATGTTAGAGTTAGCGTCACCCTCTAATCCAAATATGGTCACTTCTGGTTTCAAAAATCCAAGATGGCGACGGTCAAACTACTAAACTCGAGGCTTCAAAACAGGAAAGAGGGCAGGCAGGATATATTAATCCCAAAGGGAAATAAAAGTAATAATAATTCATTTATAAAAGTAAAATAAATGCACAAATAATAATGGACATATTATACACTTACAATGAATTTCAAGGTATAAAAAGATAAAGAATTCAAATGATAAACTATAACGAACAGAGTCGAAATTAATTGCACAGACAATGAAGAGCATCTGGAATATTTTGAATCAATTAATTACTATTAAACTCTCATACAAATTCTTAATACCCGAGAAAGAGAGGGAAATACATTTTAAAATCCTGCATAACACCTAAAAACGAATCACACTCACCCACTGATAGCCACAGATAAAATACATTTATTTGTGCATTTCTAAGCAGATAATCATTAAAATATAAGTTTCCATTTTACCCCTTTATTTAAAAAACGTTACTGACAAAATGTTTAATTACTGTAATGTTAAATTTTGATTCAGTCTCTGTATTTAATGGCCTGTCAATCAATTTGTGAGTGACAGTAGGTTTTAGTCCTTTTGGATTTTGGTGCTGTGTCTCCTCTAAGTTTTATGGGCAAATATTCTTATGCTCAATGCTCGAACTGGTCATATACTTTATATTTCTAAAAATGTTTATATATATTTATATAAAACCAACCAGGTATATATTTGTTTGACAGGTTTCAATCGTGATCCAGGAAACCAACATCTGACATCACAGCTTGTGTTTTTGTTGGACTCTTCCAACGAGGTCGGGGGGGTTAAGACCTGTCAAGAACGCCATAATGAAAAAATGAATTTCCGGTGAAAACATATCAAAATAAAGCATCCCGACATAGGAAACCATTCTTTTTCCGTTAATGTGCTTTTATTTTGTCATCGAATTTTGCGCACTTCCTGTCATGTCAGCGAGTGATCCGTTAGCTTGACGCAGCTCAAAGGCGACAGCGAGCAAAGCTGCCGTGGTCCAACCGGAGTGTAAAGTACCACAAAATGAAAGCTGTCGAATAAGTTTGCTGTTTAATACCGCACAGACAAGGAGCTACTCCGCTGGATATATCCTCTTATTGTCATTTTTCCTGCTTGGAGAGACCCAACGGGCTATAACCTGACAGCCGTCGGGCCTCGCCGTCGTGGCCCAGCAGGACTCGAGTGAAGTTGGGAGCGGACCGCCAAACTTCTGCTTCCTCCGGCGGCTCTCCGCGGGGCCCGGGGCTCCTGTCACCGGCCCTGTGGATGAGGAAGTGAACTAAAGTCGAACCAGCCCTCCAGGTAAGAGAATAAAGACGCAACGGCTGCGTGTAACCCTGTGATTTGTGTGTTTATCGCTTGTGTTTTATGGCTTTGAACGGCTATGCGGCCAGTTAGCTTTAGCCTAGCTTGACAACTTCCCTGGCCTGACAGCTAGTTAGCTGTACATGTTAGCCACTTAGCTCACCTCAACAGCTAGATTTGTGTAGATACATGTGTGTTTTGATGATATCACGAGATGCCAAATCATTCATCGGGCACATTACGGTGTGGCTTGTGATGCCAAATTGCCTAGCAACAGTTGTTAGTTAATTGTAGCTTGCGGGGCTAGTCTGCTAACGCTAGCGTGTTCATTTAAAGCTAATTATCTACCAAAGGAGGCCATAATAGTGTCAACTTTGTGCTTTGCAGAGGACGTTATTTCTCATTACGTGGTGCTAAGCTGCTGTTAATGTTGCAGCTTGCTCTCATCAACGTGATTGAATTGTTAATTTATACGTCACTCGCAGACAGGGATCAATAACTGATGATCAGAGACTCTCATCAGCAATATTCAATCAGCAGAGGCCATCTTCACTGTCCAGTGTCCATATTTATTATTTCCAGACACGCAGAGAGCCTCTGTGTACAGTGTTGCATGGTAACATCACGACTTAACACTGATAACTATCATTTAATAGTAATATTATGACAAGTGATGGTAGAAGAGAAGCTGGAGGATGTATTATCTTGTTGTTAGAGGATATGTTGAAAATGTGTGTCTTAAAACAACAGTCAGGAGCCCAAATGAACACTGAAAGATCCTTTTCAACCTCTGAGATTCAGAAGATTAGATGTTTCCCCTCATATTTATAAACTTGAATGTTTAAAAATGTAGTTTTTATGAGTTTCTGTTTTAAAGGAGGCAAAAAAAAAGAAAAGAAAATGAGTTTTTCATTCAGCTGATGGCACAAAATCACTGCTAATTTTTAAATGGCCACTAAGTGAAGTCAACAATTAAATTCTAAAGGTTTTAAAAAGCCTTTTTAATGGTAATAGCTACCATTATCTCTCCTGTCAAAGTGCAGTTATCATAATAACAATAAACTTTGAGGAGGGGACAAAATGTGACACAGTTAAGGCTGAACGGACGGGTTCACAGTCCTTTCTTTCACTGTTATCTTTGTGTCTACGTGTGTTAAAAGTGCAATATATGTAAGAATCAGACGTTCCTGCTCATTAAAGGCACTGCTGAGCTGCAGTCAGTGATGCTGGCTCACCTGTCCAGTAGGAAGAAAGCCAGCTGGGGGGGTCAGTGCTGATCCCAAAGCCCCCTCCATGAATCCAATGCCCTGCTGATGGGGACGACTCGATAAGTTCGTAGTTGGACTCCGTTTCTAAGCTGGTGTTTTATCCTCTTGGTGCTGTGGAGCGACGGCACTCAGGAGCGCTCATAAACATCACATCATTTGGATTTTCCCGGCAAAACTTCACGTAGAAATCAGTCCACAGGCTTTTAGAGGTGTCGCTTTATTATTTCGTCACATTTTGTTGATAATTTCAGTTAATTTTTAAATGTTTTAAACAGAGATTCTTCCATATTGCACCTTTTTATTTATTGTCGGACCATATTGAACTCTTTGTAGTTGCTGCTTGGTGAATAAATGGGATGTTGAAGCTCCTCCATCACTTCCACTGGAAGCACATTTGATTAAGACCTTTTTTAATATCCAGTATGAACAGGAGGAACGATTACACTGCTCATTCAGACACCTGACTGCTGCTTTAAGACACTAAGTCACTACAGCTGCACAGTATTGATCATTTTCACTGTCATACATGTATTTTTTTTTAACGACCCTTGTTTGTTCTCAGCAAGTGTTCAGTTGAAACAGAAGGAGCATTGTTACACTTGAGAAACCTGAAACCAGGAAAGGTTCGTTATTTAAAGACAAATACGTATCGTCTTGCTGCACGATATGTAACTATATATAAACAAACAGACTTACTTTATCACGCAGTGACCTTCAAGCAGATATATGGACATAGTTACACATAAGAAGCAGAAGAAACAAAGTCAGCTCTCCTGCTGAAGGGAAAGAACTAACAAACACACTCTGGTAAATATTCACTTACTATTTTAACAAATGTAGGGAGATCAATTAACTTTGTATATTATTATAAACACTCTTAAATGCCACAGTGATTCGATTAATCCAATAATATATAATAGCACTTGTCGTCTTGATCTCCTGTCATTAACATAAAGTATATATTAATGGGGCGTAGTCATGTAAAAACTTGTATTATTATTAATATTATTATGACTACTACAGTCTGTACAAAATAAATGTCTTTAACAACCTGTAATTACACTAAAGATTAGTATAAATCCCAATCCTGAAGGTCCATATCCTTTAAAAACAATGTGGTATTGTGTTAAAATGATCACAACCTAACATTATAAATGTCATAAAGGGCTGCAGCTAATAAACTGCCAACTAAGTGCATCATGAGTAAGGAGATTATCTGCAAACTGGTAATAAGTTCCAGGACAGGAACGTCTGTTTTAGGTTTTCTCGGCTAAAAAATCTTTTGTTTGAGTTGAAATCAAAAGATCTGAGACTTTTCTTTTTTTTTTCTTTCTTTCTATGCAAACAAAAGGTTCATTTCTCTCCAGTGTTGTTGACAGATTTGTTTAGATCCGTGTTAGCGAGCACTTCTCCTTTGCTGACGCTGATTAAACGGCGTGATTACTGCACAGGTGCACGTCAGGTCGCAATAACAATGCACGGTTGTATCCGACACACAACGCCGCAGATGTCACAAGTGTTTGACAGCAGGAATGTCCGCCAGAACTGTTGGCGATGACTTCGAATGTTTATTTCAACGCCGTAAGTCATCCCCGATGTGTAAACAACCCGCGACGACCCACGCTTCACCTGCAACGCCGTCCGAAACCGGCTGACGCAACAGCCGTTCTGCACAAATGAAGGATTTCTCCACAAACCGTCTTGTTGTGGGCGGGGAGGGGCTTGCATCTTCAGTCGAGGTCTTGACCTGACTGGACGGCGTTAACGGGTGAATCCTGGGTTGTCGCTGACGGCTGACGGCGTGTGTGTGTGGCGCCGTTGTGGGTCGACGGTGTAAACAGAGCGCTCTGCAGAGGCGTCTGTAAGCTGCAGACAACAAACACAGGTTGCGTTTTATTGATGGTCATTTGAATGCACAGAGATACCGTGACGGGAGCTTAAGGCCCGTCGTTGTGCCATTCGTCCACCGCCGTCGCCAGCGCCATCACCTGCAAGAATCTGTACAGTCTGTGCCCCCAGAAGGCTCCAGTCATGTGAAATCCATAGTTCAGTGCCGAATAAATGTCTTTCTTTCAAGATAAATGAATGTTTTAGAGCGGCCCTTGTTGTTGTGACCAGCCCAACTCGCACCTGTGCAGTAATAACGCCGTTTTAATCATTATCTTGATCTGCCGCACCTGCTGTTGGCAAAAAAGGAGAAGTGCTCACCAACAGGGATTTAAATAACAAAATCCGAGGGAAATAAACCTTTTAGTGTGCGTAGAAAGAGTCTTAAATCTTTTATTTTAACGCATGAAAACATGAGAGAAAGAACAAAAGTGTCGTTTTTGTGTTTTTGTTGAGTGTAAATTACCTGACAAACCATCACATAGATGCAGAAATCATCTAAAAATACATTATTGTCATTAATCAGTCCTGCTCACCGGTTATCACAGAATAAATAATAACTGACAGTATCTATATAAACTAATAAGTTAGTCGTCAACTGATCGTTCTAACAGCTGTTGTTGGATTTCTCTTTAGTATGTTGTGATCGTTGAGGACTAAAACTAAAATCTGATTCTTCCAAAGTGATTTATGAGACATTAAAAGCTGGAAATGACATCTGAAATGTGACATTTTGACTTGCAAATCAACGAAATGAGCCAATTAAACGACTATCAGAACAGCGTTTTCTGTTTTAGTTGTGATAACATCATCAGTCATCTGCACGTCAGGACTCACGCCGGCCTGTCTTTTCGTTTGTTTTTCCTCGTTGCAGGAGAAAGGAATCCCTTTCATGGGAGAATCCTCTTTCCTGGCCTCCAGGGTCAATCGCCGTGCCATGATGATGGGTATGTGTGTGTGTGTTTTTATAAGATACTGTTACTGTTTGGCAGAAAGCCAATGTCATCTTTTATCAAACCCACAACTGAAGGAATGTCTCACAACATCATCTTCTTTTTGTTATATGCTTTGGTTTAAATGGCATTTATTGTTATTAATGCATTCTTAGAAGTCCAATGGAGGTATTTTTTTCATAATTTGCTACAAATAAACATACTGACATTTGTTTTTGTTATTTAATAATAATTAATGTAAAAATAGAGAGCACGTATTTAATCGCCTGTTAACTAAGCTGTAATTTGACCATTTTTAATCCACTACATTCTCTGAATTTGCTTGTTTTATTTATTTATTTATGTGTTTTTTAATAAACTGGAATGATGTCGTCCCACAGATGAGCAGGAGGCGCTTAACTCGATCATGCAGGACCTGGCCGAACTGCACCGCTCCAGCCGTCCTGCCATGTTCCTGTCGGACCTAGGCAAACCCAAAGCCTCCTCGCCCAAGAACCAGGTGACCGCACTCGCTGGTTAATTATTCAGATTCTTTCATTGTGTTTAGTTGCTCTAAATCAACTTGAACACTTCCTGTTTGTGCGTCTGTATCTCTTTCTCCGACAGAACGATGTCAGAGTCAAGTTCGAGTTCAAAGGGGAAAAGAGGTGAGGCTTCGACCGGGGTTTATCACCTCAACGTTGACAGTGCAGACCTGTAGCTGTGCCCTCCTGACCTCTCACCTCTGACCTCTCACCTCTCTCTTCATATCTGTAGGATCCTGCAGTTCCCTCGACCTGTCAAGCTGGACGACCTGAGGTCAAAAGCTAAAGTGGCTTTCGGTCAGACGATGGATCTTCACTACACCAACAACGAGGTATAAAGAACAAATGATCTCATAGGACACATATTTTTAGTTTAGTGATATATTTAGAGATTTATTTACCACCACGGTCTCACAGGATCATATTTAGTGCATGTAGTTTATAATTTAATATCAATCCTTATAAAAGTAAAATGTCCTGGCGGTTAATTCCACCCTGTTTGGGTTGTTTCACTGTTTCCGAGACACCGATATGGATCCCTCAATTGATCGGGTCTGGCTTCTCGTCCTTAATTGTTCTCTCTGTGTGTTTGTTCCTCAGTTGGTGATCCCGCTGACCACTCAGGACGACCTGGACAAGGCCGTAGAGCTGCTGGACCGCAGCGTTCACATGAAGAGCCTGAAGATCCTCCTGGTGCTCCAGATCTCCTCTCAGGTCAGGAGAGAAAGAAACATCCAGACACCGACCCTCACTCGATGTTTAATACACGCATGTTGATTTTTACTCTTCTTCTGTTTCTCCAGAACTCTTCCTCCAACATGGACCTCCTGCCGTCCCACGAGGAGCTGGACAACACGGGATTCAGGGTGGCGGATAAGAAGAGCATGCTGACTTTGATAGGTGAGAGAAATGACGTGCTGCAGGTTTGCAACGTTTAATATTGTGTCAAGTAAATTTACCACAAGTCATAAGAGCGTTGAGACTGAAACTGTGGATTAAAGTTATTATTTTTTACCCAAAACCAATGTAGAATATGTGCTTCTAGTGCTCAGCAGCTACAACTGCAGTCAAGTATGATTTTAAATAACAACATCTCTGTCTGTCCTCCCCCCAAAAAAAAACCAAATCTCAGGCTCCCATTCGACGGACCGCAGCTCTCCTCCACCAGGATACATCCCCGACGCGCTCCAGCAGGTGGCGAGGAACGGCTCCTTCACCAGCATCAACAGCGAAGGAGAGTTCATCCCTGAGAGCATGGACCAGGTACGACCCCCCCCCCCGCCCCCCCCCCCCCTCATGTAGCGTCTGTTAGACTGAAGCCAAACTGAAACATGTGGACAGCCCTCATCGTCTTGTAATGTTTGATATATGGCTATTGGTGGCCGTTACATCAGCTGTTAAAGTGCTTTCAGTTACTGCTGGCTTAGACCAGATAATCAAAGTTGTTGTTCACTCCTTTGTGTTAATTCAGGGAACACTGTGTATCAGAAATGACCCGTTATCATTTCCTCGCTGTGGTTTTACGTGACGGGTGAAATCTACAAATAGCAGCTGCAGGTGTTTTGTGTTACTTACAGAGGAAGGTACATAACCAAACTCTGGCTCTGTGAAAGTACCTTAAGCAGCTGAACGTTTTCATTGCTTATTATTTATATACTTATTATTTACCTGCTACTGTGACTGGTGGAGGACGTGTTATACCATAAAAGGAAGTATAATTTGGGCCTGTGCTGTAGAGGATGTGACGATTGATCTTCTTCTCTTCCTTCAGATGTTAGACCCGCTGTCCATGAGCAGTCCAGAGAACTCGGCGTCTGGAAGCTGCCCCTCGTTAGACAGCCCACTGGACAGGTTCGGACTACAACATTTTAATTATACAACCATGTGCTTATTTATTATAACATTGACCGACAGAAAGACGGTTAAAAAGTCACTTCTGTAGCATTCCTGTTTCAATTTTCTTTTCACTATTGGACAAGCATGAGGAAACTTACGAGAAGCAGCACCAGTTTAATTTAAAACACTAAAAATAAAGGTTAAAGTCTTGGTTTTTATTTACGCTACAGTGACTACCCCAAGTCAAGGATGCCTCGAGCACAGAGCTACCCCGACAACCACCAGGACTTTCCAGGTAAACACGTGATAAAAGGAAAAGTTTGGACTACATGTAGAAAGAAAGACGGCTTAACACTAAATCCGAGTTCCTGTGAGCCGCTCTCTGTTTCCTCTCTGAATTGTTCTTCGTCGTCTCCTCTTCCTCTGCAGAGTACGACATCCCAGTGTTTGAGAAGTCGGGGAAAGGGGGGACGTACCCTCGGCGATACGGCATTCCCTTCGGCCTTCAAGATTACAGCGATGGTGAGCGTTTTTTTTTTTTCTCTGAGTGTACGAGTAAGATAAGAAACAAATGTCAGTTTTCGGCACTCATCAAACTCCCGCGTCTCTGCAGGGAGGAAGACCTTCCCTCGGGCTCGGCGAACGCAGGTCCACGGCTTCCGCTCGCCGGTCAGCTTCAGTCCCACCGAACAGTCGCCCAGCACCAGCAGCGGCAGCAGCGTCTTTACCCCTGACCTCGAAGAGGCCCCGGGGCCCGCCAGGCGGCCGCGAAGGGGCAGCGACATCGAGCCCAACCCCAACCCGACCACCGCTCCGACCCTCTCCGTCATGGACATCAGTCCGCCCAGCCGCTGTGAGTCCTCATGTTGGTTTTATTTGCGGATACGAGGCGTCTGAGCTGTTGTTTTTTTTTCCGATTGATTGATTATATCTGTATCTGCATCCAGCTCCACGCGCTCCAACCAACTGGCGGCTGGGGAAGCTACTGGGTCAGGGCGCCTTCGGCCGAGTTTTCCTCTGTTACGACGCAGATACTGGACGGGAACTGGCGGTTAAACAGGTCCAGTTTGACCCAGAGAGTCCGGAGACCAGCAAGGTTAGTCCCCATCTGTAGCTTTTTACAGTTAGTTTCAGTTTGTAGGGCTAAAACTAACAATCCGGAGATCATTTTACTCGATTAATTAGTCAGATAACAGTGAAAAATGCTGTTCAAAGTGTTTTGTTTTGTACGACCAACAGCCCAAAACCCAAAGATATTCAGTTCCCTGTCATTTATGACACAGAAAAGCATCAAATCCTCACATTTGAAAGATGAAACCAGCGAATTTTGGGGCGTTTTTTGTCCCTGGATCATCATGTACGGTAAATTTAAATAGGTGGAAAAGGTTAAAACTCTGTGATTGTTTTCTCTCGTTTAGGAGGTGAGCGCGTTGGAATGTGAAATCCAGCTCCTGAAGAACTTGTGCCACGAGCGGATCGTCCAGTACTACGGCTGCCTGCGAGACACGATGGAGCGAACGCTCTCCATCTTCATGGAGCACATGCCCGGAGTGAGTTTCCATACGCTGTTTGCTCTGAAGTCAAATGTTTATAGTTTGTTTTAAAGGTATCTTTAAGGTGATATTAATATTTGAGTGTCTAAAAAGTGGCTAATATTTGTTTTTTAGTCTTTTATCAGATTTTTTCTGTATAACGAACAATATCGTCTCATATTTTCCCTTTTTTCCGGCCATCAGGGTTCCATTAAGGACCAGCTGAAGTCGTACGGAGCGCTGACGGAGAACGTGACGCGCCGCTACACCCGGCAGATCCTGGAGGGAGTTTCCTACCTGCACAGCAACATGATCGTCCACAGGGACATCAAAGGTGATTTAAAACCATACTCGATGTTAATATAATCTAGATAGAAGCAGGAACTGATCTCTCTTTTCTCTCAGGGGCAAACATCCTTCGGGACTCGGTGGGGAACGTGAAGCTGGGAGACTTCGGGGCCAGTCGGCGGCTACAGACCATCTGTCTGTCAGGAACAGGCATCAAGTCGGTGACCGGCACCCCCTACTGGATGAGCCCGGAAGTGATCAGTGGAGAAGGCTACGGCAGGAAGGCCGACATCTGGTAGGTCCTGAATGAACAGTCAGGCTTGTATTTGAGAGTTTAGATCTTGTAATGCCAGATAAAAATGAAATTAAGGCAACTTTCATCAAACGAGGAGCAACAGTCGACCTTTTAAATTAAATCTGGGGAACATAAACTAAGTAAATCTTCCTCCTCTCCTCGTGCTGATGTCATTAAACGCATCGTTTCGCCCCGCAGGAGTGTCGGCTGCACCGTCGTCGAGATGCTGACCCAGCGACCCCCGTGGGCGGAGTTCGAGGCCATGGCAGCCATCTTTAAGATCGCCACTCAGCCCACTAACCCCTCGCTGCCCGCCCACGTGTCGGACCACTGCCGAGAGTTCCTCAAACGCATCTTTGTAGAGACCAAGCAGCGGCCGTCTGCAGATGAGCTACTGAGGCACATCTTTGTACATTAACCCCCACCTCCTCCTCACCCCTCCCCCCTCCCTCATCCCCCCCCTGAACGTTTTAATTCCCCGCCCGCCTGCCGAACTGCCAGATACGGCCTTACCTGACGGGGGCGTCCCCGCCTCTGATATCCCCCGCCCCCCCTCCTCCTCCTCCTCCTCCTCCATGCTGAAACCTTATTGGACCAGGAGGAACTGGCTGGAAGAAGGTGTGTGTGTGTGGGGGGGAGGGTGAGGAGGGGAGGGAGGGGGAGGCGTACCTGCTCCTCCTGTCTCTGTTTGTATGAGACTGCCATAGAGGACATGAATTCTTTATTTTATTTTATTTTTTTTCCTCCGCAAGTTGCACCTTAATTTCTCAAACAAGGAGGCGTCGTCCTCCTCAAGCGATTGAAAGAAGAAGAAAGAAAAAAAAAAAACAGAACGACTCTTTGAAAAAAAAAACGTCTCCTTTTTTTTTTTTTATGTTTGTACGGTTTCTCTCCTGTTTTGGATCGGGATAGTGTCGGTGTTGTGGACCTACAGAAGGTGATGCCTGACTCTGGAGTGGCCCCGCCCCCTTCCTTTCCTTCCCCTAGCCCCCCCCCACCCCTCCTCCTCCATCTCGCTGACCCCAGAATGTAGTCTCCTGCCAAAACCCAGAGAGATGGTGATGACCTGGGCCCGCTGCTATAGACGAAACTAAATCCCAGATGCAGAGAACACTCCCCCGAACACAGTTTCCACTCATTCCTCCTCCTCTTCTTCTTCTTCTTTCTCTCCGTGGTCTCGTCTCTGTTTTTTACTGTCACCTTTTCCTTCTCTTTCACTCCCTCCCTCCCTCCTCTCATATCTCTTCGCTCTTTGCCATGTGCCTTTTTCTGTTTTTTGGAAAAGAAGAAGAAAAAAAAAAAAAAAAAAAAAGACGCAGTGTAGGAACGAGTCTCTGTCGTTCAAGCGTTGTTTTTTGCCTCCCGGATTTAACTGCCTTTCGCACTGTTTAGCCCAAAACCCAGCTGATCGCACACAGCTCAGCTGATCTCAGTTCAGCCATAATGTCTGTTTTTTGCCTTTTTTCCTTGTAACAGAGACTCCTGCTATTTAAACCTTTTTTGGGGGGGGGGGGGATCAGTCTGATCCCAGCTCAGCTCGTTTTGTTTTGTTGTTTGTTTCGTTTTCGCCTGCTCCGGCTGGTAACCAAATATCCTTCAGACTCTCTCTCTCTCTCTCGCAGCAGCCAAGCGGTACTAAAAGACTTCTGCTTTTAGTCTTTAACACGTTTTTTTAGATTTCTCTCTCTTCAAACGCAAAAGCCGCTTCTCCTTCTGCTTCTTTAAGCGATCGGCTCGGTAGAAGTCAGCGGTCCTGTCGTGGCGGATCGGCTCCTCGGTTTGGGGATTGAGGTGGGTTAGCTGTGAGGTTTCACTTCTGATGAATGACTGAAAAGCCTGGAAGTAAACTGTAATGCTTAACAAACGACTAGACTTCCAAAAAACAGGCTTTAAATTGACTTTTGTGGTCCTGCACAGGCCTGAATGTCCTTTAAAAATGTCTCAATTTTGGTACCAGCACCAAAATTCAGTGCATATTTTCTCTGGTTTTCTTGTAACAGACTAAACTGAACGTCTAAAATCAAGAGAAAGACAAATAAATACTGTATAAGTAGAGAAATATCTACCTTCTCCTCCAGGTTTTGCTGCCCAGTCCCCGCTGCAGCTCCGCCACGACAAACCGCTCGATCGCTTGAAGCAGCGAAGCGGTAGAGGAGCGTTTCGAAGAGCTCGGTGCTGCATGGCAAGAAGCTCACAGTTGATTGGCCGGAGGAAAGTCCGGCTGTATGACGCTGTCTCGGATGTTTCGTCATTTCTATTTCAAACTTAAACAAACAAAAGCGTACGACACGTTTTCTAGCTGCTCATCGTTTAACCGACAGGTACATTTTTAAAACAAAAACAAAACAAACAAACAAACGGTTTCCCCTCATTTTCTCTCCCACACGTGCACTCCTGCAGAAACAGAAACAGAAACAGATCCACACTTGAAATAAACAAAAAAACAAAAAGAAGAAGCTTCGTTTTTCCTCAGACAACAATCAGTTCTCGTCACTTTAAAACGACACAACAAACACTCCGTTAAACGCGTCGTCGTATCGTGTCGTCGCGGTTTCCTCCTCCTTTTTTTTTTTTTTAAAGCCAAGCTTCCGGTCGCGTCTCTGTCCGAATACGATCCGTAGAAGTTGCTCATAGTCCAGACTCATCAACTATGCACCAGTTTAAACTCACTGTTCACACACCGGACAGCAGGATTAAAGATAATGTACTTACAACCAACAACACCTCGGCTGAAGCTAAACCCGGTCTCTGCAGAGGAAATGTGACTGTGACGCTCACATGCACACTGACGACGATTAATTAGCATTTAAACGCTTCAATTAGTGATTTTTTTTTTAATTAAAAGATAATTTTTTGGGGGCTTTTAAACGCCTTAAATGTTAAATAGTGTTTATGGACATGATTTATTAAGTTAAAGTAGAGTTTTGGTGTGTGTGTGTGAGCGTTCACAGCAGAGTTGCTGCTCCGTCAGTCAATAATAATAATAATAATAATAGTAATAATAATTTAAACCTTTTTACTCGTGCAGGCGTAGAGCTGCAACGACTATTTTGTCCAAATTCTCTGATTCCAGCTCCTCGAATGTGAATATTTATCACAAGTAAGCTGAACGTCGATCGACATGTTTCACCGTTCGAGACCTAACTAATCGATGAATGAATGAAAATAATTGTCAGTCAGTTAGTTAGTTAGTTAGTTAGTTGTTTGACTGACTTGCATTGGAGAGCAGTTTGCTGGACTGTTAACGCAGAGCAGGTGATGAAATCTTTCTGCTTATTAAAGGTGCAATCTGTAAAATATTTACTGCAAACGTTGCTGGATATTTCAGTTGTTTTATTTGTTTTATTTGTTGCTGTGAACAAGTCGTGTACGCTCTACACTCGGTTTAGTTTCTCCTAAAATCTTCAGAGGCAGCCCCGGATAAGTTGGCGGGAAAACAAACACTTTCCTGTCCATGAATTTAATAGTAATTGATAGATTTTTTTTTACAGTTCTCATGGTACTTTAAAACTTTGTGGTACAGCACATAACGCAGCGTGGAGGAGTGTATTCGGTACTACTATTACTATGTTCAGTTTCCTGTCATGATCAGCAGAAAATAAAAGACTTTAGTGAGGTGTAGTTCCCTCCAGCTGCCACTAGATGTTACTAAAGAGCCACGTTTTATTTGCTGATGGCACCTTCCTCTCCCTGCTGCCTGCGTCAAGTCTTTTTTAATGATTCAGGATGAACAGTCATGAGTCGACTACACTGCTGAACCTTCAATCACAGCTCTTGATTTTTTTTTTTTCTCTGAAAGCTACCGTCGACATTCACGCGTGGACCGTGGAAGCTTTTTTTTTTATTTTTTATTTAAAATCTCTGTCTGTCCGGAGGAAACAAACTCCCTCCATCCCTCCCTCCCTCCCTCCCTCCCTCCTCCCTCGTGTTTATGCACTCTTCAACACGTCTGAACGAAGCTACAGGAAGACAAAAAAAAAAAAAAACATAAAATCTTGCGAATCCCGTCATGAAAACATTAGTATTGAGTTTGAGGTGGCCGACAGTAACTGTCCGGTACAGATGGACATTCGGTTGTGGTTTTAAAGAAAGAAAGAAAGAAAGAAAAACGCCGCCAGCACTGGTAAACCTTGATACGCACTACCATTATGCACTATCGATAATTCACTGATGCTTTCTCACGACTCGTCAGCTGTCGCTCGTGCAGCTCGGTTCAGCGACCTTTTCTTTGCACATTTTTAAATACTATTTTTTTATTTTTTACACAAGTGTGACTGTGAGTGTGTGTGTGTGTGTGTGTGAGACAGAGAGAGAGTGTGTGTGTGTGTATGCAATGACTCGTACATGAATGTAAAGTCTCATTTTAACCTTCAGATGGCCTCTTTCACCACAGTGGATTAAACTCTTCGGTACCAGTATTTGTCACCTGCAAAGCGCCAAGATACACCTGTAGTTTAAAAAAAACGACAAAAAAAACAAAAAAAAGTTCTCTCTTTTAGTGTCTAAAGCCACTGCTGCCACTCCTGGTGTGTGTGTGTGAGTGTGTGTGTGTGTGTGTATTTGTATGTGTGAGTTTGTAAACGTGCATTTACTGCAATTTGTGCTCAATTAATTGACACTGCGCCCGAGATGCCTCGAGCAATCTGACTGGAGGGGTGAGAACAGTAAAATAATGATGATGATGATGATGATGATTAAAAAATAATAATAATAATAAAAAAAAATGAAATGAATAAAAAAAAAAAAATCATGTACAAATGTATAAAGTGAAAATGTACCCTTTTTTTTAAAGAAAAGTACACTTATATCCCACGTTTGGTCTCTGTGTATTGTAAAAGAAGCCATGTTTATAATTCTAATTGGTTTGTGACCAATACGCCTGTTTATATCAGATCTGTATATCAGTGGTACGCATAATTTTTTAATATATATTTTTTATTTTACTTTTTTTTAAAAAATGGGAGATTTTATGCATGGTTGGGTCCAGAGAGACGCAGCGGTGCCGTTGAATAGTTGCTGTTTTTTGGCAAAATTCTGGAGTATTGCGACAGCTTTGTGTTCATAATTACGACAATTATGACGATGAAAACAATAAAAAAGATATTTATTTCACATCCGGGTTGTTGTTTGCTTTGTGTGCTCGTGTGTTTATTTGTATTTTTTATTTTTTTTTTTGCTTTTGTTTTGTCAGACTTGGTGTCGTGAATCCGGCGACTTTCAGACTTTCCACTTGGATTTACAGCTTCATTTTGGACTTTGGACACCCAAAGATATAAAAATGAGTCATAGATATCTCCCAAACTGCCAGACGACACGTGTCACTTTTTAATTAACCCAACAGCAGGAAGTAGAAATGTGTTTTTAATCTCTGCTGATAGACGACAAGATGCTTTTAGTCAGAAAAAAATGCAACTTTTTTCTCATAATGAGGATTTTATTAAGATCCTTTCACTTTGACCACTAGATGGCAGAATAACAAGAGATTGCAGGCTCCTTAACACAAGATTGAATGAACTGTTTTAATTTAAGTGTACCTTGATTGCTTTATGAGGTGCCTGTTGTGCACAAATCGGGTTACATGCTGTTATTTATCACCTCCACTCAATCAAGGATATTAAAGTAATGATTAACAGCTGAAGTACAGTATAAAAAGGTATCTGCAGAGGGAGGGAGGGAGGGGGTGTTAAGTTCAGGAAATTTGCCAATTAAACTTCACAAACAGGTTCTGTTAAGCAGAAAAAAATTGTACACATATAATTTCACCTCCATTTGAAACAGCGGATTATGTTTTAGAGCATTAAATGGGAAGAATATCTGGTTAATAACGCGTCTGAAACTGGCTGTCTTATAAAAACTGTTAGTACAAATCACATAAACAGTCTTAACTTTGTTTAATTTAATGTTCAAGACTTTTATTGAGAAATTCTACAGAAGTCCAACCATTGAACTTTCTCAGGAAGTGTTTGTGTCACTCTGCCAACCAAAAACTTCCCAAATTGCTCCAAAACGCAGGAAATGACATTGGTTTTATGGTTTTAATGTGGAAGAAATCCAGAGTGACGTGGTACTTCTGGTAAAATGTTTCATCCCACACGAAGAGGAAATGAACCCACATTTTTTTTTTATTGATATAAGGTTCAATCATGCAGATAATCATCTCAGCGCTATAAGACTGAGGAAAACGTGCAAAGTCTCACAGAGCATCTAATGTGTTTATTTTCAATGGGAGAAAAACAAAACAGCAGAGGGTGATATTATCTACTCAGACGCCTCAAACGTGCATCACACTTTGAATCCCAGCTGTCTGCGCAGAGAGTTGAAGCGCTTCTTAACTTGTTGTAATGCTCCTTTAGTTTGGAAACTTGCCCGCCTTGTAAAAAGCTGGGAGGAGGTGGAGACGCATCGTCAGATCTTTATATGCAGTCTTTGTGTGTGTAGACAAACATTCAGGAGAACAATCGAGTCTTTACACTCAGCTCCCCCCCAACCATGGGCTCCCCGGCGTTTGCAGCCAGACCTCTCCGGCTCCATGCGCTCTGCGCTCGGATACTACCGGCGGCCCGGCCCGGTCCGGAGCTCCGACCCGGAGCCTCCGCTGCCATCTCGGCCAGAAGACACCTGAACGTCCAGACGACAGCTGAGGAGGGAAAACTGAAGAGCATCGATGACTTATCGGGGCCCAGTTTGTCCACCACTCTGTACTGGTTATTTGTTAAAGGATACGCAGACAAGAGCCACTTACTGCAGGTACAGAACCAAACAAGCGCTTTATTTGACTATTTATACGTTTGATTTTTGCAGTGTAAAGTATAATATGTGTAACTTAATTTATGTAAGAACTAAAGAAGTCATTGATTTCTTTAAACAGTTCAGATTTAATTGGATATTTCAGGCAACATGTTGGCGGTTAATTGTTTTTATTATAAAGATTAGAGAGAATGATTTGGGTTTATTTTTACAATTTATGTGTAATCTAAAGAAAGTTTGCATTTAATATTCGTTTTTTGTAGGGTTTTTCTGTATTATTAGGCAATAATAATAATTATAATAATTATAATAATAATGATTGTCTCTTGATGTGTAAAATGTCCGTCAGTCAAAGCTTGTTTTTACGCAGCTTCTTTATCTTTTGGATTTTTAGGAGCGCTCGTTTTGTTTTCCGTTTGAACGTTGTGTCACCATTTGAGACAAGGAGACAGCCATTACCGTTAACAGGTGGCACCAACAAACCACCGCCCTTCCCTGAGGGTGTTGGAAACAAACGAACCTTTTTTTTTCTGCTGAAGCCAGCAGGCAGACTGGAGCTGCTTTCATGGGACAAATAATAAAAAGGATCATTTATGATATTAACTGACAAGTGCATCATAAAATAATAATAATAATCTGTTAGATAAAATACAACTAAGTAAGCAAGAAAAACTCTACAGTGGAGTCAAAGTTATTAAAATTGGACATCAGTGTTGTTTTAAAGGTACAGTTTATCTGCTGCTCTACATTAAAATGATTAAAGTGGAAATTAAAGTGGAAATATATCATTTAGCCATGCTGCTAACGCTACCGCTAGCAGCCTCGATGGTGGCTCATGGGGAAAATCCTTTTTGGGCTGCAATACCGCGAGTGGCCACTGGGAAAATTGGCTGCAAGGCTGACCGGCGTCCTATCCAGCTCACACTATACATCCATGTGGGCGCCATTTTCAGTTCAAGCTCTTACACATTACATCCATGGTTAGCTAACATAGCCAGCGTTAGCCATGTTGCTAACATATGATCCACTGTCCTTTATGATAATCTAAACAAACAACATTTGCTTTCTTGCAGCGGCCTTTCTAAAATGAGCAGTGGTGAAAGTTACTATATTCTGATCAAGGAGATGAAAAGCAGACACATGGCTGAATATACTTTTTTTTTTTTTTTACAACGTGGTGAGACCATTTCCTCATGGAGCTCGTCTCTGTACTTGTTGGAAACTCTAAAGAGGAAAAGTTGAATTTGACTGCTTGTGTTTCCACTGTGTGTACAGCTGCATACGTTCTGCCAGACTTTCAAAAGGAAGGCTTTTACATTTTCAGAGAGTGAAGGCATTAGGACAGAGGAGACGGGATGTAATGGTTTTGAAAGAAAAACAAGGAGAAAGTACGTGGGCTTACCCGGGCCATTACCCATTAGGCTTGGAGAGAAAATAAAATAAACAGGGAGGGGGGAAAAAATTCATTTGTATGGTTTTTTTGCACATTTGTGATGTCTGGATACATTACCTCAGTATCTCTGCTGCTCCTAAGTGGAAACCCGAGGTGCAGTGTTTGTTTTATCAGCAATAGTTGTCGCCTCCAAACTTTCAGTTTCACTCTTTTTTTTTTTTTTTTTTTTTTAAACCTTTCTGTCGTCTCTTTTTGTTTCTGAGATGCTTGTTTAACTCTCTGAACTTCAGTTTGTGGCGGTTACTGTTATTCAGAGTTTTCGTTAGCTTGTGACACCACAGCAGGAACGGCTAGCTGAGGTTAGCTTAGCATGCTGGCTGGGTATGTCATGGTCATCGTAGTGATGGCAACTGGTGAAAAACACAAATGTAGATGTCCTCCTCTTAAATTATCGTATGTTCATCCCAGTATATATTTGTCCGATATAATGTTATGTTTTAAAATGAGGGAGCAAAAAATTGTAATTTAAAAGCAAATTTCCTGCTTTTCTACGCTACAACACGTCTTGAATTAAGTCAAGAAACTGCATCAAGAACAGCTTATAATCGGGTGGGTCAAGACATGAAATGATTATTAGAAGAATGACTGTTTCATATTTGAAATTATATTTATAAAATCATTATTTAGTCTAAAATGTCAGTAGGTTGCAGGCTACTAGTCCATCCCCAAGGTTAAACTAGGACAAACAATCATTTATATAAGTGAAATCTTATGACACATCACAGTTTGATTCATATAATTGAACCTGGTTAATGTGTGATGGAAATCTGAAAATAAAAAGCTGACAAAGACCAGGGTGTTCTTTTGTCTTTTTAATGAAAAACCTCACAAGGGATCAGAGTGTCAAATACAAAGTGCATTTATCTTCAGAGACGAGTGGAATGTGTTAAAAGTTGCCAAAGTACATATGGCCACAATAAACTTTCCTGAGGTCTACTGCCCAATGTGATGTGTTGCAGTGGTTTCTGAGGAACTTGCACAATGTAGTCCTAAACTGACCCTGAAACCACCAGAAATTCTGAGGCAATACAGGAGCCCCCCAAAAAAACAGGTGAATTAGAAGAACTTAGTTTCGTGTACCCTGGTGAGGAAGTTCGCTTTTTTGTGTAAAGTCATGTAATATCAGTTTGAAATTGTCAGACGTGTTGAAATTAGACAATATGTGGTAATAAAAAGAAGAGGATGTTGAAATGATATAAAAAATAAAAGCAGAAGAAGAAGAGGTGAGATCCTTGATTCCTTGGGAGAATAGCACGAGACCTTTTCTTTCATTTTTTACTATTTTTTTTTGTAGTTTTCGATCGCTTGCTTAATAAAATCAAATAAAACCAGTTTGTGTTTTTATAAACTCCAACCAAAGTGCCTGACTTGTGAGGTTCTCTGAGGTTCTCTGAGGTTCCTCCCTTGAGAAGAGCTGACAGTAGTTTCTGAAATGTATTGATTCCTACTAAATTAAAAACGTAGTGCTGTGTATTAAATGATAAAATTATACTGAAATGCTTCAGGTTCAGTGATTAATGCTATCATATAGTTGTGCATATGTGTCAGAGGTGAGGTTTCTAAGGGTTTATAATTAGTCTCATTGGCTAACTGTTAGGGCTCTGAGGCCCTCGACTGACAGGGTGGGCCTCCTCCAGTGATGTACTGTTCTTTCAAACCTCCAACACCCACTGCAACAACACATTTCGTCATGACCCAGGCTGTCAGGACTTGGCTATGTAGGCCCATCAGTAGTGGTTCAACGACCGCTGGTGGAGTAGAGAAGCCGGTCTGGCTGGCTGGAGTCTGTTAACACCATAACAACCTACAAGAAGTATTCATATTTCCCCCGACTTGCACCAAAAAAAATAAATCCCTGGTTAGTGACGTTCCTCTGACGCTGAGACTGCTGTCCAATTTCATTAACCCATTTTGAAACAGGATGTTATTAATCATCACACAGCCCACTCAGGTTTTGTCATTTTAAGGGTATATGAATGTCAGGATCAGCTCAAGGCTTCAAACATTTTTATGTCGGTTTATAATGTTTGATTGAGCGACATATTAAACAATTTGCTTTCAATAACAAAAACCCTGCCAAGTGGTGAAAAGGCTGCTCCTTTAAAGACATTTAGCACATGAAGCATATTGTTTCTGACATGGTTCTGTTCCAGTCTGGCTCTACGTCTCTCCAACAGTCCACCAGTCGCCCTCAGACTTCCTCCCTGTTTGTCAGATAAGATTATATTAAAGGACAACTCGAGATACTGCTGCTCGTTGCACTGAACCTTTGTCCAGACGTTTTACTGCCTGCTTCATGTGCATGAGCAAAAAGAAGTCTGAAATACTTCATCTGGTTCAGAAACAGTTTGTTTTATGACCAGATTGTTCTGATAATGTAATACCTCAAGTGGTTATGTTTGAGTTTTGAGGTAATGGGAGTGAATTTCCCAGATGGTCTTCCAGCCTTCTAGCATTTGAAGGTTTTCTTGAGCCAACATTGTACTCTTTGTTTTTTGTTCTGCTCGGCTCTGCATTGTTCAGTTGTCTTTGGTTTGGTCCATTTTTCTTTGCCTGCATATCCTTGATAAAGAACTATTCATCAGCTCCTGCCTCTCCTACATCCTCCTGCTACTTTGTGACAATTTCTAAATAAATAAAAAAGCTTTTGATACGGTGACAGTCTCTCTGATCCAGAGCGTGACATGTAGCACTTCAAGTCCCATAATTTACTAAGAATATTAAAAACAAAACACTGGATGGAAAGGGGAGAATCTTTAAAGACTATAAAATGGACAACAAAAGTTCAAAATTCGTGCAAGAGACAGACAAAATCAGACTCTGATAAAGTCTTGTCTGCACATGGCTGCGTTTCTAGATCATTGCTTCTGCCAAAGCAACACAAACATTCTTCCATCCATCATCACACAGAGGCAAAACATTTATTAATCTTTATAAACTATTTTCTGTCTTTAAAAACATGTTTTGGCTGAAAAACCTTTTTGGATGTTGAACGTTTTAATAAAATGTTTTAATAAATAAAATGTCATTGAAGAAAGACTCCCAGACAGCTGTGATGGAGTATTTTCTTTTGTTTCTGGAAGTGTTGGTCAGGTGTGGGAGAATCATCTCCAAAGTATTTAAACAGTGTTAACAGAGTTGTTGTGTAACATGAGCGTCTGTCTTAGAAGTCCTTTTATAGCAGGTTTCGTTTAGTTTACATTAAAATATTTACCTGAACAGTAATTCATCTAGATACAGCGATAAGTTCCTCACCAGCTCTTCTGCTTTGGATTTGTTCACGTCTCTCCATCACCTGACCTGCCTTTCTTTTACCTTTACAATAACAAAGTCCTCACAGTTTATGATCTATGGTTGTTATCTCTCAGTGTGTCTCGTCCAACCTGCAGACGATGTTGTTTTTGGCCTCTGTGCCTTTAAACGTCGCTGCACGGCCCTGATAATTAGTCGTAGTATTATTATTAGTAGAAGTAATGGTATCCGCAGCCCAAGAGGTAATAGTGTTTGTGCAGTATTGACTCTTATTTATTTATTAAATAAGAGGTTTTCAGTTTGAGTAAACAAAAAAGTGCAAAGACTTGTTTTAAAAGGGCAAGATCATTAACCTGAAAAACTTGTTGGGTTTTTTTGTTTGTTC
Source organism: Euthynnus affinis (assembly GCA_029490765.1). Lineage (NCBI taxonomy): Eukaryota > Metazoa > Chordata > Actinopteri > Scombriformes > Scombridae > Euthynnus > Euthynnus affinis. Next base: position 16,276,210 of record CM055861.1, read on the forward strand.
GTTTGTAGCGCACGTAACTGATATGAAAACAAAGAACACGTGACAGAGCACAAGACCATACGGAAAACTAGACTCAAACAAACCAAACCAGGAACGACTTGTGTGATAGATACAGAGGAGAGAGAGCATGAGGAGGAGACTGAAAAAGAAAGAAAAATGATGACATGTTAATGAATTAAATTGTAATTTGCAAGAATACAGGTAGATATAGTATATCATGCCTCTTAAGAGTGTTGTATCGTTATGTAAATGTTATTCTTGTGTTCTTCTTACTAATGCATTAACATGTAAGCAGCATTTTATGAAAATTTTAGTCAGCAAAGTAGTGACTCAGCTGATAAATGTAATGGAGTAAAATTTCCCTCTGAGTAAAGTTGTGTAGCTACGTTAAACCACTGCTTACACTTTTGACATTGTTTTCTAGGGTCTACAGAAGAGTCTGTATGGACCCATCTGGCGCTCCAGATTCGGCCCGTTCGACATCGTCAATGTGGCGAGCCCAGAGCTCATTGCTCAGGTGATCCGACAGGAGGGTCGCTACCCGGTCCGAGCCGTGCTGCCACACTGGAAGGAGTACAGAGACCTGAGGGGACAAGCCTACGGTCTGCATGTGGAGTGAGTAGAGAGACGTTGTAGTGATATCACCAAATAACCTTTATTTTTATTAAACTATTTTATTGACCGACAAAGTTTGGATCTGACAAAGATCACAGATTTTAAATGGAAAAGCTTTCTGAAGGATCTGTCAGTGAATTGGTGGATTAAAAGATCCCTTAAAGAATCCCTTTACAATAAAAACATCTTGTGTTTGAAGTCTGATTTCATGAACCTGTTGACGGAGTTCCTCAGGGCTCCTTCACGGGTCCCCTTGAGTTTGTAATATGAAGAACCACCAGAGCTCTTTTACTTTCTAGCACAGGACCGGAGTGGTACCGAATTCGCAGCGCCTTGAACCCCAAGATGCTGAAGCTGCGGGAAGTGTCAGCCTACGCTCCCATCATCCACCAGGTGGTTGGAGATCTGCTGCATCGCATCGAGCTCCTCCGAACTCGCAGTGAGGACCAGGCAACCGTTCCAGATCTGGTTTCTGAGCTCTACAAGTTCGGCTTTGAAGGTGGGAGTTGCTACAGTAATACCAGAGGTGAAGGGTTTGGGGGCAGTTTTTAACTGTTTGTACCCCCCTGCAGGTATCTCCTCCATCTTGTTTGAGACCAGGCTGGGCTGCCTACAGGAGGAAATCCCTGAAGACACGCTGCGCTTCATCAACGCAGTCAACAGCATGCTGACGCTGTCCGAGACAGTGGTCCTTTTCCCACGCTGGAGCCGTGGCATCCTCCCCTTCTGGAAACGCTTCGTCCAGGCCTGGGACGACATCTCTGACGTAGGTAGGCAGCAACAGAAACATCAAAAGGGAAAATTTGTGGGGTTCCAGTTTTTGATTCACATAAGTTTGTAAATTGTTTGTTCTGTGTGTGTGTGTTTTTTATGGCAGCCCAGACACTCATCAACAAGAGAATAGCTGAAATCGAGGCCCAGCTGCACAGCGGCAAGCCGGCGGAGGGCATGTACCTGACCTACCTGCTGTCCTCTGACAAGCTGACCAGAGCAGAAGTCTACATTAGCATCACCGAGCTGCTGCTGGGAGGAGTCGACACGGTGAGGAGGATAGAGCTGTGACGAAGATCCTTCATTAAGCCGCCTCTGCTTTTTTTGCACCGAACCGAACAAAGGCGACATAACGCCACCAACGTGTTTGCTTTCACATAGCATGCACATAGTTCCAGATTCAGAGCTGTGATGTGTAATACGATGGCGTCAGCACCCTGTCCCGCCGCGCCAGCTGTATCAGCAAGGTGGAATGCGAGGTTGATGAAACTGTGTGAAACAGTTGCACAGATAAGGGCTGGCTTTCCCTCAGGAGAAGCAGTCTGCAGCTGTTGGTGCTTGTGTTATAGAAACATACTCAGAGCACGCTGAGGCATCACTGCAAACAACAAGCCTACATGTTTCAATGTGCTTCGGTTTTCACATTCATGACTCTTAATTTTGAGCTGCAGATGCCAGTAAGCCTAAAATCTGGGAAGAGCCAGAAGTTGGAACTAACAAGCTTCACATGTTGATGCACAATGATTCAAGAAGCTATTATCTGTTTATGGTGCTCTTTTAAGTGTTTTAACATTACAAACAGATGATGAGAATTTAAGACCCAACGCTGTATTTTGCTATTTAGCTTCATCTACAGTATAATTAATTTGTTTGCAAGCCATCTGTCTCTTTCCCTCTTCCCAGCGGGCATTGTGTATCTATGCTTTGCATCACCTGACACGCATGGATGCAAATGAGTGGCACATTCAGAGATAACCTGTAAACCTGAGCCTTAGCCAAGCCGAAAGCTTTACGTAACCAAACGCCAAACGCTAGAAGAACTCTGCCAGGTTTATGCAAACGCTAATCCTAAACTGCAAAGACAGAAAAGACAGAGTTCAAGCTAACTCATCAGCGGCCTACCCTGTTTAAACACAGAATGCCATCGATGAATGGAAAGGAAAATTGCGTTACTGTTTTTAAAACTTTCCGATCCTGTGCCATCCTGCGATGCGGCCATGTCATGTCATGACTGTCATGCTGATTGGAGGCTATCATGCCGCGCTCTGTGATGTAACACATGTCAGTGGAAGCCAACGTGCATGCTCAGGCAGCTTTCAAACGCTGTAGATCACCAGAATCTGTCAGCTGTAACGGTTGTGCAAGAGCAGGTGTTGATAGGTGGAACGGCCCAAAAAACAGTCATCACCTTCTGATTCATCAGCCAGGTACAAATCTTTCCTTTATTGTGGGCGAAAAGTCCCTTAAAGCAGTCTGCAGCCCATGATAAAGTCAGGTCAGTTTGACCCCGAGGGTATCAAAACCTGCACCAAACAAAAACAGACAATCTCTGCTGCACGTAACACGCCTGGATGCAGGTGACTGGCTGCGTTCAGAGGAGACATTTTGCTTCTGTTGCTGCATGTAGGGCAGTGGTAGAGCTCGTTTGGCTGCATTCCCAGGTGAGGTTGAGGCTTGCAGGTTTGTGAAGTTTGTTGTCAAAGTTGTAACGTGAGCCGAGGCTGAAATCAACACGCTACGATTAAATGATAAACCACGATATTTTAGCCAAAACAACAACAACCGGAAAAAAACCCCAAGTTCTTTTAAAGGTCAAAAGGAAGTTTAACTCATTGTTTACTGACATACTTCTTAAATAAAGTGTCAGTTTGTTGTCAAGGTGTCTCAAACTCAAACAAATGTTGTTGAAATTTGGTGGATGGATCACTGTTACGAGAGTTTTCGCATTCATGTGCTGCTGGTTGGAAAAAATGAATCCAGGAAGATAAAAGACAAACGAAACATAACTGTAGCGTGGACTACAGGTGTGATCATTGCTTTATATGTTTGTTAATTATGTCCGTCCCTTCTTCCCCTCCATCTACCTTCCTTTTTTCACTTCCTCTTCTCCTGTAGGCCAAAACATGCAGTGGTTTCCAAATACAACAATATTGCTTGAAACGAATGGGTTCAAAACCTCTGCATTAAAAGCAAATGAAAACTTTATCAGATACATTGTGTTTTCTAATCTTTATGGTTTACTGTTTTTAAATATTAACATACTTTTATACTGAGAGGAAATAATACAACACTTGGGTCTGTGAATGTCAATCAAATTGCAATTAATGTGGTGTTTCTGGTGCTGTTTCATCACCACCCACAATTAATTTATACCTTTTCTAGCTGTGATTACCTTTCTGTCCTTTGTGGGAGAATAGAGAATCAAAAATCAAGGATTTTATTTTATTTTGTTACCTATAGTCAAAACAACGTACTCAAAACTTGTGTAAAATTAGTATCTGTTATGGATTTGGGACACAGTGCTTTGAGAGTGGTTGGAGTTCACGATTGAAGCTGTAAACGAGTCTTAAATTGTTCATTTTTTTGACGGACAGTAACATTTTCTTCTCTTTTCTCCCCGCTCTCGTCTACCCCCTGACCTCAGACCTCTAACACCTTGACGTGGGCGTTGTACCATTTAGCGAGGGACCGCAGGACTCAGGATCGACTGTACCAGGAGGTGAACTCTATGTGTCCAGACAAACGGGAGCCGACCACAGACGACCTGAGCAGGATGCCCTACCTGAAGGCCGTCATAAAAGAGACGTTACGGTGAGATGACCTAACCTTTCTGGCTTGTGACCCCTTATCCAACCAACAAGAATTATCTGTGTGACCCATAATTCACCTCTCGAACTCGACTTCTCAACACAATATTATGTGACTAACTCTTGATACAGACATACAAGCTGCTGCAGAGGGGTGGGATGAATACTCCCCTATCTCCCTCACACCAACTTCTAGGAGTCATTATGACTACTCCATGTGTTTTCATACCTATAGGAAAATGGCAGGATATGCTTCAGCATGAGCAGATGTTTGTGTGACAGATGCCTGTTTCAAACAGAAACATACTGTTCAAACATGCAAGTATGGTTTCTCTGAATATTTTAAACCACACAAGCATTTAGACATATTCATACAATCATTTCTCTCTCGCCTTTGAATAAATACCATGACACCTTTTATTGTCTCAGATAGACATGGAAGTGGTTGGGCAGTAATGTTGGCGGCAATGGGCAAAAGGTCAGCAAAATGATCAAGGTCCTGTCTGTACATTGTACGATATATTGATATATGGACATGATAATCTCAGTAATGATGTTATCACACAATAAGTTGATAACAGTATTATCATGACAGGCCTACTTGGAGGTTTATGCATGCCTGCTGTTTGTTGAGTTTGAGCTCTGTGTTTAATGCGCCTCAATACACATCTACTGATCCCATAACTGGAATGGATGAGTGTCAACCCTTTTGCAGTTTAATCAAATCAGCATGTCAAAGTCGACCCAGATCCATCAGCATAAGGGTTGTGTCAGCTCACAAGTTCCTTTCACATGAACCAATCCGTTGGGTTTACTCCTACAAGTAACTTTACGTCCACTTGGACAACTCCTTCAGCTGGAAGGCTGGTGTTGAAGGGTTGTGTTCTTGCTTATGGCAGAGATTAAACTTTCTACGCAGGCTCAGGATGCCTTTTGTAGATCAGAGGATTATGTTTTTATTCTATCAGGCTGTATTTGAGAGCATAGTAAGGCGTGGGATGGCAGCATGGTATGGCAATCTCTCTGTACAATTAAAATCTAAGCTTGATCCTTTGGTACGGACTGCCATGAAGGTTATGGGGAGCAACAAACACCAGTCCCTGCAGTCTATATATGAGCAGTCTGTTCTCAGGCAAGCACAGAGAGTCTGATCCATTTCCTATTCTCCATGCCAAGTATGAACTCTTTCCCTCTTCAAAACAGCCTTCAAAACAAGAATCATTTGTACCTCAATTAAAGTTTTAATGTTGCTTGGGGCTGCAGGGTTGTGCATTAGCTACACGGTATGATGCAAGGAGCTTTGTAATAACGGTTAATAACTTACTTGTTCTTGTTACTGTTTGCATAATATGTGCAATATGCGTCATTTGTGGTTAATACAAATAGGTGACAAATTAAAGGAAAAACAGGCCTGAATGTTTGACCCCTACTGTTCTGCTTTGGCAGGCGTTTGCTGACGTGGTTTGGACCCACTTGTTGCCTTAGAGGGAAGGGTCACTACACCATTATCATCAAACCACTGGATAAGGGAATATATTTCAGAAAAATGGTGTTCATCCTTTTAGTAGCGTTCAAAGACTTGTATGATCAATGCCAAGCGGTGGAGAGCGCTGTCTAACACGTCAGTACAAAATGTCTCATAGGAGTTCAGTTGGGTTGAGATCCACTGACAACATATGATTCATATAAGTGTCATACTCATCAAACTATTCAGTGACCCCCGGCTGTTTCTGAATAAACTAATCCAAGAGACGAAATGTTTGCTTGGCTTTGGTCTTCTCTGTTTTCTTCGGTCTTTCAGTATTTAGTTAAGAGTTAATTGTCATGTAAACTGAGGATAAATTCTGGGTACTCTACTCTACTCTCTTCTTTAAGGTCATCTTTATAGTGTTTATAGTCTTTTAAATGATTATTATGTGAGATTTTATGCAGTTTTTCCACTTTAATATAGTATAATTAAGATCTTGTGACATATTGTAGCCTTGACACTGTTGAAAAGGAGATTTTCTAAAATCTCATTCAGGCTTTCTCTGTCACATAAAGGTGAAATAAGATAAACTAGTAGATTTAACACTGTTGGTGGCTTTACTTTCCCTTGTTTCTGAAATTAATTGTTCTAAAAATTGGACAAAAAGACCCAATTCACTGCCTTTTTTTGACCTATTAACAGACGAAGCCGGGTGAGCTAGAATTGATCTTGTTCTTGTTAATCTATTTATTACAGTTTAAAATTGTATCCAGGCATTTTCAATACTCTTGTGCTTCTTAGTTAGTAAAGTTAATGCTTTCTTTCTTTTTCTTTTTGTGGTTCAACAGTTAGAACAAGTGCTGGTCTGTTTCCCGTTTTTGCAGAAAAACATCAACGCTATTTGCACTATTTACAAACGCTCCAGTGCCTTTTTGTGTGACGCTTTTCTGATGAAAATCAACAACATTTACGCTTTCGGAGGATTTTCAGATCTCACTGTGATCTCACCCGCATCCAAGACGTTGCTCCTGACACTGGTGCCAGTCATCGATGCAAAACTGTGGCAACAAGTGAATCACAACGTCGGATTGCCTGAACTTGTGGTAGTTTACGATATACTAGAGACTAGACAGTGATGACTTAGTATAGATTCAAACTCATCACGTAGACCGGACGTTTTTCTTTCCCAACATCGTTTAAATCTTTAACTGTCGTAGAGGAATTTTAGAGATCGTCCACGTTGTTCCACTTAGACTGGAGTTGCTGGTGTTTGATAGGTGTGCTTTTTATTTTACTTTGTTGTTCGGCCCACGATTGTGTTAATGTCGGTTGGAAATGTGCCCATCTACACCCTCTCAGTTGACACAGAAGGTGTTGTAATGGTAACTAAGAGCAATAAACTAAATGTTTATTTAACAGAAATCGAAGAAACGTGTCGATTTGAGAGTTGTTCATTCCTGTAAATTGATTTAAAGTGACCCATCTAGTCACATCGACCTCATCCAAACCATTTTTCTGGCTTTGACACAAGAAGATGTCCCAAAAATCAGAGATGTGGGAAGCAATCCGGGCTACATTAAGTGTTCAGCGTGGTGGTATTTCTCAGACATGGAGGTTTCTGGTTAGTTAGAAGTCTGGACAGGCGCAGGAAGTGGAAAGTTCACTCTCCAGTTTGCTCACCTGGTTTGAACTGACTCATTTCGGTAAATAAACGAGCCCTGAACACACCAGTCACAGGTAAGGTGACACACGCTGTGTTCACTTGTGAGGAATGAAAAGGTGTTGGCCCAAGAACAAACGGAAAGCTTTCACAATATATATGATGCAAGAGTTCATATTACTATTGACACAGTTATTGAATGTGTTTAAGAGTCCAGATAACAAAGTCTTGATTCATCTTTCGCGTTTGGACATGTAGAGCTGATAAATCCAGGCTGATAAATCAGTATCATTATTATTAATAAGTACAGAAGTGTGTCCTGCTGGTGTGTGCACTACAGGGCAAAAGGTACCTGAACGCAACACCCTGATGTGTCGGTTGAACTTTCACAGTTTGATCGGACTTTTACTTGTGATGGAGTGTTTTTTAAATGTAGCTGTACCTTTGCCCTGCCCTGTGTGTGTGCAGAGCAGGAGACATCTGTTTTCTTTTCGTCTTTATCGTCTTTGTCATCTGATACAACTGAGACGAATCAAAGCATGAGACAGCAGTTACAGTTACCAGAGAGGAAACAGTACAGTACATGCTCCGGGGTCTTGTTCAGTTCTGATTGTCCTCTTCCGTCCTCCACCAGCTTGTACCCCGTCGTTCCCGGAAACGGACGCTTTATCTCGGACAACGAGGTGGTTGTGGACAACTACTGGTTCCCAAAGAAGGTAAAAGGTAGCAACACACAGGATCTGACGCAGTGACGCTCCTCTATATGTGCCATAACTTTATTATTCTTTCTTTTTTTATCAGACTCAGTTCCATCTGTGTCATTACGCCGCCTGTCATGATGAATCAGAGTTCGCAGACGCAGAGGTCTTCATCCCGGATCGTTGGCTTCGCTCAGAGACACCCGGCAGAGGCGACGGGGCGGCGGCAGCACACGGCGCCTTCCAGCACCACCCGTACAGCTTCATCCCTTTCGGCGTGGGAGTGCGAGCCTGCGTGGGGAAGAGGGTGGCGGAGATGGAGATGTACTTCGCTCTGTCCAGGGTGAGAAGCCGGATACCTCACAGCTGACTACCAGCACGTCTCTTTGCATGTTTTATTTTCACTTGAGTACTCCCAGATGTTTCTTAACCTTACAGGAAACCACTAAATGCTTTTAACAGTAACCACTAAAAAACAATTCTTTGCTCAAGTGAATTATCCATATAAACAATAACCTTGGCAGAGGTACAGGTTTGGAAGAACCGACTAAAGTCAGCGTGTACAGGAAAAGATTTAAGCGTCTTTGACAGTTATAAAGTGTCGGTGTGTCTGTGTGTCCTGCAGCTGATACAGAACTACGAGGTCGAGCCGGAGGACGGCGCACCGACTGTAGAGCCCAAAACTAGAACGCTGCTCATCCCCTCGAAGCCCATCAACCTGCGCTTCCTTCCCAGGGACTGAAGGACGGAGAGGTAAAGGTGCTTCTCTTAAACATTTTCTCCACAGGCTGCGTCTAGTGTGAAATAGAAAAATGAAAAATGTGAGTTTCTCCGTTGTACAAAGTCTGAAACTCATCATTTACGATAGCGTGTGTTTATCCAATAATATCCAAAACCCCAATGAACGTCAGAGACGGTTAAAAAAAGAAAGAGGACATAAGCTAATAGTTTGTGGAACTGAATCAGAGGGGAATTTCATTCTTGGTGGAGTCATTGTTTTTCCAAGAGTAAGGGGAATATAGCCAACATACCAAATACTGGAGTTCACTTAACTTTCACAATAACTCAGAACAATGTCAGTATTTATTGTGTGTGTGTATATATATATATATATATTATTATTTAGTTAGCAGAGCCTTTTCCCCCCTTTAGGATTCAGAGGTTTTAGTTTGTGCTCTTATACAGCGAGATACTGCAGCGTTAATTTAAAAACCTTTCGGTGCTGGAAGTAATTAGATCTTCTCTCTCTCTTTTTTTTCCAGAGTTTCCAGGAGACAAAATAAAAAGGACTTGAAGATTTTTGTCCTTTTTGTTCTGCAGAGAAATTCCAGTCTGCATGTTGGCAACCTGCACATCTGATTACTCTTTTTATTGGAGTGTTTAACTTTGAACTCGATGCTCAGACTTTGCCTTCTGCACGATAACAAATGTAATCACTGCATGGACAGTATGTGTGCAGCAACAAGCCTCCTGTGTAGGTGTGTGTGTGCGTGTGTGTGCGTGTGTGTGTGTGTGTGTGTTCAGTGCACTTTGCACAGACATGTTTATTGCTGACTTGTGATTTTATTAATTGGTTTTATTTTGTATCAAAGCCAGAACAAACTGAGGTGACAGCTCTGGGTGCAAAATAGGAAGGAAAGGTGTGTGTGTGTGTGTGTGTGTGTGTGTGTGTGTGTGTGTGTGTGTGTGGAGGACGTGCACACTGCCTCCCTCTGACAATGAGCTGTAAAAGCAGCTTGTTGTGTGGACCGGTTTGAGAACTTTTAAGTAAGACTGAAGTGGTTGATTTTGGCCGCCGTCGGATCGTCGGTCACCTTCAAACGTGTTTCACGTCCTACACGAGGTTTCTGTCAAACATAAAATCAGATTTAAGAAGAAGAAATGAGAAAAATAGGACGAGCAGGGAAGGTTCAGAAACGACAAGAAGAATCAGGAAAGGGAGCAGAAAGACACTGAAGGGAAAGGAGGAGTAAATGTAGAGAAGAAAATGCAGTTTACCTGCAGAACAGGTGCTGAAATTACAGTTAAAATGATAAATATTTGTCTTTTCTTTGCACATGTTTCTTACATACAACACTCACACTCAGTCACTCTGACCTTTAAGACTTTTAAGAGTTTAAAACTTGCAGGAGAAGACATCTGTTCAAGTCCTGTTTCTGTTGTCGACGCCTTCAGTGTTTCTTAACGTTCTTTCTGATACTCAACTATGTATTATAACAATTTTACTCAATGACTAATATTCTTACAAAATAAATATTTTATATTCTTCTAATATAACTTTGCTAACACTGTGAATAAAGTCCTTCTAAAATGTATTTTGAGATGTAATTTAACTCTCAAAGTTTTGTTTTTTGTTTTTTTTTGTACAACTAGAAACAAACAAGCAGCGACTGTAACTCTGGTCACCAGCATCAAAATGAAGTAAAATCTCATTGTGTGAATAAAATATATGATTTTAAATCCATGTGGTGTTTGATATGTGCGCTGTATCTTATTCTATGTTGCCTTATTTTGATTGATGCCTGAACCTGAAGGAGAAAAAACGGTGAATGTCGACTGTCGACTATTTTAAACGTTTGGTTAAAGTCATTTTGAGAGCATAAATTATTAATTAGAGCGACCAAATGAAGTCTGTGAAGCACCGAAGTGATCAAATGTGAGGGAATGATTCGTATATTGAGGATCAAAAGATTTACATTTGTAATTTTCAACTTTCTTTCTCTGAAAATCACATTTCTGGCGTCTCCGGCTGGTGTCTCCGGCTGGTGTCTCCGGCTGGCGTCTCCGTCTGTTTCTTTCTGGCTTTGTTGAATTTATTGAACTTTTTGTAATCACACATCAGTCACGTATTACTGGCTCGGTCCCTAATGACCCCTAGTTCTCAGTAACCTTAAATTACAGTAAACACCAGGGCTGTGTGAGGTGATGATATAAAAATGTCTGCTCTACATTACGCTCTATTCATCAGTCTTATTTAGTCACACCATCTTTTGTTTATATCATTGTTCCAGAGACACACCGGTGCAGATTTGCTGGAAATCTGGTCCCAGATCATTTATGCAACACGTCAGCTGTGGTTATTCAGAGACATATGTGCAATTTATCACATTTTTGATGCGCACCCATGAACCTCTGGCTTTTATGGCCCCTTGGTGGTCTGGATCTCTGCGCTAGTTTCTGACCTCAGGAGACGTTTTGGACCATTTGCAGGATTATCTGCCTGTTATGTCTCTGACTGCATGTGTGAGCCTTGAAATAACAGATACAGTGGAAGGAGATTATGTTTCTTCTTGGTCTCAATGCAACATGATAATAATAATAATACATTTTATTCATAGAGGGGGTTTCAAGGTCCTCAACGACGCTTTCCACAGAACAGAAAAGACAAAAAAATCTATATAAAAACAGTAAAAGATAAAAGGTTTGCAGCTCTGAACAAGGCTGCACACACAGTGATACACTATCATACACTAAAATCTGCACCATCAGTTCGTCCCAAATTGTCTCTGTTATTGTTTTGAAGGTTAAACGTCGCCACTTCCGGTGTTCTTTATCGTTTCTAACTTGACGTCGCTCACCTTCCTCTGCGTGAGCACGTCGTGCTGCTGCTGCTGCTGCCGCCGCCACGTGCACTGCAAAAAAAAAGAGCCAAGTTCATGTGACTTTATTTGCTATTCGTGCAGGTACAGAGCAACATAAACACATTTAAAGAAAAAACACAATAAAACAGCATGAAAACATCCAGAATAACATGATATATGGAATTCAACCAATCAATATAGATGTAAAAATCAATATTTACTCAGTGAGTAGGACATTACATCACATATTTCATGTTGCATGCAGCGCTGGAAGAAGTACCACAAGTATAAAAAAATACTCCAAATGTTAATTAAGTAAATTAAATTACAGTTGTTAACTAATTCAATTAAATAAATGCAAAAGTAGTGACATTAAAATGTACTTAAAGCAACAAAAATAAAAGCACTCATCTCAGAATAATAAAGTATATATTAAATTATTGAATTATAACTATTGATGCATCAATTTAATCTGTAATAGTACATCATAATCATTCATTAATAATCTGAATCTGCAGTAATTTATCAGATGAATGCAGTGGAGTATATAGAGTAACTCAAAATTAAACTGAGAGTAAATTTACTTTCCACCTCTGACCTTCCATACACATGAAATGAACTAAAACTATAAAAAATAAGCTTTGAGTTCATTTCTCCGCTGAATATTATTTTTTTTTTAAAAAACTGCTGTTTCTTGATATTTTTTTAGGCTGTGTTTTATTTCTCAGCCTCTAGGAGCCGCTGCTGTCGGTGTTTTCTGACTTTACTCTTTTTTTTTCTCCCTCTCTGTAACATTAGAAGTAATGAACTGCAGGCTTTTGACATGTCTGGACTCGTCATTTTTTGCAGCGGCCACCTTCTTCACCCGACGCACCGTGTTGATGTGAGAGGCTCAATATCCTCCATCCATCCATCCAGACCTCATCCTGGATGGCCCAGCTGCTCATTTTTTAATTATAACACACAGTATTTAATTTTATCCAGCATGTAAACCGGGTTATTTTTCATTTTTAAGCTCGGTTTCAGTGTTTTTTCTCTTCTATGGAGGACTAGTCAGGTCGGATCCACCGCCCTGCAGGCTGCCGGGGAGACGCGGAGCTCTCCACACCGACGGGAGTACACCCTGTTCGGGGTTGAATCGGATGAAAATGCTCGGTGCTTCGGGCTCTGGAGGCTCATTTTGCGGTCATGTGAGCGCGGACGAGGCGCGTCAGCCTGTCGGTGATGATGGTGAGTGGCCGATTTACGCGCACCGTGCGTCTCTTTTGTCTCAAACACACACACACACACACATATATATATATATACACACACACACACCTGCTGTCACACATGATGAACCGGGGGGGATTTTTTGACGGGAACATGAGGGCCTGGTTTCCGGAAGGCGACAGTACATGTTTGGCTTTTAATTGAGGTCATCTGGCTCTGTGTGGATGGATGAGGATGAGGAGGTCGGTGATGTCTGACCCTGATGGCCGCATCGGGGTCGATCATCCAGTCAGAGTCAATTGCTTCTCATTATAACAGATGGATGGATGGATGGATGGATGGATGGATGATGTGCTCACCAGACAGCCAGAGTCCACTTTATCCGTCATGTCTAGACCTGTGTTGGGAGTTTGAGCTCCCCCAGGGGTCCCTGAAGGGGTCTCAGATAAATTGAGGATCAGTTTTAAGCTCGGTTTAAAGTTTAAAACCCTAATTATTCGGCGTGTAGACACGATAATTGAATTTTAAATGTGTTTTCTGTCACTCTGGCTTTAATGAACCAGGTTTACTGACTCATCTGGATAACTGGTCTGATTAAACCTGCTTAAATCTGCATTTTTTAAAATGTTAGTCGACATTTAAAGACGTCACCTTCAATATTTCTGTATTTTTTTGACATCTTTGAACAGATTATCTGTAGATTTGATGTAAAACAGACCCAGAACTCAACCTCGCTTCATTTTAAAGGCCTCTGATGCACTTCTACTTTCAGGCTTTTTAATGTGTTTCTATTTATGGTTCATGGGAACGTATAAGCAGCTTTGGAGGCTTGGAGACACCCACAGGTATTCCCAGCATGCCCAGTCTAATTTCATCTTTATTTGATTAATCTGAGGCGAGGACAGTGAGAGAGAGGCATCGAGAACTTTTAATCTAGTTCCTGTTCTTGCTCTTATTTATTGATGAATATTTAACTTTAACTAACACAAACTGGTCAACTGTCAGTGATCAGTTAATTCAGAAACACATTCAAGTCACTTTTGTTCACTAAAGACATTTTTATTGTCGGTCAACAGTGTTTGTTGTGATTTAAACCGCTTCAACGGCGAGCATCTGGTTTACGAGTTGCATGTGAAGGCAGCATTAGTCCCTCAAACTGAATCAGTTTTCTCTGAGATGCTTTTTTAAATCGTATAATCATAGTGGGACAAATCCATCAGATATAGAATCAACCATTTCTGCTCCTGCTGTTACAGGAAGTACACAGGACCAGCATGCACTGCAGCCACACCTCAGGATGAATATGGATTAAAAGAGGACTTATCATGCACATGTCCAGCCACTATATTTATATTCTGGGGCTCTACTGGAATATTTTTGCATGATTTCCAGTTAAAATCTCCTTATTTATCTTCTACTGGTCCTTCATGCAGCCCCTCAGTTCAGCCTCTGTCTGAAACAGGCCGTTTTAGCTCCTGTCTCTTTAAGATGAGCCCGCTCTCTTCTGATTGGTCAGCTTTCAGGAAGTTCTGGAGGCTACATAAACAAACTACAGTAGCAGGATTTCACTTCTTTTTTCTCCTTCTTTACTCCAAATGTCAACTTCTCAGAGACGTCTGTAACATGTAGGAGCTGAACAACACATGGAAACACCTTAGCAACAAGCTTAGCGACCACCTTAGCAACAAGCTTAGCAACAGAAACTACAAATCTGGCGGCCATTTGTAGGAATGTGCGAACAATTAGTAGAGTTAACTTTGAAAACAAGGTGTTCAGAGCAGGTTGAATCCCTGATTTTTGACTTGAAGGCACAAAAAGCAGAATATGTGTCTTTTCAGTTTGGATTCTTGCTCCCTGGAGGTCACTGAAAGGCATTCTGGGAAATGTAGGACACTGCTAGCTTAAACGGCAGCCGTTTAGACAGGTTAAACAAGTCGCTTAAAATGCCCCCTGATGCGTTTTGAACATCACAAACTGAAGTTAGAGAGGATGCGAGGATCAGCCGGCTGCCTGATATAAAAACCCAGCAGACCTTGAACGGGGGCTCGGCGAGCTCTTTGTGTATTCAGTGCGTGTCAGACCGCCGTCTTATCAGCGCAGTCAGGCGGCACGACTCGGGCCTCTGCAGCCCGCCGGGGGAATGAAAAACGCCACAACGCGTTACTTCAGATCCGCTAGTGGGTCAACATCTCCGGCATGGTGCTGCTCACACCGTCCCCCCCTCCTCCCCCTCCTCCTCCTCCTCCTCCTCCTCCTCACCCCTGTCCTGTCTGTCTCAATCTGATGCGGTCTGATGTTTATTCTCCGGCTGTTGAAGCTTCACTATGATCTGATAAACGGCAGGTTGCTGTGCAGCTTCGGCTCCGGCTCGCGCCTCTTCCTGAAGCACCGGTTTTAAGTCGCTAATACAAGAAATCTGCAAAATGTCCAAATAATCTTGGGCGAAACGACCAACAGATGAAGATAAATTAGGCATTTTAACCTAATCTCCTCCCTCATGTTGCCTCAAACTTATGTTTAACGACCAGTCGGCTACTTTCTGACATGCAGGTTGCTTCTTAATTTGTCATTTGTTGAGTTAAAACAAAAGGTTTCTCTTCTTCTTCTGTTGCGTTTATGTTCAGCATCTGTTCCCTCATCGTTCCCTCACATGAACCGACCAGATGTGACGGATGAAAACACACCGGTTGTTTTTCTCATGTTTCATGTTTCTACCTCCTCGTGTCCGCCGGCGTCGTCAGCAGCAGCAGCAGCAGCAGCAGCAGCAGCAGCAGCAGCAGAAGCCGCCGGAAGCATCGTGTTTGTGTCAGAGTTTTCCCCTCCGAGGCGTTCAGGGCCCTGCGGTGTGGCAGCGTTACACCGACGTGAGCTAATTAGTGTGAAATCTCAAACACTGGGCTGCAGGCTGTTGAAGGCCAGATGTTTGTTTTGAGAGTATTAGAGCAGAGAGGCGGCCTGAGAAGACTCTGCAGTCCTCGAAAGAAACACACACTTTTTTCATTTTGCTCTTCAGGTACGATTTAAAAACCTCAGAGGTCAAACTAGATTCTTTCAAGTGACAAAACTGAAATGAAAGAGCACAAACTTCCTCTTCTTCTTCTTCTTCTTCTTCTTCTTCTTCTTCTTCTTCTTCTTCTTCTTCTTCTCTGCTTCATTATTCACGGCAGCTGGAGCTGCAGATAATTGGGTTGATGGCGGCTCATGATCGCCAGCCTCCCCCGCGAGCAGAATCGACCTCCCCTCCCCTCCCTCCCTCCATCGGATCAGCGATCAGAGAGGATCATGGGTCGCTCCCTGCACGTGTAATCAAGTGTTTCTGGAGACGTTAATCAGCTTAATTTGGTGTTTTTTTTTTTACGAGGCAGGAATCAGGAGAGACGGTTTGTTTCTGGCGCACACGGAGAAGAAGAATAATTAAGTCACATTTCAACAGATTGTTACAGCAGCGTTTGTGATGATGGAGTGCTGGCGGCGATTAGTGGTTTAGAGGTCGCCGTTATGATGATGGATCGGTTGGCAGCGGTTTCCACTGCTGGCGTTCTCAGAGGTTCTCTCGCTGGTTTGGCGGTTTGGTTTCATCTGGGTTTGATTATAATTCTTGTGAACGGATTATGTTATTTTTTTTTGTCGCTTATCATCTGAGATCTGAGTTTAAGTCAACTTAAAGGTTACAGAAGGTGTTTTCATACACCGAACACTTTGCTTGATTAATGTTGACATTGTTGTAAAATCATAGACTGCAGTAAAACACGACTTCTGTTGACTGCGAAGGCCAGAAGATATGATTCATATCGTTTTCATGTTTGTAATACTCGTTTAATCTTTTAATCTCCACCAAAACAAACATTATAAGTAGTTTCAAGACTCTGAAAAGACTTTTAAAAGACTGAACTGGTCTGACACCCTCTCACGTCTAAAGACAAGGAGTCATAAATCACTGATTTGCAAGACTTTTTTATTATTTCTCCTCCTGCTCCTGGTGGGAAACAGAAGCCGTCGTTTGTTCTGGAAAAACCAGCGATTTCTGTCCACTTTGTTTTCTGCTGTGGTACAAATGTGAGCATCACTGACACTTTTTTTAAAGCTGTTTTATTTACCAAAGTCACAAAATTAAAGTAAGTAAAAATTAAAGTGTGATAAAAACGTTCCCACCTAAAGATAAAAACCGTCACTGAAGCGAAAGGTTGGAAACTAGAATTTAAAAAGTTTAAATCTGATGAACAGCTGGTGAGTTTTTACATCTGTTCAACATTCAAGATTCACTTTATTTTATCAGATTTCCACTCAACACTGCATCTATAAAAAAAACAGGATAAGAAACATGACGATAAAACAAACACACTGATGTTAAATAGATAAAAACCCAGAAAACAGTCAATCACCAGTAGATAAGTAAAGATAAAGCTCTGTGTGTTTTTATATTGATTTCATCGACCGCTGTTTATGTTTTTATTGAAGTTTGTTCGTTACAATACCGAGAGACTGCTGCTACCGTGCTATGTTCATGTTTAAACTCTCCGTGGTCACCACACGGCTGAGCAGGCTGCCATTTAACGTGCGAGGTGAAGTAGTTTTCCACCAATCATACAATCTCTAAAGCCAGACTCAGTTCATAAAATCCCAGGTTTACGGGTTTATTTCTGCCGCAACACGATTGAAAGAGTTTTCCGTCTTCCACATAATCAGACTAACATACCTTGATTTTCTCCAAAAAAAACCCAAACAAAACAAAAACAACTGTCGCTAACATGAGCAGGAAATTCCTTCACTGAGACGGCTCTAGAAGTTTAAGGGTTTATTTCTGCCACAACACGATTGATAGACTTTTCTGCCTTCGTCAGGTGCTGCTGCTCCATTTGTCCGCCACATAATAACCAAACAAAACAAAAACAACTGTTGCTAATACTGTATATGAGCAGTAAATTCCTTCACTGGGACCACTCTAGCAGTTTAAGGGTGTATTTCTGGGACTCAGGTTTAAGGGTTTATTTCTGCCGCAACACGATTGAAAGAGTTTTCCATGTTCGTCAGGTGCTGCTGCTCCATTCGGCCTTCACATAATCAGACTAACATACCTTGACTTTCTCAAAAAAAAAAACCCAAACAAAACAAAAACAACTATTGCTAATATGAGCAGGAAATTCCTTCACTGAGACCACTCTAGCAGTTTAAGGGTTTATTTCTGGGACTCGGGTATAAGGGTTTATTTCTGGGACTCGGGTATAAGGGTTTATTTCTGGGACTCGGGTTTAAGGGTTTATTTCTGGGACTCGGGTATAAGGGTTTATTTCTGGGACTCGGGTATAAGGGTTTATTTCTGGGACTCGGGTTTAAGGGTTTATTTCTGGGACTCGGGTTTAAGGGTTTATTTCTGGGACTCGGGTTTAAGGGTGTATTTCTGGGACTCGGGTTTAAGGGTGTATTTCTGGGACTCGGGTTTAAGGGTTTATTTCTAGGACTCGGGTTTAAGGGTTTATTTCTGGGACTCGGGTTTAAGGGTGTATTTCTGGGACTCGGGTTTAAGGGTGTATTTCTGGGACTCGGGTTTAAGGGTGTATTTCTGGGACTCGGGTTTAAGGGTTTATTTCTGGGACTCGGGTATAAGGGTGTATTTCTGGGACTCGGGTTTAAGGGTTTATTTCTGGGACTCGGGTTTAAGGGTTTATTTCTGGGACTCGGGTATAAGGGTTTATTTCTGGGACTCAGGTATAAGGGTTTATTTCTGGGACTCGGGTTTAAGGGTTTATTTCTGGGACTCGGGTTTAAGGGTTTATTTCTGGGACTCGGGTTTAAGGGTTTATTTCTGCCGCAACACGATTTGAAAGAGTTTTCCGTGTTCGTCAGGTGCTGCTGCTCCATTCGGCCTCTACCTTGATTTTCTCCAAAAAAAGAAACAAGCAAAACAAAAACAACTGTTGCTAATATGAGCAGGAAATTCCTTCACTGTGACAGGGTGAAAGCGCGGCGCTGTAAACATCCTCAGCGTGTAGCTGATATTATGAGTCTGTTATGTTAGTAAAGCAGCCACGAGTGTTTTTTCCTTTTTGTGAGTGTTTTGGTGTAAAAACCTCACAGATTTCCTGACATCACACCTCATCCAAATGAAGCCTCCAGTCCTCCAGCGGCTGTTTGTACCCGCTGCGTTTACTTTCTCCTCCTCCCTGGGAACAAACATCATTAATATTCTTGAGTGGATCCCTCAGGGTGGCGGTGGACGGGGGACAGCGAGCTGGTTGGCTCGGTTCGAAGGACGTTCAGTCACACTGAGCAGCGGGATTAAGACGGTGTGAAAAAGAGAGAGAGAGAGAGGCCTTTTGTTGTAGGAGGGCAGCAGTTACATAAGAACGACTCTTCACCTACAAGGAGACAGATGAGGGTGTTTTTCTCCGACATGCTGCTGCAGGACTGAAGACACCTGAGAGGAACCTGCAGGAAGCAGATGAGAGTCGGTCATGTGACGTCTCTGCAGATTCAGACAGTCAGTCCTCAGTGTTTTGTAAAAGGCCTGCTGTTTAATCCAAAGCTCGGCCCGACCTCGCCGCCAGGCCGCCGCCAGGCCGCCGCCGCCGCCGCTGCAACATTCACCCCGAATCTCATTATCTTTGTATCCGCGGTGAACAGACCACACAGATACGAGGATTATCAGCGCTGCTCAGACAGAGACGGACGTCCAGCGATCAGCCCGAAGACGATTAAACTGTCAGAGATTTTATCTTCTTCAATCCCGCTTCAGTCAGAGTCAAATAAAATATTAAAAAAAAAAAAACAAGTTTGGATGTGAATGAAGAGTTTAGTTTCATCTCTGCACCTGCTGTCTGCTGGAGAAACTGTCGCAGATCTTCATGACACAAAGTCCTGATGCTGCGTCCTTTTTAAATGACTTTTCTGGGAGTTTTAAAGGTTAAAAATCACCTGAATGTTTTGCTTTCCAGTCAAATCAAGCCTGAAGTGAGTCAAATGTCACATCCAACAACTATTGAGCTGAAACAGTTTGTTAAATAATCTGTTAGTCGATCAACAGAAAACTGTTTAAGTTGTTTTTAAAGACAAAAAAAAGCCAGTCGAAGCTGGAAAACATGATGGAAATATGACATTCCTGTTAGTTTCATGTGTTCATGTGAGGAAGGTTAAAGGTGGCAGAGTAAAGGGTCATTGCACAAACTTTTCTTTAAGTCTTTAAGAGCAGCTCTTCATACGTGACATCATCTTTTTCAAAGCCGACACAGAGTCCTCCTTTCAGATTGTTTTTCAGGGAGTTTAAAAGGTTAAAATCTGACACCTGAACGTTTGGCTTTCATGTGAAATTACATCTTTTTAGAGACTCAAGAGGGTCAAATCTCACATCCAGCAACTATTGAGCTGAAACAATTTGTCAAATAATCAAAAAAAAACTGTTTAAGTTGCCAGTTAAAGCTGGAAAACATGATGAAAATATGACATTTCTGTTAGTTTCATGTGTTCATGTGAAGAAAAAACACAGATCTGACGTTTGTTTTCTACTTTTCCACCTCAGAAAAGTGTAAAAACTTCTTTTCCATAGTTTGTTTTTTTTAGCTTTTGAACTGTTTGTCAGACAAGAAGAAATGACTTTTTGATGATCTTCATCTTTCTGGGAATGTCTTGTGCTTTCAGGCTATTTTTTTTCTCTCCAGTTAATCCATTTCTCTTTTAAAAAAAAAAAAAAAGTGTGACAGTTGTGAACTAGAAGTTAAAGCAGAAGCAGCTTTGGAGTGTCGGCTGCTGCTCGCTCAGCAGTCTGTCACGGTGGAAATAGAATCTAACACGGACAAAGGACCTCAGTGTCTTCTTCCTCTTCCCCCTCTTCCTCTTCTCACCGATTCCCATCAGCTAAAAAATTCTCCACATTCTGTCCGACCGAGGAGGAGGAGGAGGAGGAGGAAGGAGGAGGAGGAGGAAGGAGGGGAAATGACAGCAGCCCCACGTGGTCTTCCTAACGGTCGCTGCAGCCTTATGTAACCCGCTCGGCGAGAGTCTGAGGAGGTGTGAGAACGCCTCGGCCTCTCGGCGCCCCGGCCGTCGTGCCTGATCCTCGCCGTGAGTCGTGCGGGTGTTTTGTGGGTGAGAGCTGGCAGAGCGCCGCCGCGAATAACTCACACTCATCCGAACGAGTCACGTAATGTTGCTCTGTTGTGAGAGGAGAAGTTGTGAAACACGAGTCTGATGAACTTTTACCTTTTTTATGAGAAATTTTGTTTCGCTTCTCGTCTCTGAAAACTCGTCAAAGTCATTTTTAAGTTTATTTAATGAAGGAGAGAGTCGTGTTTTATCCACGCAGGATTAGATCTGACGCAAAGATAAATGACCTTTGGCTTTTCTTACACGTTAAAAGCACAATATGTAACAACAGCAGCAAGGGATCATGGGAGTTGTTGTCTTTGCTTGGAGGTGAATTACCTGCAGAACAAACGGACCCGCTGATTACAGTTGAAAATACTAATTAAAGCAGTTTCAGCTAAAAAATCAGTGTTTCTCCACCATGTTGGGCGAGATCCAGACGTCCAATGACTAAAATCCTTCTTGAGGCTAAAAGATCAAGTTAAAAACCAGCTAAATTTATCATGAAAATGTGGCTTCAAACTGAATAAAAGTCTCATTTCTAACAGTTTGTGTGGAACAAGCACAACAAAGCCCATGTATTATCTTGTATGTGTGTAAGTTACTCTTTGCTAGACGCCATTGTAGCGGACAAACACGGCGCCGACGCATGCATCTTGTGCACTATACTCTTTGGTAGAGGAGGTATGACGCCATTGACAGGCCACCAAATGAAACAACCCTTTAAACTTTACATTTATTTGGGTTTTTTGGGGGGATGAATCAAAATATGGATGATTTTCCTGTTCAGAGAGGAAACATAACGTCTTCTGCTGCAGATTCACACATAATATTTAATGCAGGGAGACAAAATTGAAGGGAGAAAATTGCAAACTCTGAATGTTTTTAAAGTAAAAGTAATGTTTTGCAATATCAGAACAGAGTGTATTTGTGTTAAAACAGGTTTCCATCCATCATCCATCATTCAATAACTCCTGGTGTGGACAAAATAAGCAGAACACGTCTCTTCCTGCTACAGTCTGTCTTTGTTTTAGCAGGTTGAGCTGCAGCTTTGGCTTAAAAATGAATGACTTTTTCATTCCGGACTTCCTGTGTGAATTCCCGTCATTCCCTGGAAAGCAGAATTCCTTCCCGTCGCGTCTCTCCGGCGGCGGCGGCGGCGTCCTGACTCATCCTGACCCGTCCTGTCACATCACTGCTCCTGTCTTGTCTCCCGCCGACACACGTGACGACACACACATGCCACCACGATCCTCCACACGGTCGGTCACGTTTCCACAGCAACCCCCTCCCCCTGGCCTGGGCTTGTATTGATTGACACGTACAGAGGGATGTGCCAGGTTATCGGCAGGGCGATTGACAACAACCTCTCTCTCTCTGTCTTTCCCGGAAGCTGGCGTGTAAAGCGGTGACACGCTCGGTCTTCCGCTGCGAGCTGGCAAATCGTCTCTGAGCCGGTCGTGAACAGGCCCTGGTGGTGCTCTCTCTCTCTCTCTCTCTCTCTCTCTCTTTTGTTTTTTTGGCAGCTCACCCGCCAGCCTGTTACCTTGGATGGCTCATGAATAAACACTGCAAGACAGAGAGAGGTCTGTCTGCGTCATGTGCTCCGGCTCCGGCTCGTTTTCTCATTAAAGCGGCAGCCGGGCGTTCAGACTAAACACCGCCAAGAGAAGAAGAAGAAGAAGAAGAGGAGGAAGAGGAGACGTCGGATGAGGAGTAAACATGTTGCAGCCTCGGTCTCAGGTCAGTGATGGAGGCAGAGAGAGAGAGAGAGAGAGAGATGGAGGAGAGAAACGATCAGATGTTATTGGTTTATTGTCTTCTTCAGTGGAAAGTTTTACACATCTGAAGAGCAGCGTGGAAGTGACGGATCTGAGCGTTAAAATGTTCTGTTTTCTCAAACTAGTGCGTTGATTGGTTGGTTAGTTTCATCACCGACGACTCTGCTGATCGTTTACTGGAATTAACGAGTCGTTTGGTCGATAAAATGTCACGAAACGGTGAAAAAAAAATCATCTTTTTAACACTGACAGTCTGAAACCTGAAGATGTTCAGTTTGCTGTCGAAGACGACGAAAGAAAAGACGTTTCAGCGCTTCATCCATTCACAGAACAGCTGCTGATCAACTCATCTATTAGTCAGATGTATGTTTGATTATTATTATTATTATTAGACTCATCTGCCCCACAATGCATTGCTTCTCTTCAGGTTGAGCCGGGTTAAAAGCTGTTAATGTGTCGCCTGAAAATGAAGCATCTGTTTGTAAATCTGAGATGTTTTGGAGCCGCCGGCCGGTCGACACGTCGCCATGACGCCGGGAAAACGAACCAATCAGCTGCGTTTAATAAGACGAAAGAAAAGCTGAATGTTGTTTAAACCGAGACGTTTCAGCGCTTCATCGATCAACAAAACAGCTGCTGATCAACTCATCTATTAGTCAGATGCATGTTAGATTATTATTATTATTATTATTATTATTATTATTGTTATTATACTCCTCTGCCGCACAGTTCATTGCTTCTGTTGATGTGTCGCTTGAAAATGAACCGTTTAGATTCACAATATGTGGTCAGCAACGTTTTCGGAGCCGCTGGCCGGTCGACACGTCGCCATGACGCCGGGAAAATGATCCAATCAGCTGCGTCTCTCGTCGGATGAAATGATCGAACTCCTTCTGGAGGATAAACGTCGTAACTTTTGCAGCTGCAGCGTCAGTTTCTTTGTGTTTTTATGTTACATTTGTTTTATTTTCTGAAGCTTAATAACAGCTTGGATGTTTATTACAGCAGCTACTGAATCATTCACTGCGTCTTTCTCTCCTTTGTGTCACTATTTACTGTCATATTTGAGTTCATTAAATTGATTTACAGCAGTGAGACTGAAGCAGCTGTTGCCCCAGAAACTCACTGTGCTCGATATTTACGGCTCATTATCGACTAAACAATTGATCCGTTTATCAGAAACCATGATTGGTAATCAGCTGCAGAGCACACGCGGCTCTCTGAAGCTTCTGTATTTTCCTCTCTGGTGTTTTTTATGAATGCTCTGCTGTCAGTCGTTGGAGGTCGGTGCGTGTTGTGTTTGAGTCGGAGGGGATTCGTTGCCAATGCAAAGTGATTTTGGAAAGCAGCTGAAGTGCAGTGAGTAATGCAGTATGAGGCGGTTACATAACACAACATGGTGGGAAGGCCACTGGCCCTCTTTTCTCTCTTTTATTCTCCTCTTCTTTCCCCTTTTTTCTCCATTTCGGCTCTTCTCTTCTCTTCTCTTCTCTTCTCTTCTCTTCTCTTCCTTTCCATGTGTTTTTATCAACATGCTGCAGATGAAACGTTGCTGTCACCTGCCGTCTGAGCTGAGTGTCTTTAGGTCTAAAACGTGACTCTGAATGTGTCTTTGAAGGCTTTTAGTCGAGTGTTTTAAGGGTTTTTGAGGATTTGGGTTCATCGATATCATGCAGCATCTTTGGAATATCTATGAAGAAATAAGTGTGGTCGTTATTTTTAACGACTTTTAGAGGTTTCACGTTTAATTTGATGGTTTTTTTTGCACCTTGAATAAACCTTTTAGCACATTTGTATTGGGGAGACTCACATTTATCTGATGTCTGGAGTTATTTTATCACTTTTCAGAGTCAGATTTGTACATTTAACTTGAAGTAAAATAGAAACTGGACCATCTGGACTTTTCTTTCCTCTTTTCATCCTTCGTTCCTTCGCTGATGTAAACGTGAGATAAACATTTTTCTTCCAGCTCTTCTTCACAGAGTTTCATCTTTCTCTCGGCTTGAACATGCACCGGTTTGTACGTCTGTGTGTTTGTTTTGTTTTCCACTTCAACTACGTCAAAGTTCAGCTCGGCCGTTTTTGCTGAACTGGACTGGACTCTGACAGGAAGTGTGATCAACATGTTTTGCTGGCAGGAAGGGAGCAGCAGGTGGAGGAACAGTCGTGGTGTCATATCGCTCCTCGCTGGGCTGTTACTCACCGTCAGTCACGACTGCGGCCGCGTCGTTCGCTGCTGACGTCGCCTTCGTGCCGGTGAAATCTGCCGCGTGACGCATCGAGTCGAGAAGCTGCAAGGTTTCATGTTAACAAACGTCTCGAGTCTGAAGATATTTGCAGTTTTAAACTAAACATTCATTTGCAATCTGTGGGAAACTCTCAGCTAAACTCTCCAGACTGTGGCAGAAAAGGCCTGAGGAGAAAAAAAATAACTTTTACTGAAGCTGTAAAATGTATTTAAAGTGAAAATGCTTCCAGTCGTTTGGTGATTTCCATGTTTTTAGATCAGTAGATCAAGAAAAGAGGAGACAGATGGTGTTCTCTGTGATCTGATGTTTGGAGTGTAAAATCAACAAAAGCAGAAAGGCTCAAAATTATTTTAATCATCCATCAATCTGTGATGTTTTCAAATAGAAGTGAACGGAGTCGGCTTCACGAGGGGGCAACAGGGGAGCCGCTTCATCCACTCTGACCCCTCACTGGTATAAAAGCAGATGTTTTCTCCCATCAGTGTAACTATAGCGATGACTGAAATCCATTCTAACTGGCCGAAACTGTAAAATGTATTGTAAATATTCAGCCTTACATCGCTGTGGCCGAACACTGTGACACATTTCTACATCTTCAGTTGAGGAAATTCACATTTTGAAAACTAAAAAACTTGTTGAGGTTAGTTTAGTTTTAGATATCTGAATATTTTCATGGATTTAAGACAAACACTTCAGTAAAACGTGCTTATCCAGGCCTTTTATTTACACCCAAGTGATTTCTCATTGTGTTTTTTGTTAGATTATTAGGAAAGTGAAGAGAATGTGTGATTTGGTTTAACTTCCACCACGCACACGTAGTTCTAGTTGACACTTGTCAGTAATTTGGTGCCCCCCTCCCCCTGCTGTAAACCTCTGGCTGCCCCCGCCCTGGATATTTATTCTAGCTCCGACACTGGAAGTGGATGAATTGTCTCGTGGTTTCGGCGCCATCTGGGATGTTTCTGAGTTTTAGTTTTAGGATTCATCTTTAGTGTCTTTAGAGGAAAAACAGAAACAGATGAAATGGATCTGATCGGCTGGTTTGAAGGACTGAAAGGCTGCAAATGATAATAATTGATATTAATGATTGAATGTGCTGATAGTTTTCTCAGTTAATTGATTATTATTTGGTCAGAAAACTGCCTGAATTGACATGTTTAACCCGAAAGCTTCAGTTAATCGATCTGTGAGTCGATTAATCAACTAATCGAGTTGAAACTAGCAGATTAAATTTACAAGTAAACTGTTTTTTTTTTTTTTTTCCTGACGTTGCATCACTTTGATGCACCAGATTAATTCATGTCCACAAATAAAGCTGAACCCTGAACCCGACATATGGCCGACCAGACGCCAGCCGATGAGGTCACGGGGGTTTCTGCCTTCTTATTGGCCGATGACAACAGGCGAGTTCATTCAGATAACGTTCGCCGTCTGACCCTCCGACTCCGACCGGGAGGCCTCGACCGACCGGGGGAGGGGATTAACAGACGCACACGCTGCTGAAATCTTCAAATCTTTTAGTTTTTTTACACTCATTTTCAATTAAAATCAGTTTGTAGATGAAATATTTCTCATATCTGACAGGATTTTTGTCTGTTTTAGTTTTGAACCAGCCATGAGTCACAGAGTTATGAAACCTTCACTGAGAACAAACTGGATTTATTTCATCTTCACGCTGAGCGTTTTTAAGGAAAATCATCACATCAAGAGACAAAAAAAAGTCCTAAAAACGAGCACAGGATTGTTTTTTCTTTTTCATTTAGATGCATGAATGTAAAATGAATCTCACAGTTTTTTTTTAATCCTGTTTGACAAGATCACACATACACACTGATGAAATATCTCAACACGCTTCTACCGGCGTTCATGATCCCCAGACGATGACTTAGAATAACTTTTCATCCTCCTAGCGTAGCTGGAGACTCTTATTCTGTGTCCCAAATCCATATTAATGATTCTAAGCAGGTTTCTAGTGTTGATTTCTAATATGTGCTGTTAGGTGTGTACAGTAGTATCCCACAATGCAACCTGCAGCTGAAACGGATCAGCTGATGACGGGAAAGGAGAGGTTAAAGAACAGCTGACGGTGTTTCAGACGTGCTGCTTGTCGTTACTGTAGATGTTTAATATGTATTTTGGACACAATGTGCTAATAATGAAGATTTGAGAAAAGCTAAGTTGGTTCTCAATATTTCAACAGTTGTTTTCTGTTGTTTGAAGGATTTTCTGTGTTTTTCTTTAGATCCAAACTAACAATGAACTGATCTACTGATACATCTGCTATTAAAAACTATGAATCATGAAGAGTTTGGTCACATTAGTTTGTTTAGAAGCGACTAATAAGAGCATCATGTTGTCAGAGGGAACAGAAGAAATCTGATAAATCAGGCTTTAAGTAAACAAACGGAACTTGTAAGTAGATCAGTTGTTGCTCATGAGATTTGTTGACAGTAAGAGAAGAAGAGAAAACTGACAGTCTTTTCCTGTTAATGAGCATCTCGACCTTGAGGGGAGGCTCCTCATGTGTGTGTGTGTGCTTGTGTTTACTCGTCTGCTTCTCCGGAGCTTCGACACACGTCTGCAGCGAGATGATGAGATGAAGGGCGGTGATGTTTGGCGCCTTGACGCTGGCTGCGGCGGAGGGAAAGGATAGCACCGGGTGTTTTCATGTTGTAGGTGCGTGTGTGTGGGTCATATTGCTGCATTTGAAGTGTTGTTTTATGTTAGAAATCACACCAAAGCTCACGAAGAAGTGTCTGAAATTAACTTTTTGGCTCACCTGCTAAAACCCCTCCCACCAAACCAATGTATAAACAGTCTTTTTGTGTCGTGTTTACTTCCTCCTTGTGCATCTGGACACATAACGAGAACCCCCGCCAGGTAAAAAATATTTTTTAAATGTCAAAAATAACGCCAAATATTCATTCATTCCTAAATCAACGTTGCCATGGAAACTGCAGTTAGCGTCACTCCTTAGCCAGTGAGTGGTTAAGCGAGAGAGAGAGAGCGCGTGTCTGAGATAACGGTTAATGCTAACGGAGCAGAGGAAACGGTTAGCAGCAGCAGTAAGTTGTCAGTCTGGCAGTAAATGTACAGTACAGACTACAGTGTGTCAGTTAATAAACGCTGCAGCTTGTCAACACCATGAAAAGTCACGTCTGTTGTTTCCCTCAACTGCTGGAAAAGTGAAGGTTAGCTCCAAAGTTAGCAACAACGGGTTAGCATAGCCTGACGATGCTAAACAGATGCTGCATCATATCACCACTTAATAGCTGCAAGTGACAGTTTAGCAGAGAGCTGCTGCAAAACTATGAGAGCTTGAGACGATCTGTAGCTGCTGCTCCTCCACCTCAGACCGTCTCCAGCCCTCCTCACGATCTCTCCATCTCTCTCTAGAAAAAACAACACACTGACAGGGACAAACATGAGTAATTCCCTCTGAGCCATCACGCTCAAGATATTTGATGACATGACTGTGTTGGTACAAAACATTCATCCGGCGGCGCGACCTTCCCCGAGATTTACTCACCAAACGGAAAAAATCTACCCACGTTTGTCATGAATGCATCATTGTTCAGCACCTGACCTGTCAGATTCTTGAATGTCAGAGCTTCCTGAGAGCACTTGAACACATCACCCCCCTCCTCCCACATGCATCTGGATAAAGGGAAACAGAGGATGTATTGAACTTGTGAAGCTGCAGCGAGTAAAGAAGCCAGAAGCTCAGCTGTAGTATGAACTTGTGGCTCTCAGTCTGTGTTTTCTGTGTAGTAACAGTCTCACTTTTCTTTATTCATGTCAGGTCTTTGTCTGTGGTTCAATCGCCGCCGCTGCCGATGCTGCTGAGTTCAGAGTGATGATGTCAGCAGTGGAAATGGCTGCACATCTGTGTCAGTGTGTCTGGGTCCTATTGACTGATCCACAAACCGCTTAAACCCCCCCCTCTTCTTTTTTTTAAAAGCAGAGCGTG
Organism: Euthynnus affinis; assembly: GCA_029490765.1. Lineage (NCBI taxonomy): Eukaryota > Metazoa > Chordata > Actinopteri > Scombriformes > Scombridae > Euthynnus > Euthynnus affinis. The sequence goes on from CM055861.1 coordinate 16,305,098, forward strand.
TTGTGTTTGAGGGTTTTGTCCTTGTTCAGACAGCGGAGAGACAAAGGTTGTAGTTTTCATTGTGTGTCTGAACACAGCTGATCGATCCGCCGCCTCTCGCCACTCGCTGCCTCTCGCCACTCGCTGTTCAAAGATAAAAGGTTACAAAAGACATTTCATTTATCACACGGCAGGCGAGGAGAATCCAGACGATCAGCTGCATCCAGAGTTAAGTTTAGGCTGACACAGTTTCACTTCCTGGTTTCTAGTCGACTCTGAAGCTGCTGTAAAGTTTGCAGATTTAAGCGTTTGGAGCTCGTCTTTGCTTCTCGACGTGTTTGTTGCAGGAAAACGATGTCGTCGACAGTTGTAGGAAAACAAAGTGTCTGCACAACTGAATCCTTTATTTATCAGAAACACCTGAACCAAAAAAAACCATAATAAATATTTCAGCAATAAGCGAGTTTCTCTGCTTGTTTTAAGGAAAATAATCCTCACTGTCAAACCTGAAAGACTCTTAATTGGTTCGACTACAAAAGAAGTTATTAGACTTTTATGAAATATAAAAGTATGTGTAATTAATCTGTGTTGTAATGTCAGAAGTTTGGAAAAGTAAAAACAAACCTTTGACTTCATCTGGAACCAGAATAATATTTATTATTAGATAATTAAAGGAAGGTTTTTGTATCGTTTTCATATTTATTTGCTGGATTTAATGTCTCAGATATATTTTACTTCATTAAATCAATATTTTGGAGGATTTTCTGGCAGTTTTTTCTGACAACATAAGAAATTAAACATCATTCTTGATTGTCTGATTAATAATTATCAGTTCAATATTAATTATTCATTTACTCAGAGAAAAATAATCAATGGATTCGATCATTTTGTCGTTAAAAACAAGCAGATTTTGGTTTAATTCCATGTTAATGCAGCGTATTGATGATGATGATGATGATGGTGTGTTTACATTTAAACTGGTATCTGTTATTTATATGTGAGAGGAGTGTTGCTATAGCAGCAGAACACACACACACACACACACACACACACACACACACTGTGACGTGTACGGCCACATTCACACGGAGGGAACACACGAAGCCGCCGATTGGCTCTCGCGCTGTTGCTATGGGAGTTTAAGCGGCTCTCCCATTGGTCGGGGCTTCGGGACCAAGGCCGGGCCGGCCGCCCCGGCTGTCTGTCAGCATCCTCCCGTTGTCATGGCAACAGACAGGAAGCAGGGTGAGCAGGAGAAGGAGGTGAATGGTTTTGTTGTTGCTGCTGCTGCTGATGATTGGGAGAGAAGAAGAAGAAACTGCTCTGTCGTGTGTGTGTGTGTGTGTGTTTTTTCTGGAGGATGATCCGTCTGCAAACATGATAACTGCACATTTTGATCTGCGGTACAAAATGGCTTAATGCCTCCACACACACACACACACACACACACACACACACACACACACACACACACACACAGACAGCGGGGTCAATCGGCAGCGACCTGCTAATCCTCCACTGAAAGATGATTATTAACGACATGTTTGGATGAAAATGTAGAAGAATATGTTTGTGTGTTTGAGCAGAGTGTGTGTGTGTGTGTCTGTCCCAAACACACACACACACACTCTGTTCACTCACTGCTCCATAAAACAGTACAAACACAGTATTTTGTTGACGCTGACACACATTTTATCACTTAACTTACTGAAGAAAACTAAATGTTTTCAGCCATTGATGAAGACAGACGACACTTTTCTGTCCTTACTTCACAGTTTCTAGTCAATTTTTTCCATTTTTTTATGCTTTTTTCAAGTTTGCACATGAAGAAACTTGAATGTAGATGCCAGAAATTCAAAAATGAAAACACAAAAACAAAAATAAAATGTTGTTTTTTGCACATTTTAAGGGGAAAAGTTGAAGAAAAGATCCAATAAAGCTTCTGCAGCTTCGCCTCCAGCAGTAAACAGAGGAGGTCGACTCCATTAACGAGGCTGTTTCTCCCCCGTTTATTGATTGTTCTGTTTTCTCAGAGAGGTCAGAGGTCAAGCGTCGTATACAGAGCAGCAGCGGCAGCAGCAGCAGCAGCTCGGGACCCGAGCGCTTCGTATAACACCGTCAAACTAGCCGGACCTGTTTCAACCTCCTGCGTGACACCAGTAAATTATCATCCGCCCCCCCCCTTTCATGATTCGACCCTCAGGGAAGTCATTAACCGGAGACCAGAGAGGGAGGGAGGGAGGGGAAAGTGTGGAAAGGACGAGGAGCTCTCCAGACGAGACCTAGAAACCTTCTACGGTCGGTAACTTCAGAGAAGATCCGTCAGGAGAAGAGAGAAACTATATGACACCTGCATCATTATCAAACTACTTCCTGTTACACCCTTTTGTTACTTAGTGTGGGGGTCGCTGACAGGTGTAAACAGGCGCAGAAGAAGAAGAAAGTAAAGGCAAACGTGTCCATAAAGTGCTTTAACTTTAACACAGTAAGCACGGCGCGTGTCGTCGAGCGTTTGGAGTGGTCGATAAGACTTAGAGAAGCTTTCCATGCAGCCCGTAGCGGAGATGAAAGCCAGACTGTAGAATACAGATGAAGCTGCAGAGGATGGCGTTGTCAGGGGGGAGAGGACACTGGAGGTGGTGAGAGAGGCTGCCACGACGACTGCGCTGTGACAGCAGAGCAGACTGAACAATAGCAACATAACAAAGGAGGGAGTGAAAGGAGACACCTGTTAGATGTTTAACTCTTGTTTCTCAGGCTGGAGGAGGAGGTTTGCAGAGAGCAGAGAGCGGGCGCCGCAGTGATTGATGGGATATTGACTGACTGGGAAAAGAGCCATTAGAGAAATGTGTTTGCTTTGTGGCCCCGGAGGACCGTCACTTCTTGTTCCCTTTAAATGCCTCCTGATCAAACAAGGGAGAGCGGGAGAGGCTTTGATTGCCCTCGTCCGCCCAGCTTGAACACCCCGCTGTTATCTGAGCTATTATTATCTGCTGTTTCCGCCATCAGGGGGATGCCAAACTCTCTCTCTCTCCCTCTCTCTCTCTCTCTGTATGTACGTGTGGACAATCTATTTCATGTTGCTGCAGATTGGAAAAGCCACTTTATCAGCTGTCTGCGGTGTCACGCTGGAGGTTTTTTCATGGTTTGGTTTATTACCTTCAAATCACATGAACTTGTTAAAACTGCCAAACATTTTTTTTCCTCTCCAAATCGATCATTAATCATGTGATTAAGGTTGTTTTCTTGTGCTGTAAAAGTTGCTGTTGATGCCTTATTCTGAAGTCCAGAGTGTCAGAGGGACATTGAATGCACCACCTGTGTTGCCATAACATTTATTTTATTGATTTTTAAACAACTTTAATGCATATTCTGATCAAAATAAGCACTTTTTTAAACATGAAGATGGTGGAATAATTCACCAAAAACCAAGAAACATCAGATTTAATTCCAAGGATTGACGTTATAGCTGCAACTGGAGTAAAAAAAAGCTCTTTAATGTTAGTTCATCAGGTCAGTTTTGCTTTGTGAGGGAAAAAATCCAATGTTGAACATGACGTCTGCTCCTCAAGTCAGGATATAAATAAGCTCCATGTAGCAGGGAAGTGTTACACAGATTATAAGTTTAGGGGAAATGGAGCACTTTGAGTTATCGGTATCCATTGTAACATAAAATTTGTACTGTTGTCCAATAAGTGTCAGTTTTTCAGTGGTTTAGTGTTAAAAGTCGGTGTTTTGATGAAGCTCTTGGTGTCTCCTCACAGTTTGCTTCTGTTCAAACACAAAAAGTGCTCTATTTCTCTCCTTTTTATCTCTGTTTAACCTTCCCTCTTTCCTCTCTGTCTTCAGGTGAAGCCATGCGGCTGGGCGCTGCTCCGTAGCCTCCCTTGTCCCTCGCCTCCCACCTGATCACCCTCTCATCCTCCATCCTCCATCCTCCATCCCCCTTCTTCCCGCCTCCATCCATCCCTGCTCCTTTCTCTCTTTTACTCTCCTCCCGTTCGCCATGACGACCACCCTGGAGACGTTACTGCTGGCCCAGTCCAACCAGGAGCTGAGCCCCGAGCGGCTGGACAGCTGCGAGGACTCCGGCGGCCGCTATAAGGTGGTTCCCTCCGTCGTCTGCTCCATGTGCTGCCTCTTCGGCATCATTTACTGCTTCTTCGGTGAGTCGGAAAACTCTGAAACTCTACACACAACCAGAGAATAGTCCTGATTTCTCTATTGTTTAGCTGAGCATGGATGGAGGATGATATGTTTGGACCTTTAAGTTCAGTTGTTGGCATATAAAGTTGTATTAATTGGATATTTTGGACATTGGACATCAAATCCTGAAGCCTTTAGGTCCTTGGCAAGGAAGTAAATATACTCACATGAGTGTTAATGAACAAACAGGAGAATAAATAGAAGTTCTTGCTAACTTATAAGTGTATTTAGATACCATAATAACTGTAATAGATGCTTCTATTTCGATTTAAAATGATGGCAAATAGTTCCAGACTCCGCCTGTTCCTGCAGCCAACGGTTGTTTATTTGCTCTGTCCACTGTCTCAGACACTCCAGCATTCATCGCAACCTTTTTAAACTTCCCACAAATAATATCAAGAGTGTTTCTCAGTCACACTTTGTCCTAACAGGAAGTAAAGCGAGTGAGCACCGACGACAAAAGCCGAGACTGTTCAGATTGTAATCAGTAGCAGCCGCGTGGAAACACTTTCAATTTCAACATTTGTTGGATTAAAAAAATGTCCAGATACAGACGGGTCTTTATAAGAAAACACAAACAGTTCAAGTTTCTCCATGGTTACGGTTTCTACTGGTTGTCAGTTGGGGGTCACTGGAGCTCGGAGACTAAACTACAGTAGAGTTCTGGTCTCAGCTCAGTCCCCATGGATGCAGGTGACAGAAGTGCAAAATGCTTGTAAGCAGTTTTCAGTTTGAAGAAGAAAAACCATAAAAGGAGTCTGCTGAATTTTCTGGGAATGCTTTATGTCCATGTCTGGATCAGTTGTCGTCTCCAAACTCTTCTGAACTCTGGAAGTCCATGATCAGCCTTTAAGCAAATCAGAGAAATTGGTTCATCAGTCCAAATCATAAATCTGTGACCTCTAGTTGTATCTTTGTCTTGTTTGGTCTGGCCTTGGTTCGCCTGTGAGGCTCCTGCTTATCAAACAGCCTTTATCTCCTCTTTGAGAAGACAAGAGAGTACAGTTTGACATTTTGTGGCTCTGGTCATATCCATAACAATGGCGTCCTCCTCTCTCCGCAGGTTACCGCTGCTTCAAGGCGGTGATGTTCCTGACCGGCCTGATGTTCGGCTCCGTCGTCATCTTCATGCTCTGCTACAAGGAGCGCGTGCTGGACACCCAGCTGAGCGTGGAGGCCTCGGTGGGCATCGGCCTGGGCATCGGCACGCTCTGCGGCCTGGTCACCATGCTGGTTCGCAGCGTGGGCCTCTTCATGGTGGGCCTGCTGCTGGGCCTGCTGGTGGCCGTGGCCACCTTGGTGGGCATGGAGGAGCTTTCCGACAGCCCGCCGCGCTCCGTCTGGGTGCCCCTGGGCGTGCTGCTTGGCCTAGGCATGCTCTTCGCCGTGCTCACCCTGCAGTGGCAGCGCCTCTTCACCACGCTGTCCACCGCCGTGTTCGGCGCGGCGGTCATCACTGTGGCGTTGGACTACTTTGTGGAGCTCTTCGCCCTGGTGCTGTACATGTACGAGCGGATGAAAGCGGCGCCTGGCAAGCCGGTGTGCTGGCTGACGTGGGTGGTGCTCGGCGTCTGGCCCGCCCTCACCCTGCTGGGTGTCATAGTCCAATGGAAGGTGACCGCCGAGGGATACTCCCACACCAAGGGTGAGGACTGCTAGTTTATTGTAGTGTCTCCTAAACCAGTTGATTGATTAGATAGATTTCATTCCTCAGGGCTCCTCATGTTGGTGAGAAGCAGTGAAACCCTCCGATGGGTCGTCTGTGTTCGTTAAAGTTCAGATTACCGATACTGACCGAGCCACTCCCTTCCCCCCCCCCCCCGCAGTGATCATCAGCCGGCAGCAGAGGAGGATGCAGGTGATGCGGATCCGACAGCGGGACGACCGCTATCGCAACAAGAAGAAGAAGAAGCAGCAGCACGGCGGCTCTTCCCACCATCAGCACCAGGCCAAGCAGCTGCACCAGGAGCCCGCCTACCGCCGCAAACCCAACCCCATCCGCCGCTACGACACAGACGTCCTTTCGCCGGTGAGGAACCCTGATGACATTATGTTTGTTGTCATCTTTTCTATTTTCTGAACTGTTGTTTTTCCTGTTTAACCTTCCACTTAGGGTTAGAAAGAAACTATTTTCTTTTGACCGGGTTTCTTGTGATTGGTTTGGATCTTTTCCATTCTCTTTGCCGTTACTTCCTGTACATTATTTCATGTTAGAAGTCGTCATTCGCTCGTAACCTTCCACTTTCTTTCTATCCAGAGCTACATCCAGAGCTTCAGAGAACGGCAGGTGCAGGCTCAGCCCTTCCCGGCCCGTCTGGTCGGCGGACCTCACGCCGTGGTGGACGTGGGCTACGAATGCGGTTCAACGACGCCCCTCACCGGCGCTGCGGGACCTTCGCTACGGGTCTGACCACTCCTCTTCCTCTTCCTCCTCCTCCTCCTCCTCGTTGTCCCAGAAGCCTGAAACACACCACTAAACAAGGAGATACTTGACTCTACAATCACTTACCCACCTGGGTGTAATCACGCCTGTGCTACTACAAACACTACTGGTGCAAAGATACTGGGTTTAAATTAAACAATCTGGGTTTAGCCACACCCCTGTACAGTATGTTTGTAGGGATGGATTTACCCACAATGCAAAACATGTTTAACCCTTTACTAATTTAATCTTGGACTCTCGAGGCTCTGTTCTCCTCATGGCTGCCCGCCGGGAGCCGTCAGTATGGTGCAGAGGTCTGTTCGACCTTTTTTTTCACTGTCTTTCAGTAGATATAAAACGCACAGATGCATGCATGCACTGACACACACACACACACACACATACACATACACCGCAGCTACAATCTTAAGGGTTGACGTGGAAACCTGAAGCAGCCTGCCGTACCGGGGACCCCCTTACCCGGGCCTGTATGTCACCGTCACAAGTCAAACCAGATCAGGGATCAAGAGTTTCAGTGCAAAACCTGCCGCAGTGGGTTCAAAAACACAGACGTTGTACAAAGAAATCACCTGAGTTCAGCTCGCTTTCTGCTGTTCCCTCAGTAGGCCTCCTAGAAGCCCAACGAAGATCATCTCTGAAGGGAAGCGAGGGCCCTTAAATGCAAACCGGGGGGGGGGGGTCTTGTTATTAGCTTTCTGTGCCATCTGGACTACAAAAACCCTCCTTGAAACGGGGAGAGGGGCGTCTTTAAACGTCCTTTTTTAAAAAAGGCGGGGAACTCCTTCGTCGCCCCCACGGTGCTGGACGATACACCTCTTCAAGCATCAAACCGGGGATTCTGCTTTAACAGGTGCCTTGCCCCTCCTCGGACTGTAACGGCGTTTCAGCGACGGGAGGGCGGTTACTGACAGATCTCCGAAAGAATGGCTTGTTTTTGCATTAAATGTGATCACAGAAGGAGACTTGACGAACAGGGTAAAAAAAAAAAAAATAATAATTGGGAGTGGAGTTGGCTCGTCGTCTTCACAGATGCCTGGATGTATGAGGGGGGGGATTTGCTTTCAGCCGACAGCAAGGAAGCCATATTTACACTGGCACCTCATGAGATGTTTCACCCAACAGACACATATGGAAAAAGATTAGGAGGATTTCCAGAGTGCTGGAAAACTCAATCCCTGATTATTTTACATCCTGAACTTCATTCACGAGATTACTCCAAGAGATTATTCACGCTGCTAAGCAGAGTAGTACTAATATATTTATTCTATAGCTGAAAGTAAATCATTTATCCCATTTTTTCCCCCAAAATGCTGAAGTTTCCCTTTTAAAATCAGATGAGTGGCTCTAACTTTTTAAAAAATGCAGTAGACAGGTCAGTGATGGTCATGTTTGTGTCAACTTCAGACCTAACAGAGTTTACTTCCTGTCAACTCTACAGCAACGTTACCTTCACCTCCACCTCACAGTTACTTCACTTTTCACAGTTCATTTTGTACATATTATTGATAGTATATGTGTTTTTATCATTTTGATAATCACCTGAGTGTCTTAGCTAACCGTTAGCGACGTTAGCTAGTCACTCAGTGGAGCACCAACGCTGACTTTCACAGCTTTAACATTGAGTCGCTCTTTTTTTTAAACACTTGGTGCTTGAAAAAGCTGCTGAAACCACAAGTGACTGACACGTACCGTCTTGCAAACGGCGACCTCACTGCTGGATAAAGGGTTTAAATCAAATGTGTCCGGCTGTATCTTCCCACCGTGCCCTGAACTCATCATGGGGACGGGGAGGAGTGGAAGCTCATGGAGGAGAACTCAACCGGTGAAGAGCAAAGAGCCGACGGCCCACCTCGTAAATTTAATGGTGCTTTTTCTTCATTTTAGCATCCGGCTAGGCTAGCTGACTAGCTAACCTAGCTATTTAAAGACACTAGGGTGACACCAAAATGATTGAAAATGCTAAAAACATGACACACAAAACTGAACTGTGATAAGTGAAGTAACTGTGAGGTGGAGGCGAAGGAAACGTTGCTGTAGAGTTTGACAGCAGGAAGTTACCTTACTAGCTTTAGCTTCGTTTGCTAGCTCCTGTTTGCTAGCTCATGTGTTAAAATCTCAAAAGGAGAATCAGTTGTTTCTCCATCTGCCACTCTGACAAACTCACAGTCTTTAAGCTCCATTTCCTGTGGCAGAACAGCGCCATCTCTCTGCAGTTGTGTTCAGAGTGTAATAATGATCATGATAATCATAACGTGACTCATCAGAAGCACCTTTAAACAGATAAACAGACAGGAGGAGGCTGTCAGTGTAACTAAGGCTCAGACAGTTTGAAGCGGACTAGCGGCCAAACCAACTTGTACTTAGACTCCTTCCATCATGTGCATTGATTTCCTTCGTTTTGGGACAAAAACATAAACGTTTTTTTTTTTTTTCTTTTCTTTCTGTCAAACAGTGAAAATGTGAATAGTCTGTTTTTTTGTTTGTTTGTTTGTTTGTTTGTTTGTTTTTAAAATAAAGAAACAACAAGCAAAAGGGGGAATGTACGTACGAATGGACGCTTTGATTCGTCCTGTTTGGAAACTGCATGATCTCACCCCTCCGTCCCCCCCGTCTCCCCTCCCCCTCCTCCCAACATGGCTTCGCTTTGCCCCAAACACCTCCCTCCTCCCTCCCTCCTCCTTCCTCCTCTTCCTCCTCCTCCATGTGCATCGATGTGAAATTTGTACATAAACACAGCACTTAACTAACTTTTTTTTTTGTTGTTGTTGTTGTTGTTTTTATTTGAACTCTTTCTGTTCTTAGACTCTAATTTAACTGTTTCTTTTTCTCCAGGTCGGATGTGTATTTATTTTTTGCTGATTTAATTTATTTTCTCAAGCCGTTCTGTAAAGGAGAGTGCAATCTCATCACTGTAGGCCAGTAACTCTATGCTTTTTTTAAATTAAAAAAAAAACAACAAACAAAAAAAAAAGAATATTATTGAGCTATGATAATTAAAGCATGTGTTCCTCTGGGCCTGTAAACAACCAACGTGTGCGAGTCGTCTCTTTCTTTTTCTTTCTTTTTCTGTCTTTTTGGACACAAGAACATAAGAGAAGTCAGTCAGCTTTAACTTGTAATCCACTTAACTTTTATTAGCAAATATTTGAAAGTCACAAGGGATTATCTCTGCTGATAACTGCTCCTCCTCCTCCTTCTTCTTCTCTCCACTTCACACAACCTCCCTCTCTCTCTCTCTTCATCTCCAGACACCTCCTAATCTCCTCCATCGCCTCCTCTTTTTTTTTTTTTTTAATCTTTTATCTCTCCTCTCTGCGTCCCTTTTTTGTGTCGATAAGCGTAAAAATGCACGCACGTATACTTCTCCCATAATGCTACTGACTAGACTAAACAGTGACCTTGAGGAACAGGACGAAAGCTGCTGCTGCTGCAAGAAACCCCAGAAGAAGAATCCATATTTTTTTTATTTTTCTGCCTTTTTCTACATGTTGGTATCCGTCTGCGCTGCACAGCTGACATTTTCTGTGACATTTAACTTAAACTGCAGAGCAGGAACTGTGTGCAGCAGCAGAATCTCCTATTTAAGGATCCCTCCCGGATGTATTTTGGTGATGCAGGTGCAAAAATCTCCATCTTATCAAGTCCTTTAAACTCATCCCGTCTCCTTTTAAAGACGCAGACACTCGTCTCTGCAGATTTTTTTATGCATTTGTAAAGAAAATAGACACATATGATGAGATGGAGATGTTTTTTTTTTTTTTTTTGCACCTGCAGCTGAGATAAATAAACCAGATGAAGTTCCCTGCCTTCATGTTGCAGTAACTCTCAAACAAGAAGAGTAAAGTCTTTAGGCTTAGTTTTATTTGTGCATCTTTTCTTTTGTTTGTTTGTTTGTTTCTTTTATTCCTCGTCCGTCCAGCTCAGATAGACAGATTATTTCTTCTTCTTCTATTTCTTCTTCTCTTGTTACATGATGTCTTGCTGGTGCTGCGTTGACTCGCTGACGACCTGCAGGACAGAAACGCAACAACAACGACGGTCAGGAGACAAAAAAAATGTTTATTTACATGAAGAAACGTTTGTTTATTAGCAAGTCAGAGCTTTAATATGACAATAAACCAGCCAGCAGGAATATTATTAATATCTGTAACTTAAATCTTGTAATTTATTAGCTTTTTTTTGACATTTACAGCGACAGACGTGCTCGAATTATTATATGTTTTGTGTCTGTATAGATCATGCAGCTCCAGGATAAACTAAGAAGGGATTATTGATTTCTAATTTTTGTTCTTATCGCTTTAGTTTTTCTTTTCTTTGATGTTTCTTCTTCTTGTTGGTTATATTTGTGACTTGTGTTTAGATCAGGAGGGATCTAACAGTGAGCTAGATATACATATGTGTCAGTTTGATATATATTTAAGGTTGGGAGGGGATTAATATATTAGTACAGGGCTAAAAAAATAGTTTGAGGAGTAACTTAAACATGTAATTGAGGGAAGTGCAGTAAGAATATAGATCATTTTTTAGTGCAACATCCGTCTTATTCTGTCTTGTTTTCACTCATTTCTACACACGGCTTCATATAATCTCACTGCACTGTCAGATTTTTTAAAAACAACAACGTCTTGATAAGATGTTCCGCACTGTGTTTTTTTTTTTTTTTTTTTCTTTGTGTTATTGTTAACCGGCCGTAAAAGCAGCCGCACGCCATCCTTCAACACAGTCGACAGGCTGCACAGGAAGAGAGAGATAACACAGAAAACAAAGTAACACACGTCGACGGGGGACGAGTCACGGCCTGCCTGCGACACGCGTGTGTGTGTGTGTGTGTGTATTTTATTTTTCGCTGCGGGTGGAGCGTGTTTCCACTCAGGTGTGACGGGATGTTTGGATCTGCGGCTGAACCAGTCGCTGCTTGTGTGTTTACGTGGAAAGATTTCAAATACTTCTCTTTAAAAAAAAAAAAAAAAAAAAAGAAGAGCTCACAGCTGATAAACGAAAGGTCAAAGGTCGTGTTTAAGGCTACAGAGAGAGCTTTTATCCACTTAACAGACTCCATTTAGAGAAACAGCTGACTCTTTATTGGCTGTTTAAAGCAGAATGAAGTCAAAGTGATGCAAACCCATTAGATTAAAGTTAGAAATGAGGGAGATTAAACTAGTTAATATGTGAAAAACTAAGAGATGCAATCTGTTTTTCTTTATTTTTCTTTCTTTCATTGACTTTTTTTGCTACTTAAAGTTGTTTTTTTTTGCTTTGTTTTGTAGATTATAGTAAACAGGAAGTTCATGGGATGAATTTTAACCATCAAAGCTGCAAAAATGCTCCAAAATGACACAATTTCATCATCTAACAGAGAATATTCTGCAGACACACACATGCGTTTATACATTTCTGCAAATCCTAAACTCAAAGGAAAGCTTCGTGTGTGTGTGTGTGTGTGTGTGTGTGTGTGTGTTTTCACCTCTCCGTCGCGGGTCCTCGATGGTCTTGATGAGGACGGTTTTTCTTTGAATGCATCTCAGAGGAGCGCTGCTGATGCTCGGGGCTCGTCTCTGCAAGACGGAAGCAGATTATCAAAAAAAAACTTTATTATTTATGCTTTTTTTTTTTGTACATTTAACTCTGATTATCACATCGTTTTTCTGCCTCTGAGGGGCTCGTAATGTGTTAAAAATGACATGAAGCGTCTTAAAATCTGGTGTTCAGGTGAAGTGCATTGTGGGTGCGGTAGATGTGTGTCCTCTAGCGGTGCGTTCAG
>CM055861.1:16317586-16495086 GCA_029490765.1 Euthynnus affinis
ATTTGATCCAAGATGGAGAGATGGAGCAGCTGGCAACCTCAAGAAGAACATCTCCAACTTTCTGCAGTAGTAAGTGGAGAGCAAGAGCCGTTTATGGAGACAAACTGTGTTCTGTTGGTGAGATATGATCAGAACCAGGAGAGAACAGAACCAGTGAGGAACAGATCAGAAAGACGGTTTAGGAGAATGGAGAGGGAGAACGTGTCGAAAGCAGCTGAGAGGTCGAGGAGGACGAGTAGACTGATGTGGCCGGAGTCAGCAGGAGGGCGGTCTCTGTGCTGTGGTGTTTACTGGAGGCGCATTGTAAGGTCTCAAAGAGCAGATTCATGTGCTGATGGAGTTGGTCGGCGAGCGCTCTTTCCTGGAGCTAAACGGGAAGGGGGGGTGGGATCGGCTGTGGTTGAGGACAGGGGTGACAGAGGCAGTTTAGAAACAGGTGGGTACATCGTCAGATTCCATGGAGAGATTGATTAAATCAACCACGAGGACCATGAGGGGCCGGCACAAGAGGTTTGGGTATGGGGTCGAGGCAGCAGGTGGAAACCTTGGCTTTGGTGATCAGTTTGGTGACAAAGGTGACACTCACAGGGGAGAAGGAGGAGAGGCAGGATTTGGGTGGGACAGGAAGAGGGGTGGCGGAGTGTGACTGGGTTGGGAGTGAGGGAGGAAGGACAGGAAAGGAAATGATCCAGGAACCTGGGGCAGAGGTCGCCAGTGTCTGAGGGTAGGGGATCCGCAGGGGGGCGAAGTAGCCTGTCGATGGTGGTAAACAGAGTTTTGGGTTGTTTTTCCTGAGAGCCAATAAGAGTGGAGAATTACTGTGTCTTGGTCTGAGAGAGTGCTTCCTTGTAGGAGGCAACATAGTCTTTGAAAGCCAGCAGGTGGACTGTGAGGCCGTTTGTAGAGCCTTCATGGCCCGGAGTTCACAGGTGTACCGGGGGCGGGGTGAGTGAAGGAAACAGGAGGGCGGCAACAGTATCCAGGCTGAGAGAGAGGACTGAGTCGTAGAGAGTCACCAGATCATCCACCGTGGTGTCGGGACAGTCAGGGACCAGGTGGGCTGCTATCAGGCCGGGTAGGACCGGTGTGCTGATGGACTTGGTGTTCCTGAACGTAATTGTTCGTTTAGGTCTGGCTGGGGAGACAGGAGTGGTGAAGAGATGGTCAGAGACAGCGAGATCAATGCACTGCAGATGGGAGGGTGGTGAACCAGTGGAGCATACTGGGTCCAGAGTGTGACCTCTGGTGTGACTGGGACCTTGGACATGTGTAATATTAAAGCAGTCCAATAGCGACAGGAATTCAGCAGCAAACTTTCAGCTACTGGAGTCCACTTGGATGTTTTATCACCAAGCAGGAGTGTAGATGAGACTGAGGACAGATAAAGGAGTGTAGCTCAGAGAGCTCAGACATGAAGAGGTTTGGAGGGCGGTAGATCAGAACCACCTGCAGCGGAGCCGACCCAAACAGTGTAAAAATAATACACTCATATGAGGTGGCAGGAAGTTCCAGCCAACAAAAACAGACCAGCAGAGAACTACATGAACCAGCACACAGTTAACCAGAAAAGGTTAGAGGCCAACAGAGAAACGAAGCTACCGGAAGAACGAAGCTACCGGAGAAAGGAAGCTACCGGAGAAACGAAGCTACCGGAGACACGAAGCTACCGGAGAAAGGAAGCTACCGGAGAAAGGAAGCTACCGGAGGAACGAAGCTACCGGAGAAAGGAAGCTACCGGAAGAACGAAGCTACCGGAGGAACGAAGCTACCGGAGGAACGAAGCTATCGGAGAAAGGAAGCTACCGGAGAAACGAAGCTACCGTAGAAAGGAAGCTACCGGAGAAAGGAAGCTACCGGAAGAACGAAGCTACCGGAGAGACGAAGCTACCGGAAGAACGAAGCTACCGGAGAAAGGAAGCTACCTGAGAAAGGAAGCTACCGGAGAAACGAAGCTACCGGAGAAACGAAGCTACCGGAGAAAGGAAGCTACCGGAGACACGAAGCTACCGGAAGAACGAAGCTACCGGAAGAATGAAGCTACCGGAGAAAGGAAGCTACCGGAGAAAGGAAGCTACCGGAGAAAGGAAGCGGTGAACAGCAGCGTCCTCTCTGCGCATGTCAGGTCCTTCCTCCTTCCTTCCTTCCTTCCTTCCTTCTTTCCTTCCCTCCTTCCCTCTGCTTCCTTATTTACTGCAGCAGGTTCGTTTCCACGGTTTCCTGCCTGCCAGTGTGTGAGTGTGTGTGTGAGTGTGTGTTCCTGCAGCTTCTTGGTATTGTGTGTGTGTATTGTGTGTATTGTGTGTTCCTGGCTGTTGTGTTTCAGTGTTTTAACCCTTTAAGTTCAAACTGATGATGTTTATCTGCTGAGTAACTGAGAGCTCTGCTCGGCGGTCAGAGCTCCTCAGTGTCTGTTCAGCAGTTTCTGGTCATTTCTGTGGTGTGTTCTGATTGGCTGTCTGTTGTCACAGGTCAGGCCCAAACCGGCCACGCCCACCAACATCCCCATCGCGCCGGCCCCGCCCCCTCCCATGATGGCGGCGCCCCAGCTGCTGCAGAGGCCCGTCATGTTGGCCACCAAGCTGTCGTCCTCGCTGCCGTCGGCGGCGCCCATCCACCAGGTCCGCATCGTTAACGGACAGCCCTGCGGCAAGACCGGCTCCGCCCCGCTGACGGGCATCGTCATCACCACGCCGGTCTCCGCCGCCGCCGCCCGCCTCGCCAGCCCCGCCCAGGCCCCTAACCCCGCCCCCGTCCCCACCCCCACTCCCGCCCAGCCGATCCAGATCAGCAGCCTGACGGCAGACCCGAAGGTACGGCACCAGAACCAGAACCAGAACCACGCCCTCCACTTCCTGTGTGATCATATATAACTGTATATAAACACACGTGTGTATAAACAGGTTATTTTCTCTGCTCATTGTTTGTTTGCTCTCCTCCTCTCTCCTCCTCCTCTCTCGTCCTCCGCTCTCCTCCTCCTCCTCCTCCTCCTCCTCCCTCCTCTTCTCTTCCTCTCTCCTCCTCTCTCCTCCTCCTCTCTCCTCCTCCTCCTCCTCCTCCTCCTCTCTCCTCCTCCTCTTTCCTCCTCCTCCTCCTCTCTCCTCTCTCCTCCTCCTCCTCTCTCCTCCTCCTCTCTCCTCCTCCTCCTCCTCCTCTCAGCAGACTGTTAAATCAGGAGGAGGAGCAGAGCAGAAGATCGTTGTGAGCCTCCCCTCTTCCTCCACTCCTCCGCTGTCTCCTCCTCCTCGACCCAAGAAGGAGGAGAACCCAGAGGTAGGTTCCTCAGAGTGGCGTACTGCAGGTCAAAGGTCAGAGGTCATCTAGCTGTCGTGTTGATCAAAACTTTATCTCTGTTTTGTAGAAACTGGCGTTCATGGTTTCACTGGGACTCGTTACACACGACCACTTGGAAGGTAAATATCAGTAGGGTGGAGGCTCCTCCTCCCCCTGCTCCTCCTCCTGCTCCTCCTCCTGCTCCTCCTCCTCAATTCAATTCAATTCAATTCAGTTTTATTTATAAAGCATCAAATCAGAACACAAAGTTATCTCAGGGCACTTTTACATGGAGCAGGTTTGTAGCAGCGTAACTAAGGGCAGTCTAGGCCTATAGCAGCATAACTAAAGGCAGTCTAGGCCTATAGCAGCGTAACTAAAGGCAGTCTAGGCCTATAGCAGCGTAACTAAGGGCAGTCTAGGCCTATAGCAGCGTAACTAAGGGCAGTCTAGGCTTATAGCAGCGTAACTAAGGGCAGTCTAGGCCTATAGCAGCGTAACTAAGGGCAGTCTAGGCCTATAGCAGCGTAACTAAGGGCAGTCTAGGCCTATAGCAGCGTAACTAAGGACAGTCTAGGCCTATAGCAGCGTAACTAAGGACAGTCTAGGCCTATAGCAGCGTAACTAAGGGCAGTCTAGGCCTATAGCAACGTAACTAAGGGCAGTCCAGGCCTATAGCAGCGTAACTAAGGACAGTCCAGGCCTATAGCAGCGTAACTAAGGGCAGTCTAGGCCTATAGCAGCGTAACTAAGGGCAGTCTAGGCCTATAGCAGCATAACTAAGGGCAGTCTAGGCCTATAGCAGCATAACTAAGGGCAGTCTAGGCCTATAGCAGCATAACTAAGGGCAGTCTGGGCCTATAGCAGCATAACTAAGGGCTGATCCAAGGCCAGCTTGGTCAGACCTAACTATAAGCTTTATCAAAGAGGAAAGTTTTAAGCCTACTCTTAAACATAGAGAGGGTGTCTGCCCCTCGGACCGAATCTGGGAGATGGTTCCACAAGAGAGGAGCCTGATAGCTGAAGGCTCTGCCTCCCATTCTACTTTTAAATACTGTAGGAACCACCAGTAAACCTGCATACTGGGAGACCAGTGCTCTAGTGGGATTATATGGTACTATGAGTTCTTTCAGATAAAATGGTGTCTGACCATTAAGAGCTTTGTAAGCCTCCTGCTCCTCCTCCTCCTCCTCCTCCTCCTCCTGCTCCTCCTGCTCCTCCTGCTCCTCCTCTGTATGGTAATGTTGATGTGTTCCCTGCAGAGATTCAGAGTAAGCGGCAGGAGAGGAAGAGGAGAACGACGGCTAACCCGGTGTACAGCGGCGCCGTGTTTGAACCCGAGGTGAGAGAGAGTCACATGATCAGATTTCACTAGAAGAGACACAAACAAACTGTTTTCTACCTAAATAATATACAAACATCTACAAGAGTTTATAAAACTCGACTTTAAGCGTTTCTGCTTTGAAAAGTTGAAACATTTGAAACAAAATGTTAAAATGTTTGACGTGTGAGCGAAAAAATAAACAAAGATTTAAGTTTAAAGTTGTGAAAACATTTGAATGATTAGAAGAAGAATCAGAGATGGAAGCAGATGATGATGATGATGATGATGATGATGAGCTGCACTAAATAAGATTTATTATTATTATTAAATCTGTAAATGTTTCATGTTTGTGTTTCAGAGGAAAAAGAGTGCAGTGAGTTACCTGAACAGCCCTCTGCACCAGGGGACCAGGAAGAGAGGTCGGTATGAAATACTGCTCTGCAGGTCTCTGACCGCCATGAGCAGGTAGAGACAGAGTAGAGACAGGGTAGAGACAGTAGAGACAGAGTAGAGACAGAGTAGAGACAGTAGAGACAGAGTAGAGACAGAGTAGAGACAGAGTAGAGACAGTAGAGACAGAGTAGAGACAGAGTAGAGACAGAGTAGAGACAGTAGAGACAGAGTAGAGACAGAGTAGAGACAGTAGAGACAGTAGAGACAGAGTAGAGACAGTAGAGACAGAGTAGAGACAGTAGAGACAGTAGAGACAGAGTAGAGACAGTAGAGTCGGTAGAGACTGAGTATAGAATCAGGTAGAGTTCAGTTAAACCTGCAGAGATACAACAACAGGAGACCAGTCAGTAGATGAAGCTGGAGGAGCTGCAGTAGAGACCAGTAGCGGCCAGTAGAGGCCAGTAGAGACCAGTAGAGGCCAGTAGAGACCAGTAGAGGCCAGTAGAGACCAGTAGAGGCCAGTAGAGGCCAGTAGAGACCAGTAGAGGCCAGTAGAGGCCAGTAGAATAGAGACTAATGTGTTGCTCAGTACTAATAACATGCTGTGAGTCTTCCCTCCTCCTGCTGCTGAATCCTGTCGCTTCACTCAGAGTTCATGAATCAGGAAGTCGAAGTTTGTTGAAACGAGACGAGGATCCGATTTATTTCTGTTTCAGTTTCAGTCAGATTTATTTCAGGTGTTTCAGTGAAGCTTTATCAGATCTGCAGCTCTTTATGTTCATCTGATGGTTCACGACGGCGCTGTCAGTCTGAACGCCGTCAGATGAACATGAAGAGGAAAGCACTTCCTGTTTCACCTTCTAACATCACCGTAATAAACTTATATCTCAGTCATCATCTCTTCTGCTCAGGATGTGTTTCATAAAGCAGAAACGCTGAGATCAGGTCAGTTTAAGAGAACGCCGCCGCAGCAACTAATGCCCAGCCGGTCAGCTGACAGGAAGTACACAGATGCAACAGGAAGCTTGTTCACTCTCCATTAAATTATAAGTTCATGTTGGTCTTTAATGAAACTTCAAAGGAGAAGTTTTAATAAACGTTCTGAACCTCAGTAATGTGTCGCTCAGCCTAATCTGAAGCCATGTGTAACTCGCCGTGTCAGGTTTTATCACACCTGTGTGGATGTGATTGGCGGGCGGTCCGAGAGGCCGTCCCGTGCAGACGAGGTCACGGGTTCGATCCTGCGGTGTGTTAACACCTGACACTGCTCCATCTGTTGTGTGGCTGGTAGAAGCTGCAGCAGGTAGTCGTGGTGCTCGTCCTCAGCTTGCATGGAGCCAGTCTCCTGCACTAACACTGCTGTCTGTGCTTCTGACCCCTCCTCTTCCTCCTCCCCCTCCCTTACCGCCCCCCCCTGCCTCATGCTAGCCAACGAAGACTCCCTTTCCAAGGTATGTCATACAGACTGTTTTTGTTTTTCCCCCCCTCTCCATCTTTCTTTTTTCTTTGTTTTCCGTCTTTGTCGTCTGTCTCATTTCACCCAGGTCGCCCACCCAAATACAGCAGCGTCCCGGAGCTGGGCAGCCTCACCCCGACCTCCCCCTCCAGCCCCGTCCGCCCCCTCCCCCTGCCCAGCCCCAGCTCTGGGGATGTAAGTAACGATGGGGGAGACGGACTTTCACAGGGTTGGAACCCCGTCACACAGTGCTCCTATTGGCCCAGTAGATCTGTCAATCATCCACAAACATGTTCATGAGTTTGTTGTCTCCATTTGATAATCACCAGTCATCAGTTGTTTTTTACTTTGACTCAGCCTTACAAAGTGAACAGTGTCCTGCAGCCATGAATAACTACTCAGATCACACTCTAACTCCCAAATGTCTTTCTGTGGGCTCAGTAAGTTAACTCACCATGTCCATTAGACATCTGACCAAGGCCAACCGTAAACTAAACCCAACCAGATCACGGTGCCTCCCCCTGCCTTGCCTCCACAGATGGTTGGTGGGGAAACTGATTGGTCCAATTCTTCCTCACAGGGAGACATCCATGAGGATTTCTGCACTGTGTGCAGACGCAGTGGCCAGTTGCTCATGTGCGACACGTGTTCTCGTGTTTATCACCTGGACTGCCTGGATCCACCCCTGAAAACCATTCCTAAAGGCATGTGGATCTGTCCAAAATGTCAAGATCAGGTAACCGCAGCAGCCGAGACTGATCCTGAGTCAGGGGGAAGGGGGTACCGCAGTCCGATGACTGTAACACTGTCCTGAACTTTAGGACTGTTCAATCCTTTGTAAGCATAAACATGATGCAGTATTGTTTTTTTGTGCTTCTGTCCCATTCATTGTGTCAGTAAAGATTGGCATCTCACATCCATCCACTCCATTGCTTGTCCCTGCCAGCCTCACCACAGGGTGGCAGCTCAAATGTCTTCCTCAAATCTTTTCTGCGTCTCAGCCTCTATGACAACTGCCAGCCTTTCTCTCCAGATCCTGAAGAAAGAAGAAGCCATTCCCTGGCCCGGCACGCTGGCTATCGTTCATTCCTACATCGCTTACAAAGAAGGTGACGCCGCTTCTCTCAAACACCCGCAGGAAACGAAACGCCGAGACGCTTCAGCGCCGAGATTAACGGCTTTTTGGTTTCTTTGTTCTCTGTCGCAGCTAAAGAAGAGGAGAAACAGAAGCTGATGAAGTGGAGTTCTGAACTGAAACTGGAGCGAGAGCAGCTGGAACAGAGAGTCAAACAGCTCAGTAACTCCATCACAGTAAGACAAACAGCTCAGTAACTCAATTCAATTCTATTCTATTCAGTTTTATTTATAAAGCATCAAATCACAACACAAAGTCATCTCAGGGCACTTTTACATGGAGCAGGTCTAGACCACGCTCTTTAATTTACAGAAAGAGAAACCCAACAGTTCCCCCCATGAGCAGCACTTGGCGACAGCGGGAAGGAAAAACTCCCCTTTAACGGGAAGAACCCTAAAGCAGACCCCGACTCTGGGTGGGCGAGAGAGAGAGAGAGAGAGAGAGAGACAGAGAGAGAGGGGGGGTGTACACAATGAAAGAGCAGCAGCAACAAGCAGGAACAGCTGGCCGAGGGCAGAAGAAGGACGTCAGCACACCAGCATGGTTTATGGTTTATGGAGCTTCCTGTGGATCAGAAAGCACAAAGAACTCCGGGGAAGAAGTAAAGTTAGTAACATGCATTAATAGTAATAAAATACATAGAGATGGAGGAGAGGAGAGAGGAGCCCAGTGCATCATGGGAAGTCCCCCGGCAGTCTAGGCCTATAGCAGCATAACTAAGGGCAGTCTAGGCCTATAGCAGCATAACTAAGGGCTGATCCAAGGCGAGTCAGATCAGACCTAACTATAAGCTTCATCGAAAAGGAAAGTTTTAAGCCTACTCTTAAACATAGAGAGGGTGTCTGCCTCTCCATCACAGTAAGACACAAACAGTTCAGTAACTCAAAGACGAGTCCAGACTGATAGTTTATCTCTGATAGATGATGGATCCATTGTGGAACCAGTTCCATGTTGATAAAACACCAGTTCAGGCATCTCAGAGGTTAACAATGATTAAATCTATTATACTGTGCGATACATCAGATTGATCAGATGAATCAGTGTATTGGTGGTCATGTTGTTTAAAGCAGCAAATATGATCCAGGACGTCCCGTTGATCAGACACCACAAATGATTTCAGCTGATAAATTACTTTAGACGGTCTGGTGACGACCAGCTCTAACCGTTCTGTCCTTCTTCTGTCAGAAATGCATGGAGACCAAAAACAGCATCCTGGCCCGTCAGAAGGAGATGCAGCTTTCTCTGGACAAAGTCAAACACCTGATTCGCCTCATCCAAGCCTTCAACTTCAACCAAGCTCTGGCAGAGACAGAAGGTAAAGACGTCAGCGTGAGAGTCCAGGACAGTGCTGAAGGTGCGGTCCGCTCTGAAGCCGCACCAGAAACCAACTCTGTAGAGAAAGCGAAGGCTGGGAGCTCCTCGGCCAGCAGCACTGATGGAACCAACAAACCGGAGGAGCACGCAGGGAGCAACCAGACTAACCAGGCAGCAGCAGGAGACGCCGCCGGACCAGCCGTCCTAGAAGACAGCGGCGTCCTAACAGCAGATAACAGCCCCGGTGGAGGGGCGGGGGGGGCCGGGGGTAAGGCCGGGCCCGGGGGCGGAGCGGGGGGGGGAGGTAACGCAGGGACTGGCCTCCAGGTGGAGGTCGTGGCTCAGCCTGAGACTGAGGCAGCTCTGGTGGTGGACATTCCCACTCCCGCAGTGGTCGCAACTGTAGCCACCACCAACGGTACGGCCGAGCCGACCTGCCCTGACCGCAGCCTCGCAGGGGGCTGCGCCGCCAACGCCAACACCAACTCTGAGAACAAGATGGCTGCCGTCAACCCTCCAGAGACAGCGGTGGAGAAGAAACAGGAGGAGATCACTGACAGTGACGGCAGCAACACCAACAACAGCAAAACCTCAGAACCCTCCCAGCATTCTTTGCCAGCTCTCGTCAGCAGTTTGGACAATAAAAAGTAATGCTATGTCTCTTCAGTTGCGGGAATTCAAACATATATATAAAAAAAAGACTTTTGCTTGCACCGTACGGTGCCCTGAAGTTGCCAATCTGTATAAATGTTGTTTGTTTGCATTGTATTGTCAGACTGTGTCAATGGTAGATATACAGCCCAAGTCACATGACTCTGGGAAGACGTAGGCTGTTCGGCCCACAGAGCTGGGGAACAGGAAGGCTTACGCACCAGTGTCATCATGCCAATTAGTGATAGACGTCAGTGGTGGGAATGCTCAAAGGGAGATTTAATTCATCATCACACCAGTGTGTGCCTGTTCTAGTGGCCCCGTGTTCTCTTGTGGGGGGGTGGGGGGGTGTTCACATGGGTACGGAGATAACCGAGAACATGGAACCAGACATCTGTCAGGGGTTACTGGTCTAAAAAGCAGTGTTGTGATAGAGTGTGCGTGCTGAAAAGAGAACCTGTTCATCCCCTCGTCCCAACGAACTTAATGTGAACAACCTTTAACTTCTGCAGTCCCTCGAGCCCGATAACTCCAAACCCTCCTAACTAACAACCCCGACACTCCCAGTCTGAAACCAACTTAACTGTCTACAGTCAATAAAAACAACCCAGAACATTAACCCTAATGACTAAACCCTAACTTACCTTCTCTGGTCCTCCAGCATTTCAATCTAAAAGAGTTCAGCATGCTTCAAACAAACTGTCTCTCCTCTAAAACACAACAGTCCATCTTTAATCTTTGCTGTCAACCAGCAGCAGCAGTAACCTTCCTGTAGTCATTAAACCCTGAGCTTACCTTTTTCATATGAGGCGTCTAGCCTTCTGAACACCTTCACACGTCTGGCTGACTGCTGTATGAATGTTGGATAGTTTCAGAATGATGTGACGCATTTGTGACATCAGGGAAGTTTCACAGTCCAGACGCTGTTTGACGATCGATTCCTCTTAAACTTAACTTTCCCGTCGACCAATGATCCAAATAGTCTTCAGTCAACAACAAAGCATAACTTCCTGTCAGCGAACACCAGCAGCCTTCACCTGGTGACTACGTCCACCTGTGGTCTGACTTCCCTCCATGTTCAACCACAACAGCCTAAATGAACAAACCAATGAACACCCAGTTGATCAATGATCGCAACATTCCTCAAGCAACCACCAATCCCAGTTGGCCCTTCGAACCTTCAGACCTGTGTGAACGGTGGATTGTTGATTTTGGACAGTTACAGAAATGTGCAGCTTTCCTTCAGTTGTGACATCAGGATGTTTCGCTTTGTTTGAAGCATTCTGACTCTTTTAAACTTAAACCACCTTCATTCAACAAAACACAGCAGGAACCCTCCAACCTGAACTTACCTGGAGGAAGGAGGTTTCACACTCTGCTGCTCTTCAACGAGCGCTTTGTTTGAACTTTCCCATCATCCAATGACTCAGATCGTCTTCATTTGACAGCAAAATGCAACTCCCCTTTTGACCAATAGCAGTAAGCTTCCCCAGAACCCAACCCTGCCCTCCCCAGTACAGAACCCAACCTGCCCTCCCCAGTACAGAACCCAACCTGCCCTCCCCAGTACAGAACCCAACCTGCCCTCCCCCAGTACAGAACCCAACCTGCCCTCCCCAGTACAGAACCCAACCTGCCCTCCCCAGTACAGAACCCAACCCGCCCTCCCCAGTACAGAACCCAAACCTGCCCTCCCCAGTACAGAACCCAACCTGCCCTCCCCAGTACAGAACCCAACCTCTCCTCCCAGATGAACCCCTCACAACAGATTCACTGACTCCCCCTCTCCCCCGGTCGACCAGCGACTGTATTACCCCCCACCACCCAACAGTCCCCCCCCTCCCCGTCTCTTCCCACCTGTTCCCCTGAGCTCAGGCAGAAAAGACGCTGAGCGTCGTGTTCAGCAGGTACGCAGGACGAGGTGGAACAGGCGCGGTAGCCTAACAGATGTTTTCAGTGGTGTCGGTCAAGTGTAGTGATTGAGTTTTCATTCGTGAGTCAAGTGTGTCAACTGTGAGCACTAAATGTGAAATTGCAATATTGCAATGTCAACACACAAAAACTATATCTGGGCTGTGTTTCTTTTTTATAGGAAAAGATATTCAGGTCTTCCTAGTCTTCAGAATAAGTGCTTTCTGTTCCTGAACCTGCTGGACTGACATTATCAACACAAAAAGGAATCCTCTTTTTGAAGTGGTGATCTTTGCATTATGTACATTTCTGTTGAATCCTGAACTGCCAAAATGATGTTGTATCCAAATTCAGCAGGGACAAGTCCACTTACTGTATTGAAAGATCAAATCATTGGCGTTGTAAGATATAGATGCTACCATTTCAGAAATTGGAAGTCCCCAGATAGAGACAGGAGAGCTTATTAAACAATAACATGGAAGGAACTTTTTCTGTCCTTGAAATGGAAGGATTTGTTGTGTAAACCTGCTCCTTCACAAGGATCTGAAAGGAAGATACCACAAATCCTGAGATTAAAGCACAAGCTTGCTGCATTACAAAGAAGTGCTGAAGAGCTTTTTGTATGTTAATATGGAATTAAAACAGAGTATGCATCTCTTTGTTGTGATGTGACTTATCCCCACATTGCCAATATTTTTCTAGGAGGAAATAGAAACCTCTGTCTGACATGAAGTCTAGTTCATATTTTGGGTGTTGGAGGTGTGTCCTTCATCCCCTCACAGTGAGACTAGTGCATCTCTTTTCTCTCTGGAGCATGTCTGGGCTGAAATGTGATGCTGTTATTCGTCGGCTTGGTGGCAGTCAGTTCAGGTCCGTCTGTGTCTGGTGGACTGATCGTGACTCCTGGCTTCTTGTTGGGTACGGGGCATTAACAAACTCTGGTCTGTTCATTAACAGTGCCTCTGGTTGTGCTGGAATTTTATTTTTGTTTGTTTCTTTTTTGCTATATTGGAGCATTTTTGCTTAAATTTTAGTCGTCCAAAAACATATTCACCCCTGAGTAGATCCAAAGGTGTTCGAGGTTCAACTCTTCAGACCTTTTATTGTAGATCTCAACATGCTTTTATCTTTTATCTGTTTCATTGACGAGGAAATTCTAGATATTCCAGGGCCAAGGTCAAATTCTCAAATCTAAGAGTTATTTTTCTTGTTCTAGTTGTGCGTCTGTCTGTGATGATGTACATACCTGCGAGGTGAATAAGTTGTTGGGCGACTATAAAATAAGCTGTTACAGGTGTCTTTTTTCATATCATGTGGACTCTTGTAACTGAATCAGCATATCTTGACATCTAACACCTGATATTCTGTCATCAGCTGTACAAACTGCCTTCATTCAGAAGATCCCAGAAAAAGGAAGCAGAGGAAATCTCTGTAATGTTTCCACATGTTTGGCCACAGTGTTGTCTGATAAATGTGATTTGTGTCTAATGAAGCCATTTGAACATGGAAGGAAAAGACTGACAGAGATTCAATGCTTAAAAGAAAATGGCAACTAATATGTCCCAACTCCTTTTGAATTCCTTTTGTTGTGTGTTTTGTTCTTTGTCGGCTTACTCGGGTGGATGTTGACTTCTTCTTCTTCTTCTGTTAGACTGTGTTCATCATGGATAGAGCAGAGTAGTCATCCAGTCTCTTCACTCAACAAGTTTCTTTGAAAGAGCCCGAACTTGTGTTCCAGACAAACTGGACCTTTCCCTCTGTACAGTAGGTACCTCGAGTGCCTTTCTTCAAACAGCAGATAATATTTGTCTCTTGACTTGCACTGTGACTTGTAGAACCTTACAAACCCTCCAGATAATCCTCCCGCCGACCCGCCCTCCTTCGGTCTGTCCCGTCCCACCCAGCTCCCCGACACTCCGGCGACCCTGAACGGAGCACCGACCCAGTCCCTTCACCTCAGGCTGCCAGTAGTCAATGCAAGCTGAAACTACATTTCATGTTACGCCGTTTAGATCGACCAGATAGTGTTTTGTTGGTGTTTTAATAGGAGTTGCCTTAAATGTGTTTTATTTTCCTTTTTACGTGATTAACTTCAGTTTTTTTTTTAACATTTGAAGAAGAGAAAAAAATTCCCTGCAGACGCTGGCGACCGTCGGAGGAAGTCGTTGGTTGTCGTGGTCCATAAAATGCTCCAAAGAGAGATTGTTGATGGTGAGATCTCGCTCGGTGAGACAGCCAGTTGTTTTGTGATGCACTTTTTGGTTTGACCAGTGTTATTATCAGAGTTTTAAAAAAAAAGGAACCGTCGGCAACACGAGTCGCAGTCGTGAGTCTCGCTCCAGATTCGAGTTTCTCAAGGTATTTTACGGATGTTGGTTCGGCCGTCGGGACGCCGCCGGTCGGACTCCGGAGCTCTTTGGTTTTTCCTTTTGAATCCTTCGTCATTCCCTCTGTGCTGTGTGGTTCTTCTTCTGTTTGGGAGGAGGGATGAGTTTGCTAAATCAGGTCATGTGAGCCGGAGCCTGTGTGCATTTGGAATGAACAAACTAACCTGCACCCTGACGGGCAGACTTAGACCCAATTAGCAACATCTGTCCACTCAGTCCAGTGGAAAGCATGCCTTCTTATGCAAATTTTTATACAAGATTTGTCAAACCTTTTTAATATGCATTTGCTTTAGTTTTTTAAGTTTTTATGTGAAATTCAAGTCACCTTTTTTCCTTTTGAACGTTCTGGCATCGGGATGCCGACAGTGTGCAGTTTAGGTGTCAGAGCAGAGCGCCATCCTCGTTACAACGCCAACATTTCTTCCTGACATCATGTTTTCACGGACGGAGCCGAGACGCTTTCGGCTCCGCGGTTCAGAGTTTAATTTGACCTCGGCTGATGCACCATGCTGAATGTTGGTTGGGGGGAGCTCGATCAAGTCTTAATGTCTAAATTTTGTCTTTAAGAGAAAAGGTTTCTATATAGTCAAGCTCTAAAAGTGAATTTATCCAAAGAACTTTGCAAACGTGCATTTCTGTTCTGTTTGGAAGCCTTTTATGTAGTTGATGCATATCATCATTAGGAAATTAATTTTCAGCGTCAGCATCGTGTGCATTCACCAGGCGGGAAGAGGACCATTAGTCGGCAGCTGAAAGCTGTTCAGTTTGTATCTGAGGAAGTAAAAAGTCTTATATGCATTAAAAAAAAAAAACGTTGATCCCTGTGGCGGATTGTTCTGGAAGCATCTGTACAGTCGC
This sequence comes from Euthynnus affinis, assembly GCA_029490765.1. Lineage (NCBI taxonomy): Eukaryota > Metazoa > Chordata > Actinopteri > Scombriformes > Scombridae > Euthynnus > Euthynnus affinis. Next base: position 16,332,286 of record CM055861.1, read on the forward strand.
TCACTCTTCAGTTTCAAACGATCAAGTCATGATTGTGGCCTTCTAGTATTGTCGAAACATGACATCAGTCCGTTGTTAACGCTCGCCATCCATCCTGTCCGGACCCGACTGCTCACCTGAAGCTTCTTACCTCATCCACAGCTAATTCCATCGGGGGTGTGTTGAGTGCAAAAAAAAAAAAAAAAAAAAAAGAATAAATAAATAAAAGAAGTCTTTTTTTATCTTCCATTTGGTGAGATGCATTGTAGCGATATGAATAAAGAAAAAGTTCACCTGGTGTGCTGAATAATGTGTAAATTGGTAATTACACAATCTGAATATTTGTATAATTGTTTGTATTTTTTCATAATGATTTTGGAAAGGAATGTGTTTATTTTTTTGACTTCTGTTCCAGATGTGTCTTCTGTTGGCCTGACATTGTGACTGGTCTGGTGGGATTCTTACCTCTGTATTGAGCCTCTTCTGTGATGAATTCTTTGTATGCAGTGTTTAGGAAATACTGTAGGGAACATGGGGAGGAGTTGATATTAGGAGCATTTGATCAATTTGTATTTATTTATTTTATCATTTTGTTAATAAATTGTGAAAAGCAACACGTCTCATCTTTTCACTTTGCTTTCATTTGATCTGTTGCTGAAACGGTTTTATAGCCTCAGTCTTCATTATTTATTATTTATTATCTGAACTGAGATCAGCTAAAAATAACTATTTTATTCTTTAATATCTACTGAGATAAAACAGTAAACACAGACATCAGAAATAAAACATAAAATACATATAAAAATTAAATTAAAAAATGGTTCATATTTAATAGTAATAATACATTTTGTTTCTATATGTATAAAACAATCAGAAATATTGGATCAATTTAAATGAAAGATACAGAATGAATTTAATTTTAATTATCTGAATTTAACTCTAGTTGAAGAGTTAATGTGAGTTTTATATTATTCTCACATATTTATAGATAAAACTGTTAAAGCAGCCTGGAGGCGGTAAAACTAAGAACAACAGAAACTTTATCAGACTTCAGTTTGAGTGAAGCGTGGATGTATTGAGAATAAGAGCTCTGTTAATAATTTATATATTTATTACCATTTACACTGAATATACATTTATCATCAGAATGACATAATACATAATTTATTATAAAATATATCGATGGACTGATGAGGTTTTCTCCAGCAGACTGAACTGCAGGTTTATATACCACCCAGAGCCCCACTGCTCTCAGGCAGCAGAGTGGCGCAGCGGAAGCGTGCTGGGCCCATAACCCAGAGGTCGATGGATCGAAACCATCCTCTGCTAACTTTATTTTCCCGCCGCTCGGTCACATGACGGGACAAGTTCTTATTAAACACGCTGCGGATCCATGTTCATGATGTTACATTATTAGTAATTTAATAACATTTAAACAGTAAACAGTGTTTCTGTGAAACTGGCGGTAAACTAACACAACACAAAGCAGCGCAGCATCAAATATGAAGCCTTTCAAACAACCAAACATCATGTAAAACTCTTATTTTATATATTTTATAGCGCATTATGAACATGATACTATATAACATTGATATATTAATGTGACCCACTTATTTTGACTTTTCACTGAAAGTCACTTATGGCTGATTTTGCTTTATTGTATAAACATGTTCAGTTTAATGAAACAACATCATTAATCTTATAATTATGTTTCATGTTCATCAGTGCAAGTGTGTGAGCGGCTTTTAAATCATTTAAATGTCTTTATTTAAATTCTGTTGTTTTATTTATTTTATGTATATCTAGTTCTTAACTTCCCGCTGCATGTTTATTCACATATTCACTGGGAAGAGGGAGTACATAAATAAATAAATAAATAAATAAAGGTGACTATACTTGTATCAGAGTATTTGTATATAGTTGTAGTACAGAGCAGCGTGCTTGTACTTCCGGGAATCGAACCCGCCTCCTCAAACCCAAACAACAAAGGTTTGGAAACGTCACATGGCGTGACGTCACGCCGCAGTGTTCTCTGGGACATCAGCCATCTTTGTTGTCGGTGTTTGTTGTTGTTGTTGTTGTGTGTCCGGTCCGGTTCGGTTCCCGTTTTTCTGCGATGGGCGGAAGAAAATGCTGCGTTAAAAACTGCGGCCGCAGCTCTCACGACCACCGCGGCAGGAAGATCGCGAACGGCCTCACCTTCCACTGCTTCCCCGCCTGGAGGTGGAACGAAGGCGGCCAGATATCAGAGCTCACCTGGCGGCGGAGGAAAGCCTGGGTGTCCGCGGTGGGCCGGAACAACATCACCTTCAACCACATCCGCAAATCCATGAGAGTCTGCTCCAGACACTTTATCTCAGGTCAGAACCAGGAACTCTACTGCAGCACTGCGAGCCTGATGTACCACTGCAGTAAAAGTCCATGCATATTATGGGCTGGATGTAGTTAAAGTGTTGCAGTAAAAGTAGTGGTTTGGTCCCTCTGACTGATTTATTATTATATATGACATCATTAGATTATTAATACTGAAGCATCAGTGTTAGAGCAGCATGTTACTGTTGTAGCTGCTGGAGGTGGAGCTAGTTTACACTACTTTATATACAGTTAGCTAGTTTAGTCCACTGGTTCCCAACCTAGGGGTCGGGCCCCTCCAAAAGGTCAGCAGATAAATCTGAGGGGTCGTGAGATGATTAATGGGAGAGGAAAGAAGAAAAAACAAAGTTCTAGTCCAAGATATCTGATTTCACTTTGATCCTCCAATTACAGATTTGACAGTAGAAGGCTGACATTATGATGATCCACAATAACACAATGACAAAGTCACTCTGCTCATTTTAGGGAAAAGCTCATTGATGAGGACATAGTTGGTCTATAAATCACATTTTATCTGCACAATTTATTCTTTATTGACATTTGGTGACTGCAGTTTGTCAGAGATCAGCTGTGCTTCTCTGGCCTCAGCTCTGAAGTCCAACCCCTCCCATCTGAGAGAGCTGGATCTGAGTGGAAACAAGCTGCAGGATTCAGGAGTGAAGCTACATGTTACTGTTACTGTTACTGTTGTAGCTGCTGGAGGTGGAGCTAGTTTACACTACTTTATATACAGTTAGCTAGTTTAGTCCACTGGTTCCCAACCTAGGGGTCGCGGCCCTCCAAAGGGTCAGCAGATAAATCTGAGGGGTTCGTGAGATGATTAATGGGAGAGGAAAGAAGAAAAAACAAACAACCATCAATGAATCCAGAAAATAATCGACAGATTAATTAATAATGAAAATAACTGTTAGTTGTGGCTCTAAATCACTTTGGTCTTTGTTTTTAAACAAAATATAAATAAAACAGGACAAATATTGTTTGGACTAATAAACTGAAAAACAAAGTAGAAACATCAGAGCAGATCTTCAGTTTATTGTCACAGAGAAATAAAGACACCAGCAAATATTCACATTTAAGAAACTTTTCTCTAAAATGACTAATAAGGATTAATTATCAAACAGCCGGTGATAAATTAGTCGACTAATCAATTAATGGACGAAAGCAGCTCAACTTTATTTTAGTTTCTCTGAACTAAAAATGAATGTTGATTAAAGTCTCTGAGGTGAAACTTTGTGTTTTCAGGTAAACCAGCATACGAGATGTTGGAGTCGGATCCAGACTGGCTGCCGTCGCTGCACATGGGTCACGACGAGGACGACGACAGCCGGCGGGCGGAGCGCCTCCCGCTCGTCCTGCAGGAGACGCAGGAACGCAGGAAGCATGCAGACGCCGAGGAAACAGCGCCGAGAGAGTCCGCTGCAGGAGAGACGGCGGCGATGGCGGCGGCTGCAGGAGAGACGGCGGACTGCAGAGATGCTCCGACACTCGCAGGTCAGCAGAAAAACTAACTCGCATGTTTTCACTTCATCGTTCAGTCTTTGAAGATCAAAGAAAAGAAACGACATCAAGCAAAAATACGTTTTAGATTTTGAGTCGTTTCCCTTCAGATGTTTTTATGCTTTTAAACACATGACATCACACCCTCTGACATCACACCCTCTGACATCACACCCTCTGACATCACACCCTCTGACATCACACCCTCTGACATCACATCCTCTGACATCACACCCTCTGACATCACACCCTCTGACATTCAGATCTTATTTTCTAACATGTGCGGTATAAAAAGCTGTTGATTGGCTGTTTGCAGCGTCGGCGAGGAAGCCCGTCGTCCCGCCGTGGACCGACGTCAAATCTCTGCTGCAGACGGTTCTGCCGAAAAAAACAAACCTGAGCGCTGAACCAGGAGACGAGACGCCGCTTCCTGCCGCCGCCGCCGCCGGGGAGAACGATGTCAGCTTCAGAGTGAGACGCAGCTTCATGTCTGTAGATGAACTGAAACAATCAATAACTGTCATCATCTCATCTGTTTAATAAACTAGCAAATACTGTGGAAGATCGATCAGTCTGTCGATCAGTCTGTCGATCAGTCTGTCGATCAGTCTATTGATCAGTCTATTGATCAGTCTATTGATCAGTCTATTGATCAGTCGATTGATCCTCTTATTAAATGAAATAAAACATGTTATTTATAACACAGGAAGAGTTTTTATCAGACTGACTGATTAAATTGTTTCAGGACTTCTTCCGAGCGGCTCTGGAAGCTTCTCTGGATGCCTCCAGCAGGACCAGAACTAGGACCGGGACCGGGACCAGCAGTCCTCCTTATGAAGTGGAGCTGAGCATCCGGCTTCCACCTGTGAAGGAGGAGAAGAGCTGTGAAGAGTCTTCGTCCTGCCTGAACTGTGTCAGACTGCAGAGGAGGGTCCAGCAGCTGGAGGAGAAGCTGTCTGGTGTCTCAGAACCACCAGAGGACACCAAGAGTCCAGCCGTCCTCAGCGAGCCTCCGGCCCAGCAGAACCAGGTCCTGCACAGTCCTGAGCGAGCATGTAGGTCCACTCATCCTTTCACTGTCCACTGTGGTCAGTTATTGTTGGGGATGATTGTTATAAACTGCTGTAAGGAGATTTACTGCAGACTGAAAACCCAGAAAACACGTTTTTATTATTTCCCATAAATCTGATGTCACAGTTAATGTGTGTGTGTGTGTGTGTGTGTGTGTGTGTGTGTGTGTGTGTGTGTTTGCAGGTCTGCAGTCCATCTCGCCTCCTCCGCCGCCTCAGGAAGATCATCAGGACGCCGACTGGACTCCTGTTGGCGCCGGCGGTCAGTCGAAGCCGAACCGGAGCGCCCGCTGTGTTCCTCGCTTCCAGAAGTCCTGGCTGATGACGTTCTGGTTCCTGCGATATTCTGCCTCCCAGAACCTGATGTGGTGCCACGTGTGCCGCCTCCACGCCGACAAAGTTTTCCACAACCTGTCTCTGATCAAAGGCTCGCGCATGTTCAAGGTCCACAACATCAAGAAGCACAGCGTGAGCAACTACCACAAAGACAGCGTGGAGCGCTACATGCTGCACATGAGCCAGCTGCAGCCCTGATGCTCGCTCCGCCCTCCACCCTCCACCCTCCACCCTGCACCCTCCAAAACTGCTTTTCTACTGTTTTCAGGTGGTTTTGTGACCAATGTTTCTGAGGAATCAGGTTTTTCTGTCAGACACTACAATACCCATGATCCTCAGCTGCTGTTGCTATGGAGAAGAAGTCAGTCAGAGACGTGAATTAAAATGCTTTGTTGTTGAATTGACATGCTTCAGTCATGCAGATTATAACATATCTTTAGAAAAGCACGTCATCATTTTAATTACTGTTTGTTGCTGAAATGCATCATGGGAGTTGTAGTGAACTTCTACCTCAATGTTTTTATGTCCACACACTTTCAGCTGTGACTTTTTAATAAAGAACCAAATGTTTTGTAAGACAGTAGTTTGTGTTTTGTTCTGCTGGCTGCTTTCACTCCTCGGGTACGAAGCCCTTCAGGCTTCAGGAGGCCATGAAGTGCTTCTGTGTCCTGGTAGCAGTAACCATAGCAAACATGAACACAGGCTACTTCCTGGACTTCAGGACCTGAACACTATTCCAGACATCCGATGGGCAAACCCAAAGTTCCTTCAGGAAACGGTGTTGAAGGCTGAATGAGGTGGTTCAGGACTTCTGATAATCCTCATGTTCACTGTATGAAGAGAAGTTTTGGCAGAGAAGTAAGACTCACTAACTACTGCCTGGCCCGTATGGAGGGTCTTGTGAAGGTGCTGCAGTATCTCTGCAGGTGTGAACCGTGTAGAGTTCCTTTGCTCGACCAAGATGAAAACTTCTTTGCAACGCATCCCATGGTGCTTCCCATTAAGACCAGTCTGATGGCGAGGGGCTGCTGGTCCTGGTGGTCTGACTGAAGGGACACATTAGAGCCATCAGGCCAGCTGGAAGTCCTCCAGTCTGGTGCTGGAAGAGGTTTTCTATGGTCCCAGTTCACATCAGAGGGGCTTCATCGGCCTGGCTCCTTATAGTGCCGGTACTGAAGAGAGACCAGCAGCAGACCCATGACCCCGTCCAGGTGTCCATCACATACAGAGAGCATCTGTATCATAGGAACGATAGGATTACTCTGTCCAGCATGCAGGGTGACACCCACCACCCTGGACAGATGTATGCAGGAACTGGCCTGCAGGGATTCCTCTCCTGGTCCCTGCACCTCAACAGGTCCCGTAGATTGGTCATCAAGGCAGGACGGGATGTTTCCCAGCGTCTCCTCGAGGGCCTCAGGACCTGGAACTGTGTTTCTTTCCTGCTTTGAAGTTCTGTGACTTTAAAAAGAGAGATGTTGACATAACTTGACTAGTTTGAGGCTGCAGTTTGTGTCAGAACTGTATTTTAGACAAAGATAAACATTTCATACAAACACTGACTAAAAAAGAAATATTAAGAAAACGTGTCAGTCACATAAAATCTAATTATAACATGAGAAGAATCGTGTTTTCACATTATAGTGAGAAACTGAGCTAATATTTTTTAATGAGGCGTTTCTGATATTTTGTCCATTTATATCAATGAAACGCTATAAAATTACATTTTTATTGTGATTTTACAGATAAAAGCTTCATGAACATGATTCAGATCTGCAGCTACTCAGGAACATACATGACGCCGATTACTTCATTTGTTTTATTTTATTACTCAATTTACTCCATTACAAGTAAAAGTCCTGCATGAAAAGTCCTATCACAGTAAAAGTCCATGAATATTATGGGCTGGATGTAGTTAAAGTGTTGCAGTAAAAGTAGTGGTTTGGTCCCTCTGACTGATATATTATTATATATGACATCATTAGATTATTAATAGTGAAGCATCAGTGTTAGAGCAGCATGTTACTGTTGTAGCTGCTGGAGGTGGAGCTAGTTTACACTACTTTATATACAGTTAGCTAGTTTAGTCCACTGGTTCCCAACCTAGGGGTCGGGGCCCTCCAAAGGGTCAGCAGATAAATCTGAGGGGTCGTGAGATGATTAATGGGAGAGGAAAGAAGAAAAAAAGCATTTCTGAAGGTCTTATCAGTCTGCAGCAGCTGCTCCTCTGAATCCTGCAGGTTGTTGTTATTCAGCTGCTGAGATCTACCTTCTACTCACTGTTACTGTTTCAAGAGGAAAGAAGAAGAAACAACGTTCTGATATCTTTGATTTTTGCTGAAATATTGGATCATTTGAACATTTATTGAAATGAAAGCATGTGAGAAGTTTAGAGGGAAAAATCACTATTTGGTGGAGCTGTTAACAACTCATAGACATGTGAAATGTGACCCCGACTACACACTGCTTTTTGTAAGACGTCAAAAGACAAAAAGGTTGGAAACCACTGGTTTCATCTTTAACAATGTGTTGTATTTTAAAAGCTTGTTATATTATCCATTGTGTCAAATCTGCATCTGAAAAGTAACTAAAGCTGTCAAATAAATGTAGTGGAGTAGAAAGTACAATATTTCCCTCTGAAATGTAGAAAGTAGCATCACATGGAAATAAAACAGTAAAGTACAAGAAGCTCTAAACTGGACTAAAGTTCAGTAGATGAAGGTCCAGCAGTGCCTCCTCATCCTCCAGCTGCAGTCTGATTATCTGACTACAACTATTTATTGTATTATTTCTATTTAAATATGATGTTTTTATGCTGCTAAATGGATAGCCACCAAACTAAGTTTTGTTGTTTTAATATGAAATGACAATAAAGCATCTATCTCTCTATCCATCTATCTATCTATCTATCTCTCTGTCTGTACTGAGCAGATGTACTCCGTTACTTTCCTCCCCTGCGGTCAGATATCAGAGTATTTCTCTCAGCACTGGTTTTAGTGTCAGTTCTGGTGTTTGTGTTTGCAGATAACAGCTGATGCTGCTGTCTGATCAAACCTCTGCTTGTTTTATGACTTCAGGCTGAAATTCACACTGTTGACTTTAATTTTTACGCAGTTGCTTTCTTCCGTCTTCCATGTCATTTCCTGTGATAAAAATGGTGGTCACAGCTCGGAGAGGCGACTGAGTCGCTGCAGAAATTAACGGGAAACTTTGCATCAGCGGGCAGCCGCGGAGCCAGCGGCCGGGGGTCGGTGCTCGGCGGCCGGGGCAGAGCGGAGCCTCACCCCGGGACAGACGCGTGTGTCCCCGCTGCCTGCGAGCAGAAGGTGGGTCTGTGTGTGTCGGTAGCCACTGTGGCCAGTGAGTGAAAATGGCTTCCGAAAACTGCAGGCAGCTTGCCAGCAGCAGCCTGCAGAGGAGAAAGCGTGGCGCAGATGGAAACCTGCAGCTGCTCCTCCTCAAACCTGCAATCACTGTTTACAACCTCGATCCGGATCATCCGGACACACGCAGCGGCACCAGAGCCCAGCCTGCACCCCGGCACTGTTTGTTTATGTTTGTTTGTTTGTGTTTGTGTCAGTGCTTGTTTGTGTTTGTTTGTGTTTATTTGCTTCAGTGTTTCTGTCAGGGTTTGTTTGTTTGTCTCGGTGTTTGTTTGTTTGTCTCAGTGTTTGTTTGTTTGTCTCAGTGTTTGTTTATTTGTGTTTGTTTATTTATTTCCCACCAATATTTTAGCTGCATCATGAGTTTATGTTTCTAAACTGACTGTTTACATACAAACAGCTTCATACTGACAGTAAAGATAAACAGCAGATCAATAATTGTTATTATCTATTAACAGTCTGTGTAACTTTATACTTAAATGACTTTAATCTATAACAAACTTGTTTTTATTTTAAATGATCTTATTATTATTATTATTATTATTAATTATTAAACTGCATCAGTCGGATCAGAGAAGTGAAACCAGGTTTCTGTGAAACGGTTCAGAGAGACACGTGCTGGGTATGACTGTGATATTTTTAAATATATAAATGTATTTTGAGGCATTTATGCTTTTTATCAAAGGGACCAGCAGAGACCTGCAGGAGGTCATTACAGAGTTATTGATCTTTTATTGGTGATACTGGTATGCTGCAAAGTTAACAGTCATTGTTTTGTTCCTCAGAGGGCTGAGACGTGGACGACCTGCAGGTTTGATACCAACATGGTTCCAACATGAGCGAGCAGTCGTTGGACCTCTGGTGTAAGATCTGACTTCTCCTTCTTCTCTCACATCAGTGAATAAGTTTACAGCTAACATGCTAACAGCTCTGAGAGGCTACTTAAAGGTGCAGTTAGCTGCTGGTCTCTGTGGTGCAGCAGGTGTTTGCACCACCTGTAAGCCCCCAAAGTCCCCCCATACATACAGAACACCTGCAGACAAATCTACTGAAACATTCATTTATATTCACCTTGAAGCGTCTGAAAGTAACAGAGTAGAGACCACGTTCACATCCTGTTAGATCACATATTCAGTCCTGAAATATTCCTGAGATCAGCTCTTTGTTCTTCAGTCTGTGAGGAGTGCCAGGACTATTTCCAGAAGGAGTGTTCGTCTCACGGACCCCCGCTGTTTGTCCCTGACACGCCGACAGCCCCGGGTTCGGCCAACAGGGCGGCGCTCACGGTCCCGTCAGGCCTGGAGGTCTTCACCGAGGGGGACGAGGTGGATGTTCGCTGCCTGGATCCGAGCTTCCCCAGAGGGGCAGTGTTTGGTCCGTACGAGGGAGAGCTGGTGGCCAAGGACAAATCCTCTGGATTTTTCTCCTGGATAGTAAGTGACCATCCCAGAACCAGTTTAGAACCAGTCAGAACCAGTTTGAACCAGTCTGAACCAGTTTAGAACCAGTCTGAACCAGTTTAGAACCAGTCAGAACCAGTTTAGAACCAGTCTGAACCGGTTTAGAACCAGTCTGAACCCGTTTGAACCAGTTTAGAACCAGTCAGAACCAGTTTGAACCAGTCTGAACCGGTTTTCTGCCTGTTGTGTTCCTTCCAGATCGTTGATTTTAACAACACGTATCAGTCCATCGATGGCAGCGATGAGACCAAAGCCAACTGGATGAAGTAACGTTCTTTATTTCAACAATAATATTTTTTCTTTATAAAGCTCATTTCAGGAATATGGAAACAAAACAAGTGTAATTCAGTAAAAGCAGAAACCTCAGCGACACGGATCATTGACAGTCTTTGACATCAACCCGTCTGCAGGTTTGTTCGGACCTCGTCGGAGGAGAGCGACAGGAACTTGACGGCGTTTCAACACGGTAAGAACATCTACTTCAGAGTGTGTCGGCAGCTGGCGGCCGGAGAGAAGCTGAGGGTCTGGTACAGCGACGACTACATCCAACGACTTCACTGCGTTTCTCAGGAGAGCATCGACCGCAACCTGGACGCAGGTGAGGTGGTCAGGTGCTTCGCTTACCGAGGCAGGAAGTGGTTCACTCTGTGCTGTCCTCCACGCCAACAGCATCCAAACATTTATTAGTAGAAACAGAAAACAGAAATACAAACAAAATGCACCATAACATAACAACATATAGAACACAGGTCTAGTTGTTTTAAGCATTTTAATGAGGAATAATTACAGATTAGAGTTTTAATTAATTCAAATTAATATAAGAGGTAAGACGACATTAAACAGATTTGTTCATTTTATACAAAACTAGAAAAATAAATGTCTGCTGGTGATGCAAAGCTGGAACAGATGAACCTGTCAGCACCATTATATGGAGGGTTGATTGTTTTCATTATTGATTAATCTGTTGATTATTTTCTCGATCAATCAATCAGTCATTTGGTCCATAAAATGTCAGAAAACGGAGACTAATGTTGATCACAAAACTCAAAATGTCCTGTTTGGTCCTCAAAGACATTCAGTTTACTGTCAGAGAATCGGGACATTTTCTTCTGACTGAAAATGATTATCAGAAAAGTGATTAATTTTCTAATCAATTAATAGACTTATTGCTGCAGCTCTAATTACATAACCAGATTTCTATTGCTGATACATAAACACACTGAAACCCTCCCATCGCCTCGTCTCAGTGGTCTCTGATGGTGACCTCTGACCTGCAGGGTCGGTAAACACTGTGTGGACGTCTGTCTGTGACTTTTAGCTTCTGTTTAGCCTCTCATAGCTCACACATGCTGCTAATTATCATTCAAGCTAATATGACTCTACACTCTGTTTGCAGTCATGATTTAATTAGTTCAAAGATAAATCTCTTCTAATTAGGTGTTTTTGCACTTCCATTTCATAAAAGTCAGTATTTGAATCACTTTATTTGTGGACCAGTGAATTCCTCGCAGTGAGCTCAGTTGTCCAGCAGATGGTGCTGCTGTCCTACAGAGAGATCATTTCAGGAGGAATCCACCTGGAAATAAATGTTTTCTAACTAGTCCCTCAGCAGAGAGACAGACTGTAGTGATGACTTGAAGACACTTATCTCTCCTGTGAGGATGATCAGAGCAGGTACTGGATACACTGACATGACACCGACAACAAAACAACCTGCACAATCACACTGAATATAACTAAATATATATATATATACATATATATATATATATATATATAAAGACTAAAGAGGTCAGTATGCTCCTTCAGACGCACCTGTTGGACAATCAAATAGCTTTAGAAACCTCCTCCAACACCTTTAAGATGGTGGATTTGGGAGATCTGTTCAATCATTTCTGTAACTTCTCAGCACCGATAATCCGACATTCAGCCTCACTTTACTTTACCTGAGAGGTTTATCTGACACTAAAACGCTGCACAGCAGTTTGTAAAACTCACAGAGAGGTCAGAGTTATCATGGCGGCACTCACCTCACATTTACAGTATTGATTGATTGAGTTGTTGTGAGTTCATTCTCTGCTCAGAGACGTAGCCATCGATAGGACGGTAACGAGCCCAGACTGGCTGTCAGGTCTGATTCTTAATCTGACCTTCAGGTGGAGGTCATAATGGACCCCACTGGTTTGCTCAGTGTGATGATGGTCACTCTGCTCATCATTTGTCTTTGAGTTTCAGCTTTATATAATAATAAATCTGTTTTGTTCCAGATTCGGGGAAGCCAGCAGTCCTGCCCAATATTCAGAAGGACTTTAAATCTCCGTGCCTGCAGTCCGCTCTGCAGGGCAAACCCAGCCCCAGCAAACAGCCCAGTGAAGACGCAGACGGCCAGCCTCCTGCCAAGAGGAAGAAGATCGACCTCATCTTCAAAGACGTCCTGGAGGCCTCTCTGGAGGACTCCGGCAAGTCCAGGTCCCCGTCCTCCGTCCACACTGAGTGTAAAACAGCACTCGGTTCGGGGTTTAACTCGTTTAACGTTCCTAACCTGAAGGTGGAGGAGAAAGAAGAGGAGAACCAGACCAGCGAGGAACCCTCCACCTCCTTCTGCCCCAACTGTGTCAAACTGAGGAGGAGGATCTTGGAGCTGGAGGAGGAGTTGTCCCGTCTCAGAGGAGAACAAGGGGACGGGGTCCGTCCATCAGTGTCTGAACAGGTCCTGTCCCAACACGAGCAGGCACCACCCCACCCCGAACAAGGCCCCATAGAAGACTTTCAAGGTGTGTTGAAACCAGATGACGGTAGGACTCTCTGACCAAGTGCTGGATTTCTAACTCTTTGTTAGGATTTCAGTCTCTTAAAATTGTTAATTATTTTCTTTAGTGATAGAACTATTACTGGAAACACCTATGTTGTTATACTGTTGTGTGGGACTCTGATTAAGGAGTTGACACAGGGAATGAGGTACATAAGGTATATATGAGAGTGGTATCTGAAAATATTAGCAGGAATAAATAACCATGTATGGTTTGACCAAGACATGTGATGTATAACTAAATTATTACCCTAGTATAGATCTGGCATGAAGATACTTCCTTTCCTTTAATCACAGCAGTGTCATTATACACCAGTCACATTAACTTAGATGTAACCCACCTCTTCCACTCGACTACATGTTCAGTCAGTATGCATCAGAAGCTCCCCTTGAATATTCATGTTTTTGTTTGTCAGACACCAAAGTATTGGACAAATTAAAATTAGACTAGTTGATGGTGCTAGAGGAAAGGATCACTAAAGTTATTACATTTCATCATCTGGAGAACATAAATGTCTGAACCAAATATTATTGCAATTCATTCAGTGTTTGTCCAAACATTTCACTCAAAACTACAAATGTCAACCGCATAGTGGCGCTTTAAGTGAAAATATTGACTGGCTTGTGGTGTCACATGAAAAGGATCATTAAACTCATCAAGATTTATCATCTAGGAACCGACAGCATCTGCATAAATATTCATGGCAATTGGTCCAATAGGTGAGATTGTGATTTCACTTAAAGCCAGAAATGTTAACATCATGGTGGAGGAAATGTGAGAGCATCACCAAAGTCAGTAGGATTCATCCTCTGGGGAAGAGAAGGTCTGAATAAAACGTCATCATCATGTCACGAGAGCGGCTAAAAACTGCTTACACGCTTATATACACTGCATGATGGGAAAAAATGCTGATATTATTTATTTGTAGTTTAACAGTAACGTCTTTAAGCTGTTATCAGAGGGTGATTGTGTTTGTCTTTGCAGGGATGGAGCCCTTGACGCCCACTCAGGTGGTCCTGGATGAAGATGACCAGGACGTGGACTCAGCTGACGAGTCGATTGCTGCAGATCTCGTGATTTCTCCGGAGGACTCTTCAAAACTTTCGTCAGGAGGAGGCCGACGGATTCGTCGCTTCAAGCAGGAGTGGCTGAAAAAGTTCTGGTTCCTTCGCTACTCGCCGACCCTGAATGAGATGTGGTGCCACGTCTGCCGCCAGTACACCGTCCAGTCATCTCGCACTTCAGCCTTCATCATCGGCTCCAAGCAGTTTAAGATCCACACCATCAAGCTCCACAGCCAGAGCAACCTCCATAAGAAGTGTTTGCAGCTGTACAAGCTGCGCATGCATCCAGAGAAGACCGAAGAGATGTGCAAAAACATGATGCTGCTGTTCAACGCAGCGTACCACTTGGCCCTGGAGGGACGGCCATTCTCCGACCTCCGTCCACTGGCAGAGCTTTTAAAGAAGTGCGACCTCAAAGTGGTGGACCAGTATATGAACGAAGGAGATTGTCAGATCCTCATCCACCACATCGCCCGAGCTTTAAAAGAAGACCTGGCTGAGAAGATGCGTCTGTCTCCCTTCCTAAGCGTCATAATGGACGCACAAAACGACGACCTTTTCTCAGACATGGTGGCGGTCTATGTCCAGTTCAGTACCAATGAAGGCTCCACCAACACAGAATTCCTGTCCCTGCAGAGACTGAGCATGGCCAGTGTGGACGGATATCTCCAGGCTATGGATCGAGCCTTCGGCGTCCTGGGCCTCAGGTTTCAGGACTTGCTGGTGGTTGGTTTGGGGGCAGATGGCACCAACATCTCTTCAGGGATGAGAGCAAACCTGTACATAGCTGTGCAAAAGACTTTTCCCTGGATCCTCTGTCTTCCCATCATGATTCATCGGCCTCACCTGGAGGTGCTAGATGCCATCAGTGGTAAAGAACTCTCCTGTCTGGAGGATCTGGAAAACAACCTCAAGCAGCTCCTCAGTTTCTACCGCTACTCCCCTCGCATGATGTCCGAGCTGCGATCCACTGCTCCAACACTGTCAGAGGAGACGGAGTTCCTTGGAGACATCAGAGCCATACGATGGATTATTGGAGAA
Organism: Euthynnus affinis; assembly: GCA_029490765.1. NCBI lineage: Eukaryota > Metazoa > Chordata > Actinopteri > Scombriformes > Scombridae > Euthynnus > Euthynnus affinis. The sequence goes on from CM055861.1 coordinate 16,347,299, forward strand.
CCAAATGTCCTTAACGCACTCATCAAAGATTACCTGGAGGTAGTTGCCCACCTGAAGGAGATCAGCAGCCAGACACAGAGGGCTGATGCCGCCGCCATCGCTCTTACCCTCCTCCAGTTCCTCATGGACTATCAGTCAGTAAAGCTCATCTATTTCCTTCTGGACATCATCGCTGTTCTCTCTCGATTAGCTTTCACCTTCCAGGGAGAGTATCTGCTGGTGTCACAGGTGGAAGCCAAAATAGAGGATGCCATTCAGGAGATTGGCCAGTTGGTGGACTGCCCTGGAGAGTATCTGCAAGAGTTTGAAGAAAATTTCCGTGAAAGTTTCAACGGCGTTGCTCTGAAAAATCTGCGTGTTGCTGAATCCAAGTTTCAGTCCATCCGAGAAAAGATCTGCAACAGGAGCCAAGGCATCCTGTCTCAGAGACTGGACCTGCAGAGTCGCTCGTTTGCCAAAGCTTGCAAGGTCCTGGACCTGTCCACCTGGCCGCACAACCGGGAGGACCTGAAGGCCTACGGGGAGGAGGAAATCCAGATGATATTCAACCATCTGGAGTCGATTCCCTCTGCAATCCAGGAGGGCTCCCAGGCCAGGACAGAGGCCAGGGACAGTCTTGTGGTGGAATGGAAGGACCTGAAAGCAGACTACTACAGCATGAATGGTTTTAAAGAGGTCATCAGTCACATCTGCAGGTACAAGCAGCGTTTTCCGCTGCTCAGTCGGATAGTGCAGGTTGTCAGGGTCCTGCCCAGTTCCACAGCCTGCTGCGATAAAGGACGGGGGTCTCTGCAAAAGATGTGTAAGAACAATCGCTCCCGGCTGACCCTGGAGCAGATGAACGATCTGCTGACTGTCGCAGTTAACGGACCGCCCATCACAAACTTTGACGGGAAGCGAGCGCTGGACAGTTGGTTTGAGGAGAAGTCTGGCAGCAGTTACTCTCTTTCAGCTGAGGTGTTGAACAGGATGTCAGCTGCTGATCAGAAGTCCGTCTTGCACAGCGTTGATGTCGACACGGAGTTCTACCCTGACATCTAACAGCAGAACCCAGAAGAACAGCAGTGACAAGCTGTCCCACAAAAAAGGAAAATCAATCTCAAACATGCTCCACTCAAGTACACGAATGCACAAGCAAAATTGATTTCACCTGTTTTACAGTTTTGACAGTGTGTCAACTTAAAGGTTTTAACACTTTGCAAGTGTGAGTTGCATAATGGGCGTTTTATAGCGTGACACAAGAGAAAGGCCACCTTTCATTCAGGTGAAAGGTCAGAACAGTCCTGCTGAGCAGTTCAAGAAGTGTCATTCTTCATTCAGACAAGAATTCTCCGTCCTTCCCCTGTAAGCGATCTGAAGGTTGCGTTTCTTCCATTTCTGTTTTTTCCTTCTTCTGTGCAGTAAATACAGCAGTACACATTCCATGTTTGTTTACTACTGTGGTCATAGAAACGTTCTGATGAGCTCTAACTGGCTTTTATCAGGTCTGCACCGGCTGGGCCAGGTGCTGCTGTTTGTGTTCGCATACTTCTGTGGAGCATGTTTGATGAGATTTAATCCACTTTCCCCCTGTTGCTCTACTCCCAACTGCTGCATCTGCTGCCTCAGACTTTAACATGATTGGCCCAGCATGTCCATTTATTTGTAGTAAAACAAATCTGGGTGAATGCTACATTTGTGAGTTTTGCAGCCACAGAAGCACAGAGTCTGAGTGGCATTCAGATTGAAGTCCAGCATTAAAGGCTGTGGTGGTGCAGACGGTACCAGTGAAGAAGAAAATACAATCAGGAAGGTCAGTTTATATAAAGTTTAAAGGCTGTCAGATTTGTAATACTGGGGCAGGATTTTATATGTTCTCATGGCAACAATCATTTTATCCTGATTGAGTTTTATGCTGACAGCAGAATTATTCACGCTCAGTGGCCCCGCCTTCTTTTACGCTTTACTTTAACCTCCCTATTTAGCATTTATAAACAGTATATGAACTTAATAAGTGGTTTATAAGACACTATAACGTAGTTGTAAGAAGATATAAGGACATTTTACGTTTATCAATGTATTTGTAAAAAATTCCTGTAAAGCAAAAGCTGGCGGAAAATCAGGGTAGCGCGTGCCGCTGCGGCTCCTGCAGCTAATCTGGTGACTATGAAATGTCTTATTTGCATTTTTGGTGAGAAAGCTCTTAAACGAAGCGGTGAGGTGGTGCTGCTCCTCTACACCAGGAAGCAAACCTCGTTCTGAAAGAAGTCCCAGTTCAGCTGAATATCGTGCTGAAGCCTTCTTCCACTGATGAGCGTTGTCAAACAGGGCTGCTGACTGTCCCTGCTGAATATAAAGCACTTATTATCTGAGTAAAGTCAGTTTTACTCTGAGAACAATCAGTAAGTGTCAAACTAAATGTGCTATTAAGTGAATCTCTGCTTTAGCTTATCTGCTAACAGGATATTCAGTCATCTTGTGCCTGATAGAAACAAAGAAGCTGGAGAATAAGAATGTATAAAGGCTTCATATTTCTTTTAGAAATGCTTACAACCCTGCTTCACTGTATATATTATATAAACTGTATATATTGTAAATGCTTTTCAGCCTGTTTTTAAGGAGAGTATTTTTCTCTTGAATCTGATGATTGTGCCATAATGATCGATGCAAGAACTGAAAGAAAAAGGTGCTATCCTGCTATGCCATAACTGTATTTTGCCATATTTGTTTAGATGTTTACTGCAACAAACAATACATTTTAAAGTTGTTCTGTTTCTCTGATGCATCAGCTTCTAGCAGGGGAACTTCAGTCTTGGCCAAAGCTCAGGCTTCAAAATCCTGGACTCAAAACATACGTAAGCATGATGATACTCAACTGTTGCTTTTAGTATACACCTAGTATTTTATAATAATTATTGTTATTATTATTACATGCTGACAGAAATGTAAGATGGTGGGATATCAGAGCTGACCTCAGCAGGCAGACGGTCACTTTTGCTTTATTTTTGTACAAAATTTTGGTAAAACTTTGCTTTGTGCCCTTAAACTAAAGGAACAGTCAGAATCCATTTATTTTCTTTCCATGAGTTGGATAGAAAATCAATATCAAACTTTTGTCTGTGTGTTAAGTACGGAGCTAGAGTTTAGCTTAGCATAGTTTAGCTTAGCTTAGCATAAAGGCTTAAAACAGGAGAAGCAGCAAAGTTAAAAAAAAAACCCAAAACAAAACACATTTTTATTTGCGTACAGATTAATTAAGTGAGAAACAGTGATGATCAGTTAGCCATGCTAGCTGCTTCTAGTCTTATGCTAAGCTAAGCTAACGGCCTCCTGGCCTTAGCTCCATGCGCGGCACACAGACAGGAGTGGTTTCAATGTTCTTCTGGGAAATATGTGACTGAGCATAAATTTCCCAGAACATGGAGCTGCTCCATAATGATCTCTACACGGTTAGCTTCAAGCTATCAAACCTCTTCCTTTCATATCACTGAAAGATAAAACCTGTATGCCTTTTGTTTTTATTAACATATTGTGCATGTGTGTATTGTGTGCATGCAGTTTTTACTGTATAAAATGGTGATGGGTTAGAGAGCGTTACGTGTGTGTGCAGGATGCTGCCTGAACTGTTTCTGGTGAAATCTTCTGTTGATGAGCTGGATGATGACTTTTCCTCCAGAATTCATAAAGAGACTGTTGGTTTGATCACATTTCAGTTGTGTTGCTACGGTTTCAATCCAAAAACATTTGACTTATTTTGTACTCTGCCTTATACGTGTTTGAACGGCTTGTCGCCTTTATACTGATGTTTGGCTGATTGTAATGTGACTCCACAGCTGGATGGAGTTTTAAGGCTTTAAGTTGTTAATGTTTGCTGTTTGCTGAACTGTGAGAGTTTTCACTGCTGGAGTTTCATTTGAACTTCTTTCGGAGCGCGAGAGGAGCCATGGAGAGAAAAAAACAACTCATTTGTGCTCCTGATTTAACAGAATTCATCCTCACGCCATCCTCTGGTCCTGCGTTCAGCCCCGCTGTGGAACTCTTGGATTTAATGAGGTTTTATTTTGAACTTGGACGCAGACGTGTGGATTCATTTTAAGCACAACAGTGTTATCTCTGAGATCCCTGAAACGTGTCCTATAAACCTTCATGTTCCTGCAGCTTCAGGGTTCTGGACACTTTATATCATAAACAGTACACACATGTTTATTATGTGTTATATTGTCTGGATCCAGCTCGGATCAGTTTCCAGGGAAACGTCGTCTTCGTCACTTTCTCCAAACTTCAAACAGGCAAAGTTAAAGTAAAATCCGGAGCACAAATCAGTTTTAGTTTTTTTGTTTGTTGTGTTTTTTCTCCGTGGCCGCTTCCCTCCGTAGAGTCTCGTTACACATGAACCAAAAGAAATGTGTGGTTACTTGATTTCTCTGTTCACTGTTTGTTTCTGTTTAATACGCTTTAAAAAAATACATTTTAAAAGACATTTTAGCTGCAGTCGTTTTGTCAGAATGAACATTAATGCTGTTGTTTGAAAGGCTTCGTCTCCGTTCATTCATGAGTTCACTGAAGTCATGAAGCAGTTTACAGCATCTGATCTGATTATTAGCATGTTTCTGCACTGTTCAGTCCAACATGACACCAAACACAATTTTTAACCAGAAATATCCAATATGCTAAACTAGCTAATGCTATTTGGTCACTTAGGCTAATGTTATTGACGTAGCATTTTGTAATTTGGGGTTAAATTGTGTTATGTTTATAAAATGTAATATAAAATATTTCACTAAAATCATTATTAAACTGCACTTTCATCACTCACATATTTAAAATGACGTCTTTTTCACTCTTCAGTCTGAACAGGTTTTATATCAGCAGGCTAACGTTAGTTTAGTCAGTTAGCTTGCTAAGTTAGCCGTGCAGCAGCTACAGCCGGCCGTTACTGGCTCTAAAAGTTCAGTAACAACCGATATCTGTAAGAACTAGATGGTGGTGAAACATTTTCATTTAGAAATGAGTAAATTTAGGCTAATTATCACCACGTCTAAGCTGGCTAAATTCTAAAACACTATTTTCAAGCTACGCTATGCTATGCTAGCTACATTTAACTTTAAACAAGCTAAGCTGAAAGGCAATAAAGAGAAGAACACTCACGTGAAGCCTCACACTGATGCCGTTACTGTCGTGTTTCAGACAGACAGCGAGGCGCTCCGCACTGCGCTTCCTGTTGACGCCTACGATTTAAATATAATAATAATAATAATAATAATAATAATAAAATTCATAAAACACTTACACATGTGGACACAAACGAAAGGCAAAAAACAAACACATGCAGACAAATGATGGGAATAAAGAACGACACCTTCAGCGTGTGAGCTGGTCGACTCATCAGAGACACAAACACACAAACACCACTGAAGAAGAGAGTTTTTATAATACAGCCTCTTTAAACTCAGGTCCGTTGCCATGGTAATGTCTCCTCATACAGAGTGTGATGTCTTCATTAAAGCTTGAAGCTCGTTCGTTAGTGGAGGGTTACTGTTAGTTTGCAGTCTCAGGCTCGATGTGTTGAACTATTTGCTTTATGAAGTATTCAGACAGTCTGCAGAGGAACTCAGTGGGAGGTGAGGCAGTCAGGAAGGTCAGAGGTCACAGTCTGAGCTGTTACAGTTTGTCTCTTGTTATTCTGCCAAGAAGGAAGTGGCGGTCTCCAAGAGACGGAGTGTGAAAAGATTTTCATCTGAGAACAAACAAACTCCCGCCGAGCTGAGCAGAGGACATCTGACATCCCATAACGCTCCCTGCCGTCTCATCAAAGAGGAACTAAAACTGCTTTCAAATTCACATTTACGGAGCAGTTCAGTGAGTCTGAGCAGTTGCAGCAGCGCTGTGAGGATCCTGGCGGACGGGGACACTGTGAGCTCTTTGTTAACGAGGCTGAATGAAACTCTGTCTGCTGCGTCTGCTAACGTGTTGTTAACGGGCTGCAGCTGCTGGAGGCTGACACCACATCACCTGCTGCACTCACACTTCATCACACGCATCACCGTGTGACAGCTTTATATTTCACCAATAATCTGTTTCCCCTGAAGTCCTGATACTTCTCTATAAATTCATCATTGAAACCCTGAAAAGTTGAATCAGAATCTTCCTGTTTGGCTCCAAACATCATGATGTTGCATCACTGCTGCTACAGATGTGTTAGTTTATCCTACTGAAACATTCAAGGTGCTGTTTTACCTTTTTATCTTCTAACTTCACCCAAAAGAAGATGTTTAATAAGTTATTAGCTGTTATAAATAATAAATCATTCTTAATGATCAAACACACAAAACAAAACAAAAGCATAAAAAGCTGCGAGGTACAGAACCATCAACAGGTTTACGTCTGTTTCACACATATATGCAACATTTATGTTTATATAACAAAACAGTGAAATGTCTCATTAGTTTGTAAAAACCCAGAAAGACATTTGAGTTTATTGAAGGAAACACTGAAGACGTGTGAATAGAGAAAGAAGGACAGAATGAACGATGGTGTCAGTGTCTGTCTTCAGTATTCATCAGATTCATTCTCTGTGGAAAGTCAAGTAGTTTAAATGGAAAACTAATGTTTGGACAAAAGATCTGCATCAGCTTCAGACGGCAGCTGGATGCAGGAACAGAGTGGAGTCTGTGTGCAGCAGCAGCAGCTGACCGTCCCGTCTGTCACTCCCTGGAACTGATAGATGACAACACCAGCACGTCTGCTGCTCTGCTGCGTGACGGAAAACACTGAAAACACTCTGAAAACGCTCTGAAAACACTCTGCAAACACTCTGACAACGCTCTGAAAACGCTCTGCAAACACTCTGAAAACGCTGTGAAAACCAGAAGATTATTGTTCAAGCTGTTCCAAAGTTATATTCAGTATGTTTCAGATTTATAGGAGAAATGACACGGACGGTAACGATGACGAATCAGAAGCTGGAAACTAGAAAAGTCTTAAAAACACTTCCTTTTTTCAGCAGCTATCTACTAAAGCATAAAGATAAATTAATGAATCAGTTTCCATCATTTAATCCATTCAGGTCCAGACTGGATCAATTAGATTGATGATGTCATCAGGAATTATTGATATATTCATGTCAGGTACTAAAAAAAGCCGCCATGCTTCCGTGGTCGGCGGTTTCTTCTGGTGCTGGAGCAGAAACAGAAGCTCCAACAGAGCAGACGGGACAGAAACTCGACTCCTCATGAACGATGATGTCGCTCCGTAACTGCTGGAAAGAAACAACTGTTAGCTAACGTTAGCTAACGAGTTAGCAGCAAGCAAACTATAAAGGACCGAGAACAGAACCCTGAGGAACCCCACATGTAACTACTGACGCCATCATGTTGCTCTGCAGCTGTTTGCTAACAAACGGCTGCCCAGTCAGCAGATCAGCTGTTTGCTTCTGTTGAAGAGTTAAACTGCTGAGCAGGTCTGCAGCCTGCTGTCACTGTGAATGTGCTTTATAGTAAGAAAGGTTTGATCCAAGCAGCCCAGTTAGCAGCTTAGCATCAGCTGAAAGCTGACGACGTGTCTCTGATGAACTAAACATCAGTGTGTGTCTCAGCTGTCCTCCAGCAGCCCGTCAGCGCTCAGACTGGAGGACATGATGGACATGATGAGCAGTAAAGGTTGGAGTTGTGAGTAAAGTGTCCTCTGTGGGAGGGCCGGCGTTGGTTTGGCATCTGAGTGTTTTTGCAGGCATTCGCTGACGCAACCAGCTGATGACAATCAAGCAGCATCAACACTCACTGGTTCTGTGTTTGAGTGAAAGCTCCTCTGTCCATGATGCAAACACACCAGCATGCAGCAGATATGATGTGTGAAAAGACCTTTAAATAGAAAGAAAGCAGCACACACACACAGTGTAGTGCAGCCATAATACAGCCTCACAGAGGAGGAGGAGGAGGAGGAGGAGGAGGAGGAGGAGGACCAGACAGCGAGTCTCTGTGGCCTCTCCGGACAAAGGCCGGCTGTCAGCGGAGCGCCGTCTGCCTGGCGTCACAGTGAGCGGACAGGAACGAGCTGGACGCTGCTGCTCCGACCTGACGACCTCCTCTGCACCTCCTGCCACCTTCACTCCTCCTCGTGGTCCTCCAGGAGCCGACATGCCGCGCTGCAGAGGGCTGCTGCTGCTGCTGCTGGTCTGCTGCGGGACGCTTCCTCTGGGTGAGAGCACGGAGCCTTCTTCATTAACATCCAGTTATTAGTGATGCAGACATTAGAACTGCCTTCAGCTCAGTGTTGTGATTTAAAGAAGCTGATAGTCGTTAAAAGATCTTCATCAGCTGATCTGTTAACATGTGAAACTAAATATTAATGTAAGAAAACACATTCTGAGCTTTTAAGGTTTATAGAATATAAAAACTCTGTAGTGACTGTTTAATAAATATGAAGTGGTTTAGGATCATTTAATAACTGAACAAACTGAAGATCAACAAGATATTGATCAGATGTTGATCAGCTGTTGATCAGATATTGATCAGATGTTAATCAGATGTTGATCAGATGTTGGTCAGATATTAATCAGATATTGATCATTGAGCTGAAAGATAAATGATGTTGAAATAAACCATGTTGATGATCAGAGTTCATTTCAGTCTGAATAAACAAGTTCAGCTGTTTGTTTATTTTAAATTTGGTTTTACAAACAGAAAAACAACAACAGATAACGACAGTGATGTTGTGACAAAAACAAAACAAAACAAACAAACAACAAAAACAAAATAAGTTATAAAATAACTTTATATATAAATGTGACTGATCCACAGAAACAAGATGAAAACAGTTTAAAGAGTTTAAGAAGCAGCTTTATGTTTTCTCTTATAAACTTTCTATCAAATGTATTCATGAAACTTCTCAGAGAATATTTAATTTAATTAATGACCAACAGTAAGTCATGAAGCTGTGAAACAGTCTGACAGGAAACAGCAGCAGGAACTGACTGACTGAGTAGAAACTGTCTGACCCTGCAGAGCAGCTGTTTGATGAAGGAGCAACTCAGAAACTGCAGTGAAACATTAAAACAGTGAAACATTAAAACAGTGAAACAGTGAAACATTAAAACAGTGAAACATTAAAACAGTGAAACAGTGAAACATTAAAACAGTGAAACAGTGAAACATTAAAACAGTGAAACAGTGAAACATTAAAACAGTGAAACATTAAAACATTAAAACAGTGAAACAGTGACGGACGCAAGAAGTGTGAAGTCTTTCTGAAACTAGACGAGTTTAAAGTTTTTAAAGGAATAAAACTGAAACACTGATGATACCTGAGTTTATTATATGAAGGGAACTGATCCATCAGAAGAGCTGAATGACTTTATGTCCATGTCATGCTGTTAAAGGTTAAAGGTTTTATCTGGTGAAGAGTTTAAAGAAGTGATTTGGATGAAAACTTCTTTATAGAGTTTAAAGGTTGATTTGACGATTTGACTGATTTTAACCTTCAGATGAATCTGAACATCACAGATTCAAACCTTCTGACGTCACCGAGCCACTGAAAGACTTTTATTATTGTCACATGACCTGCAGGTCACCTGACAACGACTTCCTGTTTATTAATAGAGAAAAGTTTGAGATGGTTTGTCTGATAGAAGAAAAAAAAAGATAAACATGAGACGTGACTCTGATCAACTAACGACAATAACTTCTGCTCCTCCTCCTCCTGCTCCTCCTCCTCCTCCTCCTCCTCCTGCTCCTCCTGCTCCTCCTCCTCCCTCTCCTCCTCCTCCTCCTCCTCCTCCCTCTCCTCCTCCTGCTCCTCCTGCTCCTCCTCCAGGTTCTGGGCTCCGCTGTTATAAGTGTTCAGATTACACGGGTCGCTGTCAGAACGTGCAGGAGTGCACGTTTGAGGACTCGTGTATCTCTCTGAGTGAACGAGGTCAGTTCAGCTGTGTTTCTGTGTTCATCATCAGTCTGCACTGATCAATGATCACTGATCAATGATTAATAACTGTAACAGATAATTAACAATAAGAAGTGTATTCTTACTGTGACTGGTCACTGTGTGTCTGATGACTGACTTAAACTAAATGAAGAGTTTTAACTAGTTCTAACTGAACATGTTGTTCACTGCTGTTAGATCATCATTATCGTCCTCCAGCCTCATAAATCATTCCAGATGGTTTGAAGATGGATCATAGTGATAAAATACATCTGCCAGCAGGAAGCAGAGAGTCACATGATGTTAGCGAGCAGCTAGTCATTCAAAGTGTTTATGCAGAATAATAAACGATGTAACGCTGCAGCTGCTTCATGTTTGATCAGCAGGTATGATGTCATCCTATCAACAAATTAAATAACACCAGTATTAATATTATTATAGTTAATTTTCTGTTATGGATTAGTCAGACTGGCTACGGTGGCTAGGCTAACAGTAGCCATGTTAGCTAACGCTAATGTTAGCTAAACTCCTGTCATCTGATGTGATTCAGCTCCGACATGTCCGACGGATGTGACGAGTGAAGAAGGAGAGAATCCTGCTACTGTAGTTTGTTTACAGAGGAAGCTTCCTGAAAGCTGACCAATCAGAGCAGAGCAGGCTCATCAGGGGGCGGGGCTTCCTGAAAGCTGACCAATCAGAGCAGAGCAGGCTCATCAGGGGGCGGGGCCTGTTTCAGACAGAGGCTGAACTGAGGCGCTGCATAAAGGACCAGTAGAAGATCAATAAGGAGTTTTTATTCCAGTAGAATATAAATATAAAGCTGGACATGAGCAGAAAATGTTGACATCAGGATATTTAACAGCGTTTCTCTCTCAGGTTGAAAACACACTGATGTCTTCACTGTGACTTACTGCAGGTAAACATTGATGGTGTGTGTGTGTGTGTGTGTGTCTCTGTGTGTGTGTGTGTGTCTGTGTGTGTGTGTGTGTGTGTCTCTGTGTGTGTGTGTCTGTGTGTGTGTGTGTGTGTGTCTCTGTGTGTGTGTGTCTGTGTGTGTGTGTGTGTGTGTGTGTGTGTGTGTCTCTGTGTGTGTGTGTGTGTGTGTGTCTGTGTGTGTGTGTGTGTGTGTCTCTGTGTGTGTGTGTCTGTGTGTGTGTGTGTGTGTGTCTCTGTGTGTGTGTGTCTGTGTGTGTGTGTGTGTGTGTGTGTGTGTGTGTCTCTGTGTGTGTGTGTCTGTGTGTGTGTGTGTGTGTGTGTGTGTGTGTGTCTGCAGGCGGTAAAACCATCCGTCAGTGCATCAGGTACACCGACTGTGACAACTCTCGCCTCACTCAGATGTTTCCCGCCATCTCCGGCTTCACGTACCGCTGCTGCAGCAGCAACCTGTGCAACTCCAGCAACGCCGTCACCACGGCGACGCCCGTCCTGGCTCTGATTGGCTCGCTGCTGAGCATGTGGTGGTGTTGGATCTGATGTCAGCGTCTCTAACTGCACCGATGTTAACATGAATTAAACTGAGTGTGTTTGTGTCTTCGTAGCTTCTCAGGTCAATAAACACTTTTTTATCTCTTTGCTAATTATGAATTTCTTACTGGACGAGTTTAACAATAAATATGATCAAAAATGAAACATGTTTTATTTGTGTTTGTTTGTGTATCAGTCTTGTTTGTTTGTGTATCAGTCTTTCAGCCTTTTGTCTCCTTCATTGATTTCTAATTGGTTTAAACATAAAGTTTCATCTGGACTGAAAAAGTAAAATCATTTAGATTTTAATAAAACTGAAGTTTTTGCAGCTTTTAAAAACAAAGAGACGACGGAGCCGCCTGCAGCCAGTGATTGGTCGATATGTTCAGGGTTAAACTCAGCCAGTGATTGGTCGATATGTTCAGGGTTAAACTCAGCCAGTGATTGGTCGATATGTTCAGGGTTAAACTCAGCCAGTGATTGGTCGATATGTTCAGGGTTAAACTCAGTCAGTGATTGGTCGATATGTTCAGGGTTAAACTCAGCCAGTGATTGGTCGGTTTAAACTCTCAGCTCTTGTTGTAGAGATGAGGGAGGAGATGCAGACAGGTAACATTCAGAACACCTGTGTGTGTGTGTGAGTGTTAGTGTGTGTGTGTGTGTGTGTGTGTGAGTGTGTGTGTGTGTGTTAGTGTGTTAGTGTGTGAGTGTGTGTGAGTGTGAGTGTGTGTGTGTGTGTGTGTGTTAGTGTGTTAGTGTGTGAGTGTGTGTGAGTGTGTGTGTGTGTGTCAGTGTGTGTGTGTTAGTGTGTGTGTGTGTGTGTGTGTGTGTGTGTGTGTGTGTGTTAGTGTGTGTGTGTTAGTGTGTGTGTGTGTGTGTGTGTGTGTGTTAGTGTGTGTGTGTGTGTGTTAGTGTGTTAGTGTGTGAGTGTGTGTGAGTGTGAGTGTGTGTGTGTGTGTGTGTGTTAGTGTGTGTGTGTGTGTGTGTGTGTTAGTGTGTGTGTGTGTGTGTTAGTGTGTTAGTGTGTGAGTGTGTGTGAGTGTGAGTGTGTGTGTGTGTGTGTGTGTTAGTGTGTTAGTGTGTGAGTGTGTGTGAGTGTGTGTGTGTGTGTCAGTGTGTGTGTGTTAGTGTGTGTGTGTGAGTGTGTGTGTGAGTGTGTTAGTGTGTGTGAGTGTGTGTGTGTGTGTGTGTGTGAGTGTGTGTGTGTGTGTGTGTGTGTGTGTGTGAGTGTGTGTGTGTGTGTGTGTGTGTGTGAGTGTGTGTGTGTGTGAGTGTGTGTTAGTGACATGAACCTCATATGTCACATTAAACAGCAGCACTGGCTGCTTGTCTGAATCACCACGTGTGTTTTCAGGATATTTCCTGTAGTGACTTCGTCCAGTCCCCAGCAGTGTTAGAGTTAGTGAACGTGTCCTTCTTGCTTCTGACTGTTTTGTGGTTGGGTGTGACGATGAGTCCGGACAGCGCTGAGTTCACAGTGAAGCTCAGCTGTCGTGCAGCTAACAGGAAACCCACACTGACACACGGAGCGAAGCTGCAGCGAGCGCTGTGCTGAAGGCGTCGCTGCCCTTCCTGTTTGTCTCTTCTTATATAAAGATGATGCAGTGACTGGAAGAGTTCTGCTGTTTACTGAAGACAAACACCTGAAACCCTGATGACCTTCAGTTTATCCTCCAGTTTAAAGGAGAATAGAAATGATTGATCCAGAATATATATCTCCATGTAGAGAGAGATCAGATCAGACAGATCAGAGTCCTGCTGAAGCTTTTCAAACATTTTGTTTAATTAGAAGGTCTGTTTGTTGTGTTTATACATCAGTGTATTCATGACTATAAAATGTCTGTTTTGGCTCCTCAGTTTGAGTGAACTGTGTGTTTTTGTCAGAGACTTCAGTGTCTAATCTTTTGAAGTGTAACATCAGAGACCGCCACAGAGGAGGAAGTGCTGTTTGACCAGTGACACACTTCCTGTAGTGGAGATGTGACGGTGTGAGCGAGAGGTGTCGCTGCCTGTCAGCTGCAGGTCGTCGTCACTCATGGACGGGCTGCGTCTTCTTCTGGCTCTTCTCTGTGGTAATTATCATTAACGTTATGCTGAGTGTCGTCCTGAGACTGCAGCTGCGTCTTGTGTAACGTCTCACCCTGCTGTCACTGTGTTGCAGGAGCTGTGTCCTGCAGTCCTGATGGGATCTCTGCGTCGGTGCTGCAGGTTACAGTCAGACCAGGAGACAACGTCACGCTGTACTGTGACTGCAGAACCTCAGCCGGCGTGTTCATAGTGTGGTACAGGAACTGTTCCCATGACAACCAGCCCTCTCTCGTTCTGAGAACTAAGTTTGGGTACAGAGGCGACGGAGTTCTGAATCCGTTCCCTGGTTTTCATCTGGAGAAGAACCTGTCCTCTGCGTCGGTGGACCTGTGGATCCTGAACGTCAGCGGTTCAGATGAAGGTCTCTACTTCTGTGGAACTGAACAGCTGAAGGTGGAGGACAAGACCACCATCTCCTCCATCACTGTCTACACTTATGGAGGAAACGCCAGCAGGATCGTAGTGGGTACGTCGTCTCATCAGACTTCTCTGACACAGGAACACAGGAAGTGCATCATCATCAGCTGGTGGAGAGGCTTCCTGATCCTGAAGTCTTATTATTCAGGAACTCAATTATAATAAAAACATAAACATGTTTTATTTATTTATTTATCTACAGACACTGACTGACTTGTTTGTGTTTGATTCAGACTCCAGTGAGCCAGATTATCCAACACCAACCGTCCAATCAGAGTGCAGCGTCTGCTGGAGGCTGCTGTTCTCTCTCTGTCCGGCTCTGACTGTGCTGTCCTCTCTCTGCGTCTCTATCCTGCTCCAGCAGCTCAGCAGGAGAACAGGTACCATCATCATCATCACCATCATCATCATCATCATCACCATCATCATCATCATCATCACCATCATCATCATGCTCTCTCATAACTGGCTTTAAATACAGTAGTTCATATTCTCTCTTCATGTCTGCAGGTAAAGAATCTGAAGCGGACCGTCAGAGACCCGAAACCCCAACAGCCACCGGAGATCAGGTAACTACTGCAGAAACCCACTGGTCTCACTGGTGTCAGTCCAGTCAGACTGAATATCATATATAATAATAATAATTAATTAATAATCACTAATCATTCATTCTGATGTTTGATAAAAGTTTATGTTTCTAATAATAACTATGTGATCTCAGGGTGAAGCTGTGTGTTACGCTGCGCTGGAAATCTGTCAGACGTCTCTGAAGAAACCTCTGAGTTCTGACATCAGCAGTTATTCCACCATCATTTATTACAGAGTATAAACAGGAAGTCAGATCATGGATTGATTAGAGGTGATACATTAACCAGCCGTCGTCATCAATAACTAATCAACCAATCAATAACTGCACGGTAAGAAAATGTGTTTGTATAAACTAGAGTGACTCTGACTCTCCGACTCTCTGACTCTGACTCTGACTGTGACTCTCTGACTGTGACTGTGACTCGGGGGGACGGAGTTGTTGTAATAAGACTCTCTGGAAATGATGTAAACTCAAAAGCTTTTATCGCCTTCGCTGAATTTCAGCTGATTGTAGTTTTTATTTTTTATTTTGCTCTTTTATTGTTTTTATTCTGTTGTTGCTGTTTGTTTGTTTTCATGTGAAACACTTTGTAATTGTTTTTTAATAAGTGCCATATAAATAAATATATTATTATTATTATTATTATTATTATTATTATTAGAAGAAGAATAGATGCTGTACATTTTGTATATTTTATTTCTCTTCACCACTGAAATAAAAGATTGAAATTGACGAGCTGTGAAAACAAATAAACCAAATATAAAACTTGTCTGATGTTATAATTCATTTCATTCATTTATTGGATTGAAATCGATCTGCTGTGTTTCATATCAGTGACGATGCTGCTTGTTTGTTTGTTTGTTTGTTCTGTTTGTTTGTTTGTTTGTTTGTTCTGTTTGTTTGTTTGTTTGTTTGTTTGTTCTGTTGCAGACGTTACAGAGAAAATTAACTTTAAAACAGTTCAGAGCTTCAATGAAAAAAATCATATAACACAAATAAAACAATTTGCTTCAAACTCACATCTTTCATATTTCATAAAGACTCATAATGTCGTACAGTTTGTAGTTACAGTTTCTAGTTACAGTTTGTAGTTACAGTTTGTAGTTACAGTTTGTAGTTACAGTTTGTAGTTACAGTTTGTAGTTACAGTTTGTAGTTACAGTTTGTAGTTACAGTTTCTAGTTACAGTTTGTAGTTACAGTTTGTAGTTACAGTTTCTAGTTACAGTTTGTAGTTACAGTTTGTAGTTACAGTTTCTAGTTACAGTTTCTAGTTACAGTTTCTAGTTACAGTTTGTAGTTACAGTTTCTAGTTACAGTTTCTAGTTACAGTTTGTAGTTACAGTTTGTAGTTACAGTTTGTAGTTACAGTTTGTAGTTACAGTTTGTAGTTACAGTTTCTAGTTACAGTTTGTAGTTACAGTTTGTAGTTACAGTTTGTAGTTACAGTTTGTAGTTACAGTTTCTAGTTACAGTTTGTAGTTACAGTTTGTAGTTACAGTTTGTAGTTACAGTTTGTAGTTACAGTTTCTAGTTACAGTTTGTAGTTACAGTTTGTAGTTACAGTTTCTAGTTACAGTTTGTAGTTACAGTTTGTAGTTACAGTTTGTAGTTACAGTTTGTAGTTACAGTTTCTAGTTACAGTTTGTAGTTACAGTTTGTAGTTACAGTTTGTAGTTACAGTTTCTAGTTACAGTTTGTAGTTACAGTTTGTAGTTACAGTTTGTAGTTACAGTTTGTAGTTACAGTCACATCCTGTCACACATGAACATGAACTAACGCTGATGTTTAAGCAGCAGGTGAAACTCTACTGACCTCTAGTGGAGACGTTAAGTACAGAATCTAACAGACCTCAGCCTGTAGACAGTGCAGAGTCTTACTACTGCTGTGCAGCTCACTGGACGCCTGTGTCCTCATGTTCTTATACCTTTGCTTAGTCAGAGCCTGAAGACGTCTTTGTTTCATCATTGCTGGACACTAAAGGTTTTATAACAAACAGGAAGACATCCAGAAGATAAAGAACTGCTGATGATTGAAAGCAAACATGAGGCTGCTGCATCTGATAATAATCTGTTAGTGATTACATCCAGCACGATGGTGAGAAACACTTTTATATGATATATATAATATATAATATACCTCCAGCCTTTATATGATATATATAATATATAATATACCTCCAGCCTTTATATGATATATATAATATATAATATACCTCCAGCCTTTATATGATATATATAATATATAATATACCTCCAGCCTTTATATGATATATATATAATATATAATATACCTCCAGCCTTTATATGACATATATATAATATATAATATACCTCCAGCCTTTATATGACATATATAATATATAATATACCTCCAGCCTTTATATGATATATATAATATATAATCTACCTCCAGCCTTTATATGACATATATAATATATAATATACCTCCAGCCTTTATATGACATATATATAATATATAATATACCTCCAGCCTTTATATGACATATATAATATATAATATACCTCCAGCCTTTATATGACATATATAATATATAATATACCTCCAGCCTTTATATGATATATATATAATATATAATATACCTCCAGCCTTTATATGACATATATAATATATAATATACCTCCAGCCTTTATGTGATATATATAATATATAATATACCTCCAGCCTTTCTGTATAACAGTCACATAAAGGCTCGTACGTTGATGACAAAGTGGGAAACGCACCGTTTTCAAAAGTTTAAGTCATTTATTAAACAAACTGAGATGAAATTAAATACATAATAAAAGAACAAAAGCAAACAGCTGCAGGTGGAAACAGGAAGTTTCCATGCACCTGACACACAGGTAGAACATTATAGAACATTATATAACACCAGGATGATTACATACAGGATGATCATAAATATAAACTGGCCAGTAGAGCACTGGTCTCCCAGTATGCAGCCTACTGGTTCCTGCAGTCTGTACAGGTGGACTGGGAGCAGGGTCAGGCTTCTTCTGCGGACTGTTTTGTGCTTTCCTGTCAGTGAAGTCTTATTATTACTCTGTTTTTATTACTGTTATATTTTGCAGCTGGAGTCGTTCTGCAGGAGGAACGTCGGGTCTCTGCAGGTTAGAGTTCAGTCTGACGCTCTGTGAGGAAAGAACCCTGAGATGACTTCTGTTGCTTTATGAATAAAACTGACTACAATGTGACATTTATAAAATAATCACTGATATATATTTATTATATATAATATAATCACTGATATATATTTATTATATATAATATAATCACTGATATATATTTATTATATATAAAATAATCACTGATATATATTTATTATATATAAAATAATCACTGATATATATTTATTATATATAAAATAATCACTGATATATATTTATTATATATAATATAATCACTGATATAAACACTGAGTTCATGTTGCCGTGTTATTGTGGTTGATGGGATCAGATCAGTCGCTCATGTCTCCGAGTCCGTCGTCCTCGACCTGTCGTCCGATCACCTCCAGCTGCACCTTCTTCTTCTGTCCTTTCTGCTCCTCCTCTTTGTCCGGCTTCTCTGATTGGGCGTACCAGGGCTGAGAGGCGGCGCCGTCGCAGGTGCGTCCTCCTCTCCGGAAGCCTCCCCTGCCGGCTCGGACCAGCCCCCAGCCCTGCTGGTGGGCGTCGGACCCGCCCTCCTGGACGCCGCGGGTCTGGTCCAGCTCCTTGGCGCTGAGAGACGGCATCCGGACCGGAACCGTGTTGCCGAACTTTGAGTAGTCGACGCAGTAGCGGCCGTCCTCCTCCGTGATGATGGAGACGAAGCGGCGCCCCCACAGGATCTCCTCGGGAGTGTAGGAGGTCCGAGCCTGCATGCTGATCCCCGTCGTTTCCACCACGCCTGAAGAACAGAGAACAACACGTCAGAACCAAACGCCGACCTGCAGAGATCAAACATGAAGCCTTAAAGCTGCGTCCTCTCTGCCGGCCAGCAGGGGGCGACGCCAGCGGCTGATTGGATGGAAGTCTGTGAGGAAATGATCCTCTGGTTTATTATGTCAGTAAACTGTTTCCTGCTGAGTTTCTGCTCTCAGTCACTAGTTCACAGTCTTCTTCAGCACAGCAGGATGTTCATTTAGTGAATTATTCTCCCGTTTCATTTAAACCTGATGATAAAGCAGCGTATGCTTTAGGGGGCGGGGCTACGATGTGATTGACAGGTCGTTACCATGGTGACAGTGTTGCTTACGTGGCGTAACCATGGCGATTAGGAGTAGCTGCTGATATTTCGCAGCGTGTTTTCACTTCACTAAAGTTAAAAAAGTCTTGTTCAGAATTTGGTTTTAATAAAAGATCATCACTCAGTCACATGATCAGTTTCTGTTTTTCACTACTTTTTGGTCGTTTCTTTAAATAATAATACTGTTCAGCTGCCTTCAGCTCCTGAAATGATTTGATTGTTTTTCTGATGTGACAGTAAACTGAACATCTTAAAGCACTTGTTGACTAGTTTAGAACCAAACTCCTTCTTTGTGTTTCCTCTAACCACGCAGGTGTGTTCTGCAGGTTCAGGTGTGTTCTGCAGGTTCAGGTGTGTTCTGCAGGTTCAGGTGTGTTCTGCAGGTGTGTTCTGCAGGTGTGTTCTGCAGGTGTGTTCTGCAGGTGTGTTCTGCAGGTGTGTTCTGCAGGTTCAGGTGTGTTCTGCAGGTTCAGGTGTGTTCTGCAGGTTCAGGTGTGTTCTGCAGGTGTGTTCTGCAGGTTCAGGTGTGTTCTGCAGGTTCAGGTGTGTTCTGCAGGTGTGCGTGGTTCTGACCTTCCAGGATGACGATGATCTCCAGGTCCTCGGAGGCCAGCGACTGGGCGGACAGCTCGTACAGCGGACTGCCTCTCTCCATGGTGTGGCTGATGATCAGAGGAGACACCAGGAAGACGCCGTTACTCCTCAGAGGGTTTTCCACCTGGATGTCCAGCTGACACACCGGGATCACCTCGCCCTCCGCCGTCACCGTCCGCCGGATCACCTGCAGACACAAACTCAGTCTGAACAACCAGAATCAGCCTCACTGCTGAGAGCCAACCAATGCTTCACAGAGAAACTGATCCAAACTAGATAATCAGATAAATTTAATATTATTCATCATTACATTAATAACTGAGGCTTCTGATACAGAAGATCCTCCTCAGACTGGCTGGAAGAAGGTGTTCCTTTAACTTTAACAAAGCCGGCGGTGGAACCAAAGAGACTTTAACTGTTTCCAGTCTGGAGGAATAACCTGCAGCTGGACGGTGGCAGAGATGATCATGCTCTTCCTCAGGTCTCCCACTCTGAACATGAAGGTCGGCCGGCCGTTTCGAGGCGCGATGACGGCGTTTCTGGAGAAGATGAGCGTCTCTGCTCGCCGGTTGGCCTGCGCCGTCTTCATGAAGACGCAGCCGAGCATCACGGCGTTGATGATCAGCCCCAGGATGTTCTGGATGATCAGCACGGTGATGGCCAGAGGACACT
This sequence comes from Euthynnus affinis, assembly GCA_029490765.1. NCBI lineage: Eukaryota > Metazoa > Chordata > Actinopteri > Scombriformes > Scombridae > Euthynnus > Euthynnus affinis. The sequence goes on from CM055861.1 coordinate 16,367,264, forward strand.
CCTCCGTCACCATCCGGCCGCCAAAACCGATGGTCACCTGGAGAGGACGACAGTTAACACGCCACCCACAGCTGCGCCCGCATCAGCCGGGCGGCGTCAGACTGAGGGCGGCTCTCACCTGGACCTCGATGGAGAAGAGGAAGGCGGAGGTGAAGGAGTGGATGGCGGTGACGCAGGGCACGCGGCCCGGCTCCTCGTTGGGGTCGCGAGGCTCCAGGTCTCCGTGAGCGAAGGCCAGAAGCCACCAGATCATAGCGAACAGCATCCAGGAGCAGAGGAAGGCCGAGGTGAAGATGAGCAGGGAGTGCTGCCACTTCAGGTCCACCATGGTGGTGAAGACATCCTGCAGGAAGCGACCCTGAAACACACGAAGAAGAGTGAAGCTGCTGCCTCTAAATGTGGGGTGTTTCTCCACCATGTTGGGCGAGCAGCGGACTTCCTGGAGGGGCTGTTAGCCGAGCTGCTGCTAACGTTTGCCCAGTTTATTTCTCTGATAACTTAAGATCCAGACGTCCAATGACTAAAATCCTTCTTGCGGCTAAAAGATCAAGTTAAAAACCAGCTAAATTTATCATGAAAATGTGGCTTCAAACTGAATAAAAGTCCATTTCTAACAGTTTGTGTGGAACAAGCACAACAAAGCCCATGTATTATCTTGTATGTGTGTAAGTTACTCTTTGCTAGACGCCATTGTAGCGGACAAACACGGCGCCGACGCATGCATCTTGTGCACTATACTCTTTGGTAGAGGAGGTATGACGCCATTGACAGGCCACCAAATGAAACATTTTAATGTGGAATAATTACAGATTAGAGCTTTAAAATAATAGTTCAACATGTTGTGAAATCTTCTTGTTGTTCAGACTGATTCACTCACAGACAGCAGCCAGTTAGCTTAGCTTAGCATAAAGACTGGAAACAGAGGGAAACAGCTAGCCTGCACTGATTAACATGTTACATCTCATTTGTTTAATCTGGACAGAAAAAGCTTTAAAGTGGTGAATTCTCTGCTGCCAACTGAAAACTATTAATCAGATCCGGCTCTCTCAGATGGGAGGGGTTGGACTTCAGAGCTGAGGCCAGAGAAGCACAGCTGATCTCTGACAAACTGCAGTTAATCTGAATAAAGAATAAATGATGGAGATAAAAATCCTTTTATAATCCAATCAGATGTGTTCAGGTTTAAATGTGAAGTTCAATCATCAATGAACTTTTCTCTAAAATGAGCAGAGGGACGTTGTTGTTGAGGCTCTTTGGTAGAGGAGGTATGACGCCATTGACAGGCCACCAAATGAAACGTTACTTTGATTAAAATGACAGATTTCTCTGGGTTTGAACATTAATGTAAGAACACAACTCAACAACATATAGAACATGTTTAAAACATACAGAACATGTTTAGAACATAGAGAATAAAGGTCCAGTTGTTTTTACAGATTATAGATTTAAGTTTGTTTTTAATCTGCACTTTTCCCCCTGGAGATAATTATCAGCGATCAATGACTACAGAGGGATATATATAAATCTAACAGGGGCCCCTGGAGCCAGGGGGGCCCCTCAGGCGCCTGAGGGGCCGCTGTTTCTACCTGCTCCCTGATGTTCTTGTGAGCCACGTTGCAGGATCCGGTCTTGGTGATGAAGCGGGCTCTCTGGAATCTGGATCGGCTGCGGTTGGGCTGGTTCTGGTCCTCCGCCAGGCGGGTCAGCAGGAAGCCGTCCGGCAGGAGACCCTTCCTGGCCAACATGCTGCTGCACACCTGCACACCTGCACACCTGCACACCTGCACACACACGGGCCTGTTCACAGCACTTCTGAGGACGACACTGTTTATGTTTTTGTCCCTGAAAGGCAGCGAGTCCCCACAGCGCAGCAATACAAGAACACACACACACACACAGCTCATGTTCAATATATTTAGTTTGATCAGTTATTTAAATCATTTTAAGAATAAACGACGACGAGCTCTCAGAGGAAATAAAATCATCATCATCAGTTCTGCTCTTCGTCATTTATGTTTAATTCATTTCTATATTTTAATGTGTTTTCTGTCTCAAAGCTGCTAATAAAACTTTATTAATACTAAACAACATTTTCATCAAACAAACTTCAGATTTTTATATTTTATTCTGTTAAATTTTCATTTCTGATCTAAAAGAATAAAATAGAAACAACCTGTTTATTGATGACTGATGATATTTATCAATCAATAACAGATTTGTGGTTCAGAATAAAACAAACATGTTAAATGTTTATTGATCGATGAGTCAAAAGTTTCAGATTCTTAAATGAGAAGATTTGATGCTTCCGTTTATTATTACTATATAATAATATAATAAGTTTATTATTGACAGAGACAAAATGATCAATCAATGATAAAATAATCATCGATCAGCTGATTAAATGATGTTATATTTGTATTTATTTTGTGGATCTTTTGGATGTTTACAGAATAAACATTAATGATTATATAATGATCAGAGAGGAGCAGCTGCAGCTTGTTTGTTCACAGCGTCACTAAAACGTCACATTTGTTTGTGTTTACTGTGTTTACTGCGCGCGGCGGGATGTAAACATGTAAACATGTAAACATGCAGATGTTACCTGAATGTTTCCGATCAGAAGATTTAAACCGACGACAAACTCAACGAAGCCTCCATCATCATCATCCTCATCCTCATCCCCTCAGCAGCAGATCAGACTGAAGCTGCAGCAGCGCAGCGCACTGCTTCCGGTCTGCACCTTCACAATAAGACTAATATACAGCTGGAATGACGTCAGCAGACACTTTAACTTCATCAGGAACAAAAACACTGAAGTCAACATGATGTAAATATAAACAGTGAAGGCTTTAATGAGTCTGATGATGAAGATGAAGATGATGAAGATGAAGATCACTATTTCCAAACTTCCAAAACAAAAACAGATTTTATTTCCAGATTAAAAAACAGAAGTTTCACATTTAACTTGTAAAACGACTCAAATGATTCATTTTATTAAAATATTTGATAATTAATTATAAATGTTTTAGTTTCTTCAGCTGGAACTGAACCTTTATAAAAAGGAGAATATATTTCCTGTTTCAGTCAGTATGAATCTGTTTCACTGAGCTTTTACTTTGAAGGCAGCCCTCGGTCAGTTCCGGGTTCCTCCTCCTGCAGCTGCTTCCTGCTGCAGCATCACTGCAGTTTCTGACCTCTTCAAGGTGTCCAGCAGCTTCAGAGACTTCCTGAAGAAAATAAAGGTTCAATTTAAATAGAAACAAGTAAAAACTAAGATTTAGTTTCATTTTCAGGAGTTGATTGATTAAAGGTCAATAATTCAGATATCTGATGTTTATTAATGAAAAAGATCCATTAAATGCATCTAAAGTCTGTTTGAATGAATTCAGCGAAACACGAAGTTTAAAATCTGTTAAACACGAACTTCCATCTTTAAAATATTTATGATCTTATCAGTCGATCAATCACTTTATTGATCCTCAGAGGGCGATTGGTTGTTAAACAGATAAAAAACACATAAACACAAAAAGAAAATAAACACTGAGTAAATAAATTTAAATTATAATATTAGGAAAAATCATTTTAACAAACATTAAATTATATGTAATAATATAATTTCCCTCATATTCATCCAAAAACACATTTTTTCTTATAAATATAAAGATATAATTGTTAAAACATAATAAAACATAAATGCAAGTTTTACAGTATCAAACCTTCATTTTATGTTTTTTAAAGGAATCTGAACTTTGTTTCATTATAAATAAATATATTTAAATTTGCTGAAAAGAATGAATAAAAGTGAAATAAATGAACAGATAATAATATTTTTTCTATATTTCATGATGTTTTTATACATTTACACGTTTTAATTAAAAAAAACATTTTTACATTTATTTTTATCCACATTTATTTAACAATTTAAGTCACTTGTGGGCTTCCATACACCGTTTACTCTTATTTATTTATTTATTCTATGCATTTCTGAGTTCAGTGAAACTTTAGAATAAATAATAAATGAACATATATAATATATAATATAAAGTATATAATAATATAAACGGCCTGCAGGTGGCAGCAGAGCGCTGCGGCGGGACTCAACCGGAGAAGAAGAAGCAGCAGCAGCAGTAGAAGAAGAAGAACACTTCCGGTCTCGTGCGGATGTTTGGACCTGACAGCTGGAAAATGGCGAAGGCGTGCAGAAGTAACGTGATTTAAATAAAACTTCACATGTTGATGATTTTATCTTTAATGACACATGACGTCAGACTGAGATGAAGCGGGAATCCTCGCCGAAAAGCGAAACACATGCGCAGTAGCGACCTGCGTTCAGCTGACAGCAGACATTCACTGAACATCATCAGCTCCACACTGTCTGCAGTCTTTGTTTTATTTCCCGCCTTCTGCAGCAGCAGAATCTGCCTGCAGAGAAACGATCCAGCTCACAGACAGCTGATCGATCAAAACAGATATAATTAATAAGTTTTAATCAGCTGTCTGCAGATTAAGCTCCAATAAATAACAAACAGATTCAGAGCGTAAAAACACGGGTCAGTGTGGATCAATACATTTAACACAATATAAGTGATCAATAATGTTTGTGTCACTGACAGAGGAACCTTCTGACTCACAGATCAATAAACTTGAAAGTGTCTGCAGAGCAGGGTTCAGTTTAATCAGCTGTTTGTTGATGACCAACTGTTGCCATAGTAACCGATAAATCTAAAGAAACATGCTGGTTAAAAACGTAAAGTATGTTTCTGGAACCTTTGATCTTTACATCTAATATAATAAAAGATAAAACTTTGTTAATTATTATTTATTGATAAACTGAGATCATGCGGACTGTCAGTCATCACCTGATTGGTGGATGAAAGCATGTGACATCATCGTCTCCTGACTTTAATAACTGAAGCTGCGTGTTGACGTCAGCGAGAAACTACAGCAGAACCCGTCTGTACAACACTGTTTCCATGGTGACAGATGTCAGACTGATGGTGATGTGACTGTTTCCATGGTGACAGATGTCAGACTGATGGTGATGTGACTGTTTCCATGGTGACAGATGGAAACAGTTCGGCTTACTCTGGAGAGAGACGGAGACCAGTAGGAGACCAGCAGGAGACCAGTAGGAGACCAGCAGGAGACCAGTAGGAGACCAGTAGGAGACCAGCAGGAGACCAGCTGGAGACCAGTAGGAGACCAGTAGGAGACCAGCAGGAGACCAGTAGGAGACCAGCAGGAGACCAGCAGGAGACCAGCTGGAGACCAGTAGGAGACCAGTAGGAGACCAGTAGGAGACCAGCAGGAGACCAGTAGGAGACCAGTAGGAGACCAGCAGGAGACCAGCTGGAGACCAGTAGGAGACCAGTAGGAGACCAGCTGGAGACCAGCTGGAGACCAGCTGGAGACCAGCAGGAGACCAGCAGGAGACCAGCTGGAGACCAGTAGGAGACCAGTAGGAGACCAGCTGGAGACCAGCTGGAGACCAGCAGGAGACCAGCAGGAGACCAGCAGGAGACCAGCAGGAGACCAGCTGGAGACCAGCTGGAGACCAGCAGGAGACCAGCTGGAGACCAGCAGGAGACCAGTAGGAGACCAGCTGGAGACCAGCAGGAGACCAGCAGGAGACCAGCTGGAGACCAGTAGGAGACCAGCAGGAGACCAGCAGGAGACCAGTAGGAGACCAGCAGGAGACCAGCTGGAGACCAGTAGGAGACCAGTAGGAGACCAGCTGGAGACCAGTAGGAGACCAGCTGGAGACCAGCAGGAGACCAGTAGGAGACCAGCAGGAGACCAGCAGGAGACCAGCTGGAGACCAGTAGGAGACCAGCAGGAGACCAGCTGGAGACCAGCTGGAGACCAGCTGGAGACCAGCAGGAGACCAGTAGGAGACCAGCTGGAGACCAGCAGGAGACCAGCTGGTCTCCAGCTGGTCTCCAGCTGGAGACCAGTAGGAGACCAGCAGGAGACCAGTAGGAGACCAGCAGGAGACCAGCAGGAGACCAGCAGGAGACCAGCAGGAGACCAGCTGGAGACCAGTAGGAGACCAGCAGGAGACCAGCTGGAGACCAGTAGGAGACCAGTAGGAGACCAGCAGGAGACCAGCAGGAGACCAGCTGGAGACCAGTAGGAGACCAGTAGGAGACCAGTAGGAGACCAGCAGGAGACCAGCTGGAGACCAGCAGGAGACCAGCAGGAGACCAGCTGGAGACCAGCAGGAGACCAGCAGGAGACCAGTAGGAGACCAGCAGGAGACCAGCTGGAGACCAGCAGGAGACCAGTAGGAGACCAGTAGGAGACCAGTAGGAGACCAGCAGGAGACCAGCTGGAGACCAGCAGGAGACCAGTAGGAGACCAGTAGGAGACCAGTAGGAGACCAGCAGGAGACCAGCAGGAGACCAGTAGGAGACCAGCAGGAGACCAGCTGGAGACCAGCAGGAGACCAGCAGGAGACCAGTAGGAGACCAGCAGGAGACCAGCTGGAGACCAGCAGGAGACCAGTAGGAGACCAGTAGGAGACCAGCAGGAGACCAGCTGGAGACCAGTAGGAGACCAGTAGGAGACCAGCAGGAGACCAGTAGGAGACCAGCAGGAGACCAGCAGGAGACCAGCAGGAGACCAGTAGGAGACCAGCAGGAGACCAGCAGGAGACCAGCTGGAGACCAGCAGGAGACCAGCTGGAGACCAGCTGGTCCAGTAGGAGACCAGCTGGTCCAGTAGGAGACCAGCAGGAGACCAGTAGGAGACCAGTAGGAGACCAGCAGGAGACCAGTAGGAGACCAGTTGGAGACCAGCTGGAGACCAGCTGGAGACCAGTAGGAGACCAGTAGGAGACCAGTAGGAGACCAGCAGGAGACCAGCTGGAGACCAGTTGGAGACCAGCTGGAGACCAGCAGGAGACCAGTAGGAGACCAGCAGGAGACCAGCAGGAGACCAGCTGGAGACCAGCAGGAGACCAGCTGGAGACCAGCAGGAGACCGGTAGGAGACCGGTAGGAGACCGGTAGGAGACCGGTAGGAGACCGGTAGGAGACCAGCAGGAGACCAGCTGGAGACCAGTAGGAGACCAGCAGGAGACCAGCAGGAGACCAGCTGGAGACCAGCAGGAGACCAGCTGGAGACCAGCTGGTCCAGTAGGAGACCAGTAGGAGACCAGGTGTCTTTGTTGGAGAAGCTGGTGGGGAAACAGACTCGCTGGTTTGCAGATTTAAACGTGTAAATCTGCAGGTTCGAGTGAATCAGATAAAAACTGTTTGTGAATAAAGAAACATTTAAAAGTCTCACTGCACTTCAGATCAGATGAAACTTTATTATTTATTTATTTCTGTTTTCTGCTTCTTTATTTCACTGCACTACATTTATCTGTGAATTATCAATAATATAAAATCAGCAAACACTGACGTGTTATTACAGTTTATTACAAACATGATGTCATTTTCACTCTGAGTCCTGGATCCTGATCCGTTTGTGTTTTTACTGCCGTCAGGCAAAAATGATTCACTAATAACTAATCGATCAGTTATTGATCCTCCATGAGAACGAGTCATAATTCAAATCACAATATGTGAACCACAGAACATCATGAATGAAACATGATTAGTCGATTAATCAATTAATTGATCGACAGGAAATTGATCACCATCTCTTGATAATCGACTCTTTTTAGTCATTTTACACAAAAAGTAAATTCTCTGATTGCAGCTTCTTCAATGTGAATATTTTCTGCTTTCTTTAGTCTCTCTGACAGTAAACTGATGAACTCTGAGTTGTAAAACACATTTTCTGATCAAACAACTAATCAATAATCTAGAAAATAATCGGCAGATTAATCGATAATGAACATGTCTGCATCTCTACTGTAACAAACATAATATAATTATTTATATTCACTGTTTATAAAACTGTTTTATTAAAGTATTTCTGTCGCGTTAAATGTTTGATTTTCAAACAGAAACAGTAAATATTGATTATTTTGTGGACTGTTTATGTTTACATGTAGCCCCGCCCCCCCGGCTGTGTTGTCACGTGACAGGAGGCAGGTCAGGGCGGGGTTATCGCGGCTCGCTCCGGTAACGGTAACGGCTTTATGTACCGCTGTACGCTGTCCGGTGGGGATGGCGTAAATAACGGCAGGCAGCAGATGTCACTGACGGTGTGTCCGCGGTAACGGAACCCGGAGAGTCGGTGTGGCGGGAAGCCCGGCCCGGTGTCGGTGTGTTGTTTGGGTTAGCCAGGTAGCTAGCTGCTAGCAGCTGCTTCTTCAACGGTTCGCTGGGAGTCCGCCGCCGGCGGAGACAGCTGCCCGCCGCCAGGTGAGCGTCACGGGACACCTGCACCGGGGCGGCCGCGGAGGATGGACGGAGGAGGCGCCGCCGGTAAACCTGCAGGAGGCGCTAGCGGATGTAGCTAGTTAGCATCGGGCCTGAATACCAGCACACTTCCTCCCCGCCCCCCCGGGCTGCCCCCTCCCGGTACTGCAATGGAGTCCGTCCTGAACCCGCCGCCGCAGTTCGTAGAAAACTCCTATAAAAGTAAGTAAACACGGTGCTGAAGGTGTAAACATTAAGCTCGCGCACAGGTGAGCCTGAACGTGCTGACCTTTGACCCCTCCACCTGCAGTGACCGAGGAGGACGTGAAGAGGCTGATTGAGTTCAGAGCATCAAACGAGGCTCTGTTCACCGGGAAGAGGAACTCTGCCAAGATAGCCTGGAGGTATGAGGAGTTTACCTGAAGGACAGGTGTGTCAGGTTACCATAGCAACAGTGAAAGAGGTTTTCCTGGCTGTAATCATTCCTCCTGTTCATACTGGATATTAAAAGATCTCCTTCATCCACAGTGTGTCCAGATAGACATTTAAAGTGTGTGTGAAGCTTCTGTTCAGCTTCAGCAGTCTGAGTTAGTCATATCAAGTGGATATCTGACACATTTACAGTCTTTTTAGCATCAAATTCTCCTCTTTGTGTTTCCCTGTTGAGCTGCAGGTGGAAGTATAGAAACAAAAAGAGGGACTTTGCCACTAAAAAGACTGAAACGTTGAAAGATATCTACTGGATTTGACTCATTTGGACGCTGAAGCTTCAGATTAGCTTCACATCAACTGTTCAGTGTGTGTGTGTGTGTGTGTGTGTGTGTGTGTGTGTGGTGCAGCTGCAGAGTCGGTGTTTCCACCTGTCATCCAGCTGCTGCTCCTCAGGTGTTTTGGTGTTTTGGTGTTGTGACTCTGACATCAGACGCTCTGCTGCGTGTAGAAACAGTCAAACAGCAGGAAGGGTTACAGCAGCAGGAGAATCAGCTGTTCTGTTTCTTTGGGCTCCTGACTGTCGGTTTGAACTTGTTGTTGGTGAGTTTTCCTCTCAGCTGATCTCCGTCACCTCCTGTGTTGCTCAGCACCATCTTAAAGGGCCTCGGCCTGGAGGGGAAGCTGACTGCAGACCAGATCGCCAAGAAGTGGGACAACCTGCGCACCAAATACAAGGTAATGAAACGCCGTGGCCACGGAGGCATGATGGAGGATTACCAGCCTCTATGTCGATATCCAACTCCTCCCAGCCGATATCTGTGCAGATGTGATGTGCAGCTGTGTGAGGAGGCGATTCTGCTGCAGCATAGATTGTACTGAGTCTGATCCAGAAAGACAATATATGAAGGAAGAATGTAGGAAGCCTTCAGACTGTAATGAAGCTGCAGAGTGGGTGGAGCAGCAGAGTTTTCATTGACTTTATTAGACAGACAGGATTAATGTGTAGGATTTAATCTCTGCTCCTCACTCCGGACCAGAAGGTGGACGAGTATCGGCTGCTCACAGTGTACCGATATTTCATCTTAGAGCTTCTATCGGCCGATACTGACGGCGTGGTGACGATAGTTGTGGTTTGAGACTCTGCTGTGACACCGAGCAGCTGAAGCTTCCTGAGATTTCATCCTGAGATCCGTCAGACGAGCGAGGGTCACATGACGCTCCAGGTCACGTGACCCTTGCAGAGACAATGTTACACTTCCTGTCAGCTGATGCCACCTGCAGCTGCAGCTTGTTGCTTCAGTTCATCGTCTGAGCGGCGATGAAACCTCAGGAACGTTCAGCTGCTGGTGATCAGGTGACCTGTTGCTGCCTGCGCTGTGATTGGCCGAGCTGTGTGACGGTGTGTTTGTGTGTGCAGGACCTGAAGCAGCCCTATCAGGGTCAGGACAACCTGGGCGGCGTGGTGGAGTCGTGGCCGTGGTTCCACATCATGGACGAAGCCATGCAGGGTCGCCTCTACAACAGCAACCTGGTGCTGAGCCCCGACAGCGTCTGCGGCGCCGGTCACCGCGGCAACAGCCAGCCCAACCACAACCACAACCAGAGCCAGAGCCAGAGCCAGGAGAACACCGACATCCTGGAGTTCCTCATCAAGACGGAGATGGAGGACACGGTGGCGGCGGAGGCGGCGGAGGACGACGGGGCGGTCCACGCCGAGGCGGCGCCGGCGGAGGGCGTGCCGATGGGCTGGAGGAGGATGAGCGAGTGTTCCTATAAGAGTACGTACACCAGTCTGACGAGGGGCAAACAGCGGCCCGTGGACCAAACACGGCCCCTCGTCAAAAATATTCTAATTATCTCATTAATATGAACCAGAGGTCAAAGGTCAAGCTCCCGCATTTTAACAGAAACTCTTAAACGACCTTTAAATGTTTAATTCTCTGATCAAAGAACAAACATCAGCTTTAAGTTTCAGTGAGAGATGAAGGTGATGATGTCACAGATCTGCAGCCTGATGTTTATTGTTTACTGTTTATTGTTTATTGTTTATTCAGCTTTCGTGTTTACGTCGATCAGCTCCGCCCACAACCTGTTTCCCTCCAACACGCCGTCTGTGTGGAGAGTCAGGACTCAGTTACACGCATGAACAGAATCACACGCATGTTCTTCTGTCAACAACAAACCACACCTGACCTTCAGTGACCTTTAATGACCTTCAGTGACCTTTAATGACCTCCAGTGACTTTTAATGACCTTCAGTGACCTTTAATGACCTTCAATGACCTACAGTGACCTACAGTGACATCACGTCCATGTTTCAATAACATCAGTTAATTGATTATAAATAATGATCAGTTTTCTTTGTTTCCTCGTCAGTGACGGAACCAGAAACTGAGCGGATGATCAAACTCCGAGCAGCCAATGAGGCGCTTTTCACCGGCAGGAAACATTCGGCCAAACCGGCGTGGAGGTGAGTTCAGACGACCCGGACGGCGCCGGCTGAGACGCCACTGAGCATGTGCAGAAGCGTCAGTCTGATGGTTTTTACCTCCAGCTGATCAATAACTGAACCATAAAATCATCAGCAGAGAAACACAATAAACACTCAGATTATTGATTATTGATTATAACACACAGTCTGGTTCTCCTCGTTAGTTTGGTTTCAGCACCATGTTTATTCTCTCTGTGCAGCCAATCAATCTAAAGTATTGATTGATTGATTGATTGATTGATTGTGTTTAGGGCCATCCTGTATGAACTGGGCCTGCAGGGCAAACTGACCACAGACCAGCTGGCCAAGAAGTGGGACAACCTGAAGAGGAGATACAAGGTCAGTCACTGATGATGTCATCACCCGCTGTGACGTCATCACCCGCTGTGACGTCATCACCCGCTGTGACGTCATCTTTTCTTCTTAATCACATTTTAAATTGAACCAGAAACTGAATCAATAATTGATAATCAGATACGTTTCAGTCACATGATGAAAAACAATCAGCTCAGTCTTTGCGTGTAACGTGATTGGATCAGAGCGCAGTGATGTCACCCGGTGGCGTTGGCGGGAGGAAGCGGTTCCTCTGGTGGACGATGTGCAGACTTTGCTTTGTGCTGCAGGAGCTGAAGTTTCCTGCCCGCGGCGTGGAGACCAACCCGAGCTCCTGGCCCTGGTTCTACCGGATGAACGACGCCATGGAGGGCCGCTTCGCCGGCGCCGCGCCCATCCTCACGCCCATCGTGGAGGACGAAGACGAAGACTGCGAGCCGCTGTCGCCCACGCCCAAGAAGAGAGCGCGGCGGAGCCGAGGAGGGATGGCGGAGTTCCTGACGGAGTCGGAGATGGACCTGCTGGTGGACAACGAGGAGAAGAACGGGTCGTCTGCTCTGGGAGAGCTGCAGCGCCTGACAGAGCTCACGTACAAACGTAACGTCATCAGTCACATGATCAGAATGGTTATTGATTAATGAATGAACCTTTCACTACATAACTGATTAGTTTGAACTGAAGGAGTCTAAAACAGTACAGACCAGTGCAGACCAGTACAGACCAGTACAGACCAGTTCAGACCACTACAGACCAGTTCAGACCAGTACAGACCAGTACAGACCAGTACAGACCAGTGCAGACCAGTGCAGACCAGTACAGACCAGTATAGACCAGTACAGACCAGTACAGACCAGTATAGACCAGTATAGACCAGTACAGACCAGTGCAGACCAGTACAGACCAGTTTCATTGATCCGTCAGTTTAAATCAACAGCCAATCAGAGCGCAGCTGATATTATTATTGATTAGTAATATTGATATATCCACTGTTGGTTCAGAGCTGCTGAGATGATTTGATGCTTTATCAATAGAACTGATCATCAGCTGTAGTAATCAATACATGAAGTGAATCCCTGGTTGTTTGACCTTCGTCTCAGTGACTGAAGACGACACCAGGAGGCTGATCGAGCTGCGAGCTGCCAACGAGTCTCTGTTCACCGGCAGGAGGAACACGGCCAAGCCGGCCTGGAGGTAATCAATAACACATCACTGATCACTGATCACATGATCAATAACACATCACTGATCACATGATCACATGATCAATAACACATCACTGATCACATGATCAGCCTGGGGTCAGTTTCACTAATCAGGTTCAACAGACTCTGAGTTTAATCTTTCGCAGTAGTTTCTGCTGGAGCTGCGATTCAACGAGTCACCATGGCAACGGGGACGCAGAGGGCGGCGTTTTTTCACCCACTAGAACTAGAAACCTTATCGCCTCATACGGCGAGTTTGAACACGTTTTCAGAAAGAAGAGAAACAGCTGCTGCTGCTCGGTCAGTGTGTCAGTTTAAATGTTTGAATGTTTGAATTTAGTCTTTTATAATCTAAAAACATAACAAACAGTTCAGACTGCGGTTAGTTAATAATCTCATGTCACCACATTGTGACCATGTTTTACATTGTAAGGTAAATATTAAGTGTGCAGCTGTTTTATTAACATAAAGCTGCTTTCACACACATAAATGTCTCATATACATCATGTTCTCTTAGATAATTAATCCTATTTAAACTTAATTTAAACAGTCAAATAAACAGCTGCTGGGCTGTGAGAGCGTGACTGACAGGTAATGCTGCAGATGTAAAGAGGATCAGGTTGTGCAGGTCTGATGGACTCTAACAGATAACTGACTGTCTGATAATCATCTCCTGACCGCAGTAATGCTGCACCTTCATCCACACATCGTTAGCAAAAGGAGATGTTAGTGAAAAAAGGCACGAGCTGCTGTGACTGATGGACTTATAACATACTCACTCTGATTCTTTTTTTTTTAAATAATTTTTTTTTAACTCGCCAAACTCACTGAAACTCGCCTGCTGACTGAACGAACGAGGAAATGAAACGCAGTGTGACTCTGAAAGAGGGCGGAGCCAGAGAGACTCTGGTTCACTGAGAAAAACCAGGTTAGGTTCACAGAGTCTGTTACTACGGTAACTGATCAGGTTTCACAGAGTCTGTTACTACGGTAACTGATCAGGTTAGGTTCACAGAGTCTGTTACTACGGTAACTGACCGAGAGAAGTTACCCCTCTCTGTGAAACAGGCGAGAGTTTCCTCTCTCTGGTTTGAGTCACTTCGCTTTGTGAAAACTCTGAGTTTCCCTCATTTAACAAACGCTGAGTTCTCGATAAACCTGCTTTGTGAAACGGACCTCTGATCAATAACACCACGTCACTGCTCACATGATCAGTGTGTTGTTGTTGTTTACAGTGTGTTGTTGTTGTTGTTTACAGTGTTCTTGTTGTTTACAGTGTGTTGTTGTTGTTTACAGTGTGTTGTTGTTGTTTACAGTGTGTTGTTGTTGTTTACAGTGTGTTGTTGTTGTTTACAGTGTGTTGTTGTTGTTTACAGTGTTGTTGTTGTTTACAGTGTGTTGTTGTTGTTTACAGTGTGTTGTTGTTTACAGTGTGTTGTTGTTGTTTACAGTGTGTTGTTGTTGTTTACAGTGTGTTGTTGTTGTTTACAGGGGGATCGTGAAGGAGATGGGTCTGACAGGGAAGATCACTCCTGACCAGGTCGCTAAGAAGTGGGACAACCTGAAGACCAAGTTCAAGGTGAGCTTCAGTCACATGACGTGTTTACAGCTGCAGGGGAACGAGGTCAAAGGTCAAAGGTCACAGTTTAAATCGAATGTTTACTGAATGTTTGCTGAACGTTTGCTGAACGTTTGCTGAACGTTTACTGAATGTTTGCTGCCTCAGCGTTTCTCCTGCGATCCTGTGCAGCTGTTCTGACACGTGGGTCAACCTCTGCGTGGTTGCCGTGGAAACTCTCGGTAGCGTAGCGAGCAGGAATCAGAGCGACCAGCAGGAAGGTGGCGTTGGATGTGAGCGGAGCAGGAAGTAAGGTTGGCGGTAAACAGACGACAGAGTGGCGGTTAATAAATGATAAACAGTCACACCTGGTGTTTCCTCTGCCCCGTTACCCCCGGCAACCAATCGATCAGTTAAAGATTACATATGATTTCAGTCGAGCAGGATGTTCTTTGGTTGGCTGCAGCGCCGGGTAAAGTCCTGCGGGGACTTTAAGGGGCGGAGCTACAAGCAGGATGTGACATCACAGCTGGTTCGGAGCCAATCGTTGGTTCAACATTCAGGAAGCTGCAAAAAAATACTAAACTGTAACAAAAGATAAAAATGTGGATCAGCTGATGAGAACAGAACGTCTCTGTAAAGCGACGCTCTCGTTCTCGCAGCCAATCAGAGCTCTCCGTCTGTCTCCGTCCCTGCAGGACCTGAAGTTCCCTCCCCGGGGGATGGAGGGCCAGACTAACCCCGCCTCCTGGCCCTGGTTCCAGCTGATGAGCGACGCTCTGGAGGGCCGTCTGGCGGGGAAAGCTCCCAGAGTGACGCCCATCTGGACCAACGAGGAGGACGCCGTGTTCGGCTCGTCGCCGCCCGCCGACAGAGACTGTCTGATGGCGGAGAGGAGCAGCGTGTCGGAGCTGGAGAGCATGGTGGGCGGAGACAACACGGAGGCCGACGGCAACGTCACATACATCGACGCCAGCGGGGAGGAGTGTTCAACGCCCTCTGACCTCTCGTACAAGAGTAAGACTGACTGGATGTGTAGGAACATCATTTATTATTATTATTATTATCATTATTATTAAACCCTTTATTGTTTCAGGAAGAAACAGGAAATCACTTCTGAACTGTGAGGTGAAGCTCTGATGATGTCATCAGATGATGTCATATATTTATTCACTAAACAGCAAACAGGGAATAAAATGCGACATCCGTGTAAACGAATGAAAAATGAACGAAGGTGAAATTCAGATGCAGCGCTGCAGTTGGAGGCGATGGTGAAACGTTATGATGGTGATTAATGTCCGTTAGAATAATAATTTAAAGGCCACAGACGGTGAAGCATGAAGCAGACAGGATGTTGATCTCACTTCCTGCAGCGTCGTCTGAGTGGCGGTGTGAAGTGGCCCTTCAGCTGCGGCCATCAGCTGTGACCCGTCAGCTGCGGCCCGTCGGCTGTGGCCCGTCAGCTGCGGCCCGTCAGGATGACGGTCAGCTGCGGCCCGTCGGCTGCGGCCCGTCGGCTGCGGCCCGTCGGGGCGACGGTCGGCTGCGGCCCGTCGGCTGCGGCCCGTCAGCTGCGGCCCGTCAGGACGACCGTCAGCTGCGGCCCGTCGGCTGCGGCCCGTCGGCTGCGGCCCGTCGGGGCGACGGTCGGCTGCGGCCCGTCGGCTGCGGCCCGTCAGCTGCGGCCCGTCAGGACGACCGTCAGCTGCGGCCCGTCGGCTGCGGCCCGTCGGCTGCGGCCCGTCAGGACGACGGTCAGCTGCGGCCCGTCAGGACGACCGTCAGCTGCGGCCCGTCGGCTGCGGCCCGTCAGCTGCGGCCCGTCGGCTGCGGCCCGTCGGCTGCGGCCCGTCGGGGCGACGGTCGGCTGCGGCCCGTCGGCTGCGGCCCGTCAGCTGCGGCCCGTCAGGACGACCGTCAGCTGCGGCCCGTCGGCTGCGGCCCGTCGGCTGCGGCCCGTCGGGGCGACGGTCGGCTGCGGCCCGTCGGCTGCGGCCCGTCAGCTGCGGCCCGTCAGGACGACCGTCAGCTGCGGCCCGTCGGCTGCGGCCCGTCGGCTGCGGCCCGTCAGGACGACGGTCAGCTGCGGCCCGTCAGGACGACCGTCAGCTGCGGCCCGTCGGCTGCGGCCCGTCGGCTGCGGCCCGTCGGCTGCGGCCTGTCGGCTGCGGCCCGTCGGGGCGACGGTCGGCTGCGGCCTGTCGGCTGCGGCCCGTCGGCTGCGGCCCGTCGGGGCGACGGTCAGCTGTTGGCTCGCTGCGTTCCCGGGGCGAGTTTACCCGGCGTCTGCTCAGTCAGGGTTTGTTCAGATGATTGTTGCAGCCGTCACAGTTTGGTGAGGAAGTCTGAATCTCTAATTCACTCTTTCTCACCAAACAGCTCAGAATGATCTCACCGGCCGAACGGACTGTGAGATAAAAGCTTGAATGTGTTCTTGGTCACTGTAGTGAGACACTTGACTTACAGAAAAAGATTCATTACATGAATAAAGACAATAACGAGCGCTCAGAAACGTGGAAACACAGACGAGTAGAGTGAAAGAAAAGTCGAAGCAGAGCGTGAACACTGTTTAATGAGCGACGGAGCGTTTCTCACATGATCTCTGACTTCAGATAAAACTTTTCACCATCCGTTTAAATATATTAATATTACATATATATGAGATGTTAGACAGACGTGGAGAGAAGCAGACTATCATATAATCAGTGATAGAGGAGCTGAGTGTGGAAACATAATGTGATATTCTTGGTGTTCATTAACAATCATTAAATACAGTTCACTTAAACACACTGTAGTTATTCAACAAGCTTTCTCTCAAACATCATAACATCTAATGCTGCAGCCCTTCATACATATCACATCTGTCCTCTAAGAGTCTAATTAAAAGGTTATAGATTAAAGCATTTCACCACCGGGTGGCGCTGTGGTTCCATTAATATGCATTCAGTCACATCTGGATATTTCTAATTAGGCTTTACTTTGTGTCAGAAACATCAGATTCACACCGGTTTAACAGACATTACAGGCGTATGAGGTGCGTTAGCGCCACCTTCTGGTCCGGAGTGAGGAGCAGAGATTAAATCCTACACATTAATCCTGTCTGTCTAATAAAGTCAATGAAAACTCTGCTGCTCCACCCACTCTGCAGCTTCATTACAGTCTGAAGGCTTCCTACATTCTTCCTTCATATATTGTCTTTCTGGATCAGACTCAGTACAATCTATGCTGCAGCAGAATCGCCTCCTCACACAGCTGCACATCACATCTGCACAGATATCGGCTGGGAGGGGCTGGATATCGGCTGGATATCGGCTGGGAGGGGCTGGATATCGGCTGGATATCGGCTGGGAGGGGTTGGATATCGGCTG
Organism: Euthynnus affinis; assembly: GCA_029490765.1. NCBI lineage: Eukaryota > Metazoa > Chordata > Actinopteri > Scombriformes > Scombridae > Euthynnus > Euthynnus affinis. Next base: position 16,384,959 of record CM055861.1, read on the forward strand.
GATATCGGCTGGGAGGGGTTGGATATCGACATAGAGGACAATAATCCAGTGTGGTTGTTAATAAGTGTAACGTGTTGACTGTCTCTCAGTGACGGACCAGGACACCCGCAGGATGATTAAACTCCGAGCTGCTAACGAGGTTTTGTTTACTGGGAGGAGGAACGCTGCCAAAGCTGCCTGGAAGTAAGAGCCTGTCTCTCTGCATTCATTCAGTGTGTGTCGATATTCCAGCTGCTGAGTCTCACATCTGTCTGCTGTCACTCAGAGCCATCCTGAAGGAGCTGGGCCTGCAGGGGAGAGTCTCCACCTACCAGATGGCCAAGAAGTGGGACAACCTGAAGAGGAGATACAAGGTTATTAATGATTAACGAGGTTATTAATGATTAACGAGGTTATTAATGATCAACGAGGTTATTAATGATTAACGAGGTTATTAATGATTAACGAGGTTATTAATGATTAACGAGGTTATTAATGATTAACGAGGTTATTAATGATCAGTGAGGTTATTAATGATTAACGAGGTTATTAATGATCAACGAGGTTATTAATGATTAACGAGGTTATTAATGATCAACGAGGTTATTAATGATCAATGAGGTTATTAATGATCAGTGAGGTTATTAATGATTAACGAGGTTATTAATGATCAACGAGGTTATTAATGATTAATCATTTAATCAATAGAACTGATCAGCTGTTAATCTGTTTAATGTTTCTGATCAGAGAATCAACATGTTTATCATCACTTAAAACATCTCTCCTCCTGCTCCTCCTCCCTCTCCTCCTCCTCCTCCCTCTCCTCCTCCTCCTGCTCCTCCTCCTCCTCCTCCCTCTCCTCCTCCCCCTGCTCCTCCTCCTCCTCCTCCTCCCTCTCCTCCTCCTGCTCCTCCTCCTCCTCCTCCTCCCTCTCCTCCTCCCTCTCCTCCTCCTCCTGCTCCTCCTCTCAGGATCTGAAGTATCCTCCTGTGGGGATGGAGAGCGTTGCAGACGGCGCCTCCTCCTGGCCGTGGTTCCACCTGATGAACGAGGCGATGGAGGGCCGGCTGGCGAGCAGCGCCCCCCTCCTCACCCCCGTCACCCAGGACGACGAGCAGCACCCCGACCCCGCCCCCAGACAGCGGCCCCGCCCCGGCCCTCCCCCTCCCCCGCCTCCCTCCTCCTCGGACTACGGGCAGGAGGCGTTCGGCGACGGCGCGGAGCAGAGCCAGCGGAGCTCGGAGGCGTGCGACGGGCCGCTGGGAGGCCTGGAGAGGGAGTGGGAGGTGGTGGAGCGGGAGCGGGCGGCGCTGGAGCGAGAGAGGGAGGTGGTGGAGAGAGAGCGGGCGGCGGTGGAGCGGGAGCGGGCGGCGGTGCAGGCGGAGCGGCTGTGGTTGGACAGAGAGCGGGCGGCGGTGGAGCGGGACAGAGCCATGGTGGAGCAGGAGAGGGCGGCGCTGGGGAGGGAGAGGGAGGTGCTGGACCAGAGAGCCCTGATGCTGAACTCTGTGGGACACTCCGGACACCTCAACGCCCTGATGTAGACCGCCACGGTCTGGGATGTAGACCGCCACGGTCTGGGATGTAGACCGCCATGTAACGGGTGTAGACCGCCGCGCTCCAGGATGTAGACGGTCCCGGCGGGCGGGCGGAGAGCCGGCTGTGGCCGTCGGTCTCCCACAGAGAGAGAGAGGAGCCGGCCGGGGAGCGACCGGTCCTGCAGGATCCACCAGAGCTGTAGAGCTCTGGTGGATCCTGAGTGTTTTCATCAGTTTGTTCTGTTTTCTCTCTGAAGTGACGTTTTGCTGCTTTTCTCTTTGATATTTCTGGAAATTTAATGTTTTTTGATTTTTAGACAAAACAAAAACATTTGAAGTCGTCACGGTTCATTTTATTGATCGATCAATCAATCAATCAATCAGAAATATTCAACTCACCAACACAAACACAAAGAAGAACGCTGTCACGTCACAGTTCCCTCCTTCCTCTTCTTCTCCTCCTTCCTGTCTGCTGCTGGAGGTTCGTCCGCAGCGTTCAGCTCGGCGTCACAGAGCGATGATGACTCCGCCACAGATGAAGAGTGTGAACTCAGTAACTGTTGGACGGAGCAGCAGCCGCCTGCTGTAATCAGCCTGGCAGGTAAAACCCAGGGCAGAAAACATCACGTCTCCTCAGATGTTTAAAGGCAGCAGAGAAGTAAACACACAGTCACATGATCACAGTTTGTCATCAGCTGTGAAGTTAAGCTGCTCTTCATCAGCAGGTCTCAGTAACAGCAGCACGTCCACCTGCAGGTCACATGACTCAAACAGCTGTCAGTGCCGACTGACTGATTCACAACACGTCTAAATAATAATAAAACTTTATTTATAAAGCAGATTTCATACAGAAAGATGCAACACGTTGTTCAGCAAACATGGAAACATGCAGGAAGGATTCAAACACTTTGTCAGGTTCAAGCAACCTAAAACATTTAAAACAATAAACAAAGGAGGACATGACGGCATTAGATATTTTACTGGCGAGGAGAACGGACGGAGACGTGCTCAGTTACAATCTCCACCCGCTCTGACGCAGATCTATACTGAAACCTCTTTTTATTCTTTGGGCGTTCCCTCGTTACATGAACTGCTGCTCTAAAGGGGGGGTGACCAAACAGCAACGTGAGCAACGTGACATTTACATAAAACATGTACATTTCTTGGTATCTGTTGTTCTCTTCTTAGAAGGGACCGTTTCCTGCTCAGCCGCTTCTCTGCGGTTAGGGCACAGTTCCTGTTTCTCGCTGATAGCTCAAGCTTGCAGTCACACTTCTGTATTTCACTGAAAAACAAGTCAAGCATTCAGCAGACTTGCACTCTGATAGAAAAGGTTAGCTGCAGTCTGAAAGGTAAATATGAGATAACTTATATACAATAATTCCAACAAACCTGCTGCAGGTGACGACGTCACCAAATATTAAAAAATGACCTTTGACCTTTTCACTGTAGCTCAGATGAAATGGATTCAACCAGATCAATAAAACAATCTGTTAACACAACTTCCTGTTATTACATTCAATAATCGATCAATACATGAAGCTGAGTTCATGATGGTCGCTGATCATCCTGTAAAGGAAAAACATCCCATAATATCAGATCATCTGCACCTGAGAAACAAATATAATCAATCATGTTGCTGCCTGATGATCAATAACTGATTTGATCAGTTTATGACAGTGATGATCAATAATTGATCAAACCAGACGAGCTGATGCAGTCACACAAACTGAGGAAGAGGCGGGAGTCTTCCTCTGCTCGTCACCGTGGCAACGTGGGCGGAGGACAGGAGGAGCTGGTGTTTCCGTCGTTGGTCACATGACACGTTGGTCACATGACACGTCTGAGTCTGAGCTGAACATGACTCCAGTTTGACTTCCTGTCCTTTTTATTTCTACTTTAAACTCTGCAGCCACTTTAGATTCTGTGAACTTTCACACGTCGACTTTCTGTGAAGAAAAAGATTTGAACGTTTAGAGGAAGTTGTTTAAACAGTGTGTGAAGCTGAAGGCAGTTTGTTGTGTGTTTAGAGTGAAAGCATCATTGTGCAGCTCTACCTGGTGACTGTTACCTGCAGCCTTCTGCTGAGGAGGGAAACCATGTGGTCTCGTCTCATGGACACAAAGTCCAGATGTGGATCCAGATGCAGAAACATGACGTGCATTCAAGTGTTTCCATGAGAGGAAGCTCTTTGGGCGTCTTTCTCCCATTTTTGTATTTATTTGTATTTAAAGTGTTCTGGCAGCAGTTTGTGCCTCTCATGTGTTTCCATTACAGCACAAAGCATCCGGTTCAGGTCTGAAATAAACTCCTGTGATGCTCTGGAGATGTTCAGAGAGTCTTCACAGAGTCTTCAGAGAGTCTTCAGAGTCTGGAGGAACAAATATTCTGCTGCTCCATGAAAAGACAGCAGCTGTAAAAAGATGTGAAACATTAAAACTTTGACCATCATGTTGCTCTTCAGTTTATTTTATTATGTTTCAGATAAAACAACATGTTCATGTTCTTCTGGTATAAAAAGTGCAGCGTCAGCTTATTTTCAGCTACTTGTGACCTTGAAAAGTCTGAACATGTTTTATATGAACATGAAATAATTATTAATAATAGTGAAGCTATGAATGTAAATATAACTGATAGAAACTTCCAGTGGCAGGAAGATTCAGAAACGCTTCAGATCAGCAGGACGTGTCGGTTCAACGTCTTCTTTTAAAGATGATTTAAAGTTTTATTTTAATACAGAATGAATGTTTGTGTTATTGTGTGATGAAAATAACTGACGCTGCAGCTGGAAACATCTGTTCATCACATTTCAGGTTTTTGTTGAGTCATTTTATGGTAAATGTTTTAAATATAATGTAATAATAAGAGACGCTGTTTGCTGCTGCGTCTCTCTGGATGAATGAAGCAGAGTGCAGGACTGAAGCTGCTGTTAAAGGAGATAAACTCGATCCTGAGCCGCCATCACAGCAAACTGACGGCTCTTCCTCCTGATCCACAGCTGCTCTGGAATGACAACAATATGCAGGAAGTAAATAATAAATAATCACATGACGTCACACATAATCTTACTCAAGTGTCCCTTACTGCATTAGACTTTATGTTTAAGTTCTTTAAAGTCAAACTGATGATTCTCCAGTTGAGACATTTATAAATGTTTTGTGTTTACACATCCTGGTTCCATTTATTGGATCAGAAATCATCCAGTTCAGTGTTAAAGTTCATTCCTGGAAACAGTTTGATGAAATGATCTGAACATAAAGTCCACTTACTGGCTTTTTTCCAGAGCTTTCAGTGGATGAAGTCGTCTCCTGTTGAAACTCTAGTAAGTAGATCTCACAGACAGGTAAATGAGTTTTAATGAGTTCAGGTTGTTTCTGACCTCTGACCTCTACAGATGTTCCTGTGTTCCTGAACACAGACTCACATCTTCATCATCTTCAGACCTGAGAGCTGCTCGGAGGCTCCGCTCTACGTTTCCTCTTCCTGTGAATCAATAAACTGTGTGTGAAACATCACATCTGTTGGTTTGTTACATGAATGAAATGTGCAGTTGATTTGCTTCCCAAATGATTGTCTGCAGTCGACTCTTTAAGCAAAGCTCATCAGTGTGTTTGTGTCTGAGGAGGAAGAGCAGCTCATCCACCAATCAGAGGATCCAACGTCTCCTCCAGTCTGCAACACCCCAGAGAGAAATGTTTGGTTCTACAAACCTTCTGCAAATGTTACATGTTTGTTCTAATAATGTTTTTTTATGGTTCCTACAACGTTGCAGGATAACGTTCTCTAATAACATCCTAAAAACGTTTAGTGATGATGTTGCTGGAACTTTATGCCTTAACATTCTTCAAATGTTAAAAATTTTAAAATATATAAAATGTTTTCAGGTAACATGCTGTTAAAACATTTGAACATTAATAATGAAACATTATGACAACATTCCTGTAACTCTTCCACCACTGTGTCACTAGTATCACTGATTATTTACTAATCCACCATGAACACGTGGACAAGGTCGATGATACATAAGTAACCGATTTACTTTTTTTATTCATTCATTCATTTATTATTGTTATTTATTCATTTATTCTGTGTGAAAAAACTAAACACTGAAAGTTTATTAAACGTTGTATAGTCAACCATAAACTAACATATTTTTAGGGTGAGATAAACCTTGAAACTTTCTCCACTCAACATTTTGGCAGAAAGACTGGACTGGTTTCATTTTGCTTTCATTATACAAATCAAAAAGTCATCAGAAGAAAAACAGATGAATAAAGAAGCATGTTTGTGTTCAGTGATTATTTTTGGACTTACAGTCTGCAGACTGGCATCAGTGAGGAGCTTCTGCTCCCCTTCATTCATGTGAAGCATCGATGGACTCTCCTCAGTCACAGAGCTTCTGTCTGCATTATCACAGAAATATTAATTCAAATAAGAATTTCTGATTGATCAGAAATCTTTTTGTGCCACTAAACATAAATACTGGATGCTGTCGACTGTCATGTCTGCTATAACCTCACACAAACCTACAATAGCAACTGTGTTTTATCACAGGATAGTGCTTTGACTAGCACTATCCTGCTTTGACTAGCACTATCCTGCTTTGACTAGCACTATCCTGCTTTGACTAGCACTATCCTGCTTTGACTAGCACTATCCTGCTTTGACTAGCACTATCCTGCTTTGACTAGCACTATCCTGGCAGTGGATAATTCCTCACACATTCTTCATTATAATACTAAAGATGTATTTATATTTACTTAGTGTGTGTCTGCTGCACATTTCATGTTCCTGCGGCTCTCCGACAGCCTCTAAAGATAAAACAAGACAAAGAGAAAAACATCATCACACCACACATCATTCTCTATTTCTCAGTGTAGCGTCAGGCTAGGCTAACCCATTGCTGCTAACTTCAGAGCTAACCTTCACTTTTCTAGCAGTTAGTGAAACCACAAAGAGACTTTTCTTGGTGTTGACAAGCTGCAGCATTTAGTAACTGACACACTGTAGTCTGTACTGTACACATCTGCTCACATTCACTCCTATTCCTTAAAGGAGTTATGCTACCTGGACTTTCCCAATGACACAGGTGTTAACTCACATTTCGACACAGCGCTGCTCAGAGGCTCCCAAACGCTATTGATTTCCGAATGAAAGGATATTTGGCTTTATTTTAGACATTCCCGCTGACCAGGCCTGTGCTATTATCTCTAAAATCTCAGAAAATTACCGTTTTTGTCAGCTTTTTAAGCCTTCAATTCAAAAAATGATTTTGTAAGACCCGTAAAACCCCTGAATGGTGAGCCAACACTCTAACATTAGTAACTTAGCAGGACAGTAATGAGCATGCGCAGACCTAACGTTAGCGCGAGCGCGAAATTCAAAAGTTAGAGCGGGAATTATTACTTTTTTAATCATATATTTATTTTTTGGTAACGTTATTGTATAAGGTAAACTACAACAAGTATGTCGTGTTTTAACATATTAAATCTGTAACTTATCATGGTGAGCTAAATACAGTAGAGTTTCCAACTATTAAGCCTGTTTTTGTCTTCATTTTGCACAAGTTAACTAGCTAGTAATTAAAACACATCAGCTCAAACTAATCCTGTTTGCCCGCTGTCTCTGTGCAAACTGGAAATGAATCCTCAGTTACTGTCTCTGTATCAGAGAACCGCTAGATAAGCATTTTCCAGGCTAATTTACCGTTAGCACCAGTGAACTAATAATGCTAATAACATTAGCTGAAGTTACTGTATCTAACATTAGTTACAACGTTAAAGGAAACAAGATCGACGGGCCTAGTAATAACTAGAGAAAATAATAACAGCTAATACATTTATGTCGTTTCTGAATATTTACTTATATTCATTTAAAATGTGGTGAGTTACATCATTATCTTACCTTTATGTGGCACCGTCAGCATCCTACCCGGTGAGTGGTCAGCCAATTATTTCTTTCAAAGACCGGGAAGTCAAGACCCGCCTCAATATGCCTCTGATTGGTCCATGAAAAAATATTCAAGCGTGTCCTTTTGATCGACATATCGCTGAACCAATGAATTTGAAATTGTGCTCCACCTACCCTGTTCTCAAGCCGTTACTGCACAAACTGACTAGAAATCAGTCTTATTCCATATATATATATAAAATTCCTTCAAATCATTACATTTTTATCTCAAATTAGTCTCCTGAATTCCCTTGAATCATTAAATCCTTCAAATTATTAAATTGTGCCTTCCAGTTATGCAAATGACTCAACTACATTGCATCAACAATATCAACATGACATGGATTATCTGAATAGTTTGACATATTCTCTCTGGCCACATCACATCAAAATTGTTGCCTTTGGTCTACTTATCAGTTTATTTCAACCAGAATCCAACTTATCAGCTGTTATAAACCCCTTTAGAACATTTGGCATATAATTCCTAGAACAGTTCTTTATTTCAGATGTAAACTCAGTTACACACGTTTACCTCCCCGTCCAGGCATCTAGTCTCAATAGGAAAGATCGTACAGTCTTCTGGATGTTATCATGTAATATTATGGGAATGTTTTATAAAAGAACATTATATAACCTGTTACCTCAACAACATCCTCCAAACATCCTCAGAATGTTGCAGGTAAAATGTTCTACTTTTGTTAACATATAACATTAAAGGAACGTTTTATAAGAAATGTTCTGTCATAGCATCCAAATAACGTTCTTAAAACATTTTCCGAACATTGCATTGAGAATGTTGTTATTTGGTTATCCTATAACGGTATTGGAGTGTTTTATACAAGACTAATCTATAATCTGTTACCTCGGCAACGTCCTCAGAATGTTGCAGGTAAACGTTATGTCTTAGTTAACTTTTAACCTTATAGGAACAATATTTAAAATGATAAACATCCTGAAAACGTTCTTTGAACATTACATTAAGACATATTCTTTATTAGAACTTGTAGAAATTGTAGATAACGTTAGCCAATGTTGTGGGAACGTTTCCTTCTAGCTGAGATACGGCTTCATTCATAGTTTATGTGTCATGAGCCCTCCCTCTCTGCCTCTGTCATCTGCTGCTCCAGTCTCTGTCTGATTAGCCACACCTGTGTCTACTCTGCACTCATCAACCTGCCAGCTGCACTGCATTCTCTGCTGATCACCTCTGTATATAAAGCCCTGTCTTTCAGTGCCTCCTTGTCAGACCGTCTGCAAACCAGCACCAGTTACCTGCCTGTCTACTTACGCCTCTGACTCCAACCTGTGAAACCGGACCTGCTCGACTACGTCTCTGATCTCCTGCCCCGGTAAACTAGACCTGCCTTCTGCCTTACATCTAAGAATACTGCCTAGCCCTTGACTGTACTGCTGCCACGATTCCCTCTGCCCAGTCCTCCCCTCTCTCCGCTGTGTGTGTGTATTCCTCCAGGAACTTCGGACCTTTGCTGAGTGGGCCCTGGATCCAACCCCGCCACCTCAGTGAGACGCCCCTCAGCTCTGGACACACACCCACACACTCCCTTTCCCCAAACCCTTCAATAAACTGTTTAAATGTGACGCTTTTGTGGTCCTCGTCTGTTTGGTGTCTGATATTATGTACAAGGTTCATATTGTTATCAGAGGCTTTTATAGACTGGTTTGTAAAAGATGCGCGTAGCTTTTTATTATGTTTTGTTTTCTACTTGAATTTCTTTGCTGAGGTGGTTTGATGTGATCATGTTGGGTTTCTAAACTCTGAGGGAGGAGATTCAACAGGAAGAAGAAAGAGGAAGCTGCTGTTCTGACCACATCTTCCTCTCTGTGACTAAACAACAAACTTCATCTGTGAACTCAAAGAAACGTTCAGTTGAAGAATAAGATGGAATAATTGAACTGTATCGTTCGTCTTTCTACACCTGAAGAACTCTGAATCTGCTCGGTGAGTTTCATCAAATATAAATGAAAATCACAATCTGTACTGAAGATGAGACACACTGATGAGATGAAATAATCAATAAATCCATAAACTCTGTTCGGTCTGCAGAGTCTCAGTCTTTAAGAAAAGACTAAAGAGCAGCTCTGCTGTGAACACCTCTGCACTGATGAGGACTGTTGTTTATTTACATGTTTGTTAGTTTGTTTCTTATGCAGTCAGCTTTGTTTGTGTGGTTAAAAACCTGCAAACATTCTCATGAGAAAGTTTCACTGTGTAAAAATAGACGTCACATCTTTCTCTGCTCATCAGTCGTGTGGTTTTCAGTCTGCTGTTGACTTTTTAACTATCAAGGATGAGATGCAGCATAAAAATGAGATGAACTTTCTAACTTTTTGCTTCTATAATTGTAGTAATAACTAAGTTAAAGACAGTTTATGTTGCTGAAGCAGAAGGAAGCACATCTCCCTCCATACATGTCAGTTATTTAGATTTTATACTTGTTTCTGCTTTGCAGAGCTGCTTTGATGCTTCACACATGTGATCATGTAGACTGTCACTGAATGTGGAAGTTTGTGGGGGAGGGAGGTACAAAACTGAACGATAACAAGAAGTGGCGGCTTGTGAAAGATGCACGTAGCTTGTTATGTTTTCTTTTCTATTTGTATTTCTTTGCTCAGGTGGTTTGATGCCTTGTGCCTGTGATCATGTAGGGTGTCTAAACCCGAGGAGGGATTCAACCCGTAGAAGAGCAAGCTGAGGTCAGAACAGCATGTTCCTCTCTGTGACTAAACAACAGAAACTTCATCTGTGAACTCAAAGAAACGTTCAGTTGAAGTGTCAGATGGAATAATTGAACTGTATCGTTCGTCTTTCTACATCTGAAGAACTCTGAATCTGCTCGGTGAGTTTTATCAAATATAAATGAAAATCCCATTAATCTGTACTGAAGTATAAAATCCCTCCATATTGATGCTCTTTAGATTATAAACATGATTCTCTTTGTCTCTGCATTCTGCTGAGGTTCAATCTGATCACATGACTTTTTACAGTCTGACCAGTCCTTGAAATTACTATTATTATTATTATTATTATTATTATTATTATTATTATTATCCACAATTTGTTTACAACAGTAAAAAAAATGAGTATGTTCCTCTGGTTCTAAGGATGCTTACTAGCATGTTGTAAAATAAGATTTATTTTTTAAGGAAGGAGCAAGATGCATTTTTTAACGGCAGGAAAAATGTTTTAAATTTTTTGAAAACTATTTTGAAAAGTATGAAAACAGGAAATACTGGAGCTTTAGTCGTGTGTGTGATAAAGGGTCCTATCTTAACGATCTAAAGCGCATAGTGCTGTTACATTTAGGGTCCAAACCCACTTTTGCTATTTTAACGGTGGAAAAATGGTCGATGCGCCAGGCGCATGGTTCAAAGGGGTTGTATTTAGTCTCCTCATTAATCATGGATGTGTTTTTGGCATAATATGAAATAAACCAATCACAATGCCATCTCCCATTCCCTTTAAGAGCCAGGTGCGCTTGCTTATAGGCGGATTGCTATTATGACGGCGCATTTGCCAAAAGGGAGCGCTTCTCTGCTCCAAAGTGAAAGCGTACGATCCATAACGCACACACTGGCCCCTGCTGCTCCTGGACCCTCCTGTGGTCCACAGACCACCAGTTTAACATCCTGTTTGTTTGTAAAAATGGTTTTGTTCAGTCATGGAATAACAGGTCAAATCAGCAGAAACTTGATCACTGTAATCTCAGAAATGTTAAAGAATATATATAAGAATATAGAATCAGTGCAGATTTATTCCCTTCGTTAGTTTAATAATTGTTTTCACCTCATTTATTTCCTCATGTGTTCCTCATGTTATCATGTATTGATGAAGCAGGAAAGTCGATCTGTGTCTGATCAGCTGTTGTCCGTCTGTTTAAATACCTACGTGTCACAATTTGGTCAATAATTAAACAATTTAATCCATAATTACTGCGATTAGTTAATTCTGATAAATATTATGACTGACATGTAATTTCTTTAATTATATTAATATACACAATAATAATCTTCCACATTGTAACACTTTTATTTGTTACCTTTTGCGTGTGTGTGTATTGCTGTGTGTCCAGTGTGTGTAACAGTCAGAGTGTGTGTTGTGTAGTTGCATATTACATAATGCGCCCTCAAAATAACAATGAGAAGTTGCGCCATTGACTTTAGAGGTTTTTGTTGGTCAAAAGCGCAATCGCTCTCTGCTTCCTCAAGATAGCAATGCGCCAACAATGCGCCTGACCACACCTTACTTTTAAACCAACACGTCCATGGGCGCAAGTGTTATTGCTATTTTAACAACGTGGGCGCTGGACGTGAAAATGACAAATGCGCCGGTTTTAAAATAGCAATGAGACTTGCTTGTAAGATAGGGGCCAAAGTGTCAGATGGTTTGAGTTGTATTTAACATGCAGGTCCTGATCAGCTGCACTGGTGAGAAGACATGAGATGAAATAATCAATAAATCCATATCTGTATAATTGACATGTTTATATGAAGAAAGGATCAGATGAGGACTGTTGATGTTTATTTACATGTTTGTTAGTTTGATTGTTTCTTATGCAGTCAGCTTTGTTCTATATTCCAGTAAATCCTGGTATGATGAGCGTCCAGCTTCAGTCTGTGGATTTATCTGTTAACTTTCTGCATGGAAATATAGACCTCTAATAATAATAATGCAGTGACAGAGACAGGAAGTACAACATGTACTAATGTTTCATGTGTGATAAAAACCCGCAAACATTCTCATGAGGAAGTTTCACTGTGTAAAAATAGAAGTCACATCTTTCTCTGCTCATCAGTCATGTAGTTTTCAAGGCAAGTTTATTTGTATAGCACATTTCAACAACAAGGCAATTCAAAGTGCTTAACATTGATCATAAAAGGAATTAAACAGAATTTAAAAGCAAGACAAGTAAAAAGACATAAAACAATTAAGTTGTATTTAAAAAAGATGCTAAAAAGGAAATAATAATAAAATAATAATAAGAAAGAATAAGAATAAAAGTAACAGTACAGTGTAAAATAACCCATAATGTTGTTTAATGAAAGGCAGCAAACAGAAAAGTCTTCAGCTGTGATTTAAAAGAACTGAGAGTCGCAGCAGACCTACAGTTTTCTGGGAGTTTGTTCCAGATATGTGGTGCATAAAAACTGAAAGCTGATTCTCCATGTTTACTTCTAACTCTGGGGACAGAAAGCAGACCTGATCCAGATGATCTGAGAGGTCTGGATGGTTCATAAAGTGACAGCAGATCAGAAATGTATTTTGGCTCTAAACCATTCAGTGCTTTATAAACCAGCAGCAGCATCTTAAAGTCAATTCTTTGACAGACAGGAAGCCAGTGCAAAGATCTGAGAACTGAGTGATATGATCCACTTTCTTGGTCTTAGTGAGGACTCGAGCAGCAGCGTTCTGAATCAGCTGCAGCTGTCTGATCGATTTTTAGGGAGACCTGTGAAGACAGCGTTACAGGAGTTAAGTCTACTGAAGATAAATGCATGGACAAGTTTTTCCAAATCCTGCTGGGACATAAGTCCTTTAATTCTTGATATGTTCTTCAGGTGATAGTAGGCTGACTTAGTAATTGTCTTAATGTGACTGTTGAAATTCAGGTCTGAGTCCATGACTACACCAAGATTTCTGGCTGGTTTGTAGTTTTTAACATTACTGACTGAAACTGATTGCTGACTTTAAAACGTTCTTCTTTGGCTCCAAAAACAATTACTTCAGTTTTGTCTTTGTTTAACTGAAGGAAATTCTGTCTCATCCAATCATTGATTTCTTCAAAGCACTTACTCAGTGTTTGTATTGGACCATAGTCCCCTGGTGATACAGTTATGTAAATCTGTGTGTCATCAGCATAACTGTGGTAGCATATTTTGTTGTTTTTCATAATCTGAGCCAGTGGGAGCATGTAGATGTTGAACAGAAGAGGATCCAGAATGGAGCCTTGGGGAACTCCACATGTCATTTCTGTTCTCTCAGATGTGTAATTACCTACAGACACAAAGTAGTCTCTGTCCTTTAAGTAGGATTTAAACCAGTTTAGCACTGAGCCAGAAAGTCCCAACCAGTTTTCCAGTCTGTCTAGTAATATGTTGTGGTCGACCGTGTCAAATGCAGCACTGAGATCTAGTAATACTAATACTGTAATTCTGCCACTGTCAGTGACTTTAACAAGAGCAGTCTCAGTGCTGTGGTGTGGTCGAAATCCTGATTGGAAGACATCAAAACAGTTGTTTAGTGCCACAAAGTTATTCAGTTGTTGAAAAACAGCTTTTTCAATGATCTTGCTTATTATTATTATTATTATTATTATTATTATTATTATTATTATTATTATTATTATTATTATTATTGGTAATGATTTCGGAGAAGAAGGACTGCCTTGCATTTCTCAGTTCCAAATTATAAATGTGTAGTCTCTCTTTATAGATGTCATAATGAACCTGGAGATTTGTTTTGCGCCACCTGCGTTCAGCTTTTCGACACTCTCTCTTTTCCATTCTGACCAGTGTGGCGTTTCTCCATGGAGATCTTTTGTTACCAGAGACAACCTTCACCTTGGTAGGTGCAATGGCATCAATAACATTTGTAATTTTAGAACTGAAATTATCTACAAGGTCATTGACCGAGACCCAGGAGAGGGTGGGTATGACAGAGAAGACCTGAATAAATGTTTCACTGGTGTTTCCAGTGATATACCGTTTTGTGATTACCTCTCTTTGAATATTTGTGTGCATGGAGATAGCACTCTCAAAGAAAACACAGGAATGATCAGAGAGAGCAACATCAGTCACCACAACCTTAGAGATGTTCAGACCCTTAGCGATGATTAAGTCCAGAGTGTGCCCCTTGTTGTGTGTGGGCTCCATTACATGCTGAGTCAGACCGTAGTTATCAAGAACATAATACAGTTCTTTAGTCCATCTGTCCTGGGGATTATCAACATGGATGTTAAAATCACCAACAATAACTACACAGTCAAAGTCAATACAGACAATAGACAGCAGTTCAGCAAAATCATCAAAAAAGGTTGCACAGTATTTAGGTGGCCTGTAGATATTTAGAAATATTCAAAAGAATCAAAGTTTCCATAACACATCTGTTTGCATTGGAGGGAATCATTAAACAAAATGGCAACTCCACCTCCTTTCTTATGCACTCTAGCTTTACTCATAAAACTGAAGTTGGGAGGGGCTGACTCGATAAGAACAGCTGCACTGTTATCTTGGTCTAACCAAGTTTCAGTTAAAAACATAAAATCAAGATTGTGCTCGATGATAAAATCATTGATTAAAAAGGTCTTTCCTGATAAAGACCTGATATTTAATAAAGTTGAATTTAATGCATTAAAAATATTATCTACCCAGTTTTTTGAGACAAGCTGTAGCTGATGAGGAATGGATGTTAAATTTGATAAATTCACAGAACCAGTTGAGTGCTTCCTCTCTCTGAACAGATTCACCATTCTTTTCCTGTTACCTATCAAGACAGGAATTGGGCAAGCTACTGGCACACTGGGCCCCGGCTTTTGCTGGGAAGAGACATGAGTATCATTGGCCTTGCAGCCTGGACCCAACACATATCAGTTAGTACTTTTTTGTTGTGGAGGAGGGGGAGGAAGGAGGGAGGGTGAGGGAGGAGGGAGACGTTGACTCTGTGGCCGTCGCAGAGGGGGGGAGGGGCGCTGTAACTGTGATGGAGCTGTTGGGACTGGGCTTAAAGTCATGGGTGGAGGTGGATGCCGAGGGGGGTTTAGGGGAGAGAAAATGGGAGTAGGGCAAGGTGTGAGTTTGGTCCCTGCAGTGACCAGCTCTTTCATCTGGTCAGTGAACTCCGGGAGGAGGGAGAAAGGGTGACTGGAGAAGAGAGTGACCTGGGTGGGATTCGGGGGGGTGAAGGTGGTGAATCCTCGAACGTGGGAGTTGGTGACGGGGGCGATGACTCCTCCTTTCGACTCTGTTGAAAGCACACTTCAGGTGGAGGCGGCTCTCTTTCAAGGTCTCTGACGTGTTTTGTCATATCTTCTTTTTGTTTTGATCTCTCTTGTCGCTCCAAGGTCGAGCTCACAACAGTCTGCTGTTGACTTTTTAACTATCAAGGATGAGATGCAGCATAAAAATGAGATGAACTTTCTAACTTTTTGCTTCTATAATTTTAGTAATAACTAAGTTAAAGACAGTTTATGTTGCTGAAGCAGAAGGAAGCACATCTCCCTCCATACATGTCAGTTATTTAGATTTTATACTTGTTTCTGCTTTGCAGAGCTGCTTTGATGCTTCACACATGTGATCATGTAGACTGTCACTGAATGTAGAAACTAAAGAGTTTGTGGAGGTAAAAACTGAACGATGACAGGAAGTGGCGGTTTGTGAAAGATGCATGTAGCTTGTTATGAGCGGAGGGGAATTCAACAGGAAGTAGAGCGAGTTGAGGTTAAAACAGTTTCTACTTCTACGTGACTGAAGAGCAGAAAATTCATCTGGAAACTCAAAGACAAACTGTAGCTGAAGTGTCAGATGGAATAATTTAACAGAGTTTGATTTGATCTTTATTTCAGTCGATTAAAATATGAAACAGAACAACTAAACAAACAAAAAGTGAAACACTGAAGTCTGAAGCTAAAACTTATTACACCTCCATTTATCACCAACAACTCTTCAGCTGATTCAGACTCTTTCTAAACTCCATCACACTCAGATACAGTCGACAACATCACAAGACGTCTTTTCAGTTTCTGAGTCGTTCTACACATTTTAGATTCATCCTCAACTTTATTACAAACATTTATTCTCTTCATTGAAACACTTTTATTTTTTATATTTGTGCTTCTGAACATAAATATTTCCATATTTGCTGTCTCATTTTACAAATATGTTTAGAATATTACATGGTAATAAGTTATTATATATTTATATATTATTAGTCCATCTTATAATGAATAAATCATGAATATTTAACATGTATAGTTTTGTGAACAGGCCGTTAGTTTAGAGAGAATTCTTCTGGTTCTTTGTTGTAAGATGAAAACTGAGTTCAGGTTTTGTTTTTCTAAACTGTAGATGATGTATGAAATAATATCTGAGCAGTATGAAACATACAACACGTGCTGGTTTAACAGATCATTCATCTTGTTTAGTGTTGATATTAACTTTGATATTTCTGATTTTACATTATTGATCTGCTTTTTCCAACATAATTTAAGATCAAGTATAAAACCTAGAAATGTAGTTTCATGCATTCTTTCCATTTCTGCATCATTTATCCTTCATTTAAACTCTGTATTTATGACATGATTTATAAAACTATGAACATTTAAGAACAACTTGTTTACATCAAACCATGTCGTCAATAATTTAATTTCTGTTTACACTTTTATCCAGATTTAAATTCACCCAGAACAAAAAGAGTTAAAATCATCTGGATATAAGATATTTTAAACTATTTGGACTCTTTACAGAGATCATTTAAATCCAGATCAAATCATTTTAGGACCTTGAACTGAACCCTGTGGAACACCACACTGATTCAGAAACTGTGTTATCTATTGAAACATACTGTAATCTACTCTGATGCCATATTTATACAATTAATGTAATAAATTTTGTGATCAATAGCATCAAAAGCTTTCTATCTATAAATATCCCCAACATTTCTACCTGCCTGTCGATTGCTGAAACTCTTTCAGTGTCATTGATGTCAACTCAGTAGAATGATTAGCAGCTCTAAAATCACTCAGAATACTAAACTTCTATTAATTTGTCAAATCTTCTAACAAACATTTTTTCCAGTATCTTTGAAAACTGATGAAAATAAATATTAATTAAATTTTTAGACAAAAGAATCACTTTAAAACAGATCATTTCCTAATCAGATGAAAATTATGTAAGAAATTTTTGCAAATACTGTATACGTCAAAGTTTTATCAGACTGTCAATAACTACTTTTAGTGAAGTCATATCAATCTCATTGTAATCTATGAAGCTTTTACTTTTAAACATTATAAATATATTATTGTCTAACAGTTCCTCCACACCTTCCATATTAGTTGGTTCAATAATATCTTTTGTTAAGTTTGGTTCCACATTTACAAAGAAATCAGTGAATTGTTTTTCTTATTGTTTATACAAAGTAATTAGGATACTCTGATTTCCCTGTATGATTTATAATTACTGTTTATTACCTTTTATATGACTGCTATTAATAATTTAATTTACTATATCTCTCTTTACTGATTCTAATCACACTTGTCAGTTTATTTTTATACAGCTTACACTCGTCTTCAGCTTCTTCTGTTCTATAAGAATTCTCTATAGAATATTTTTATATATGTATTTTGTAAATCTTTAGAAATATATTGCACTACAAGGCAGATGGCCGCCCACCCAGAGTCGGGGTCTGCTTTAGGTTTCTTCCCGTTAAAGGGGAGTTTTTCCTTCCCGCTGTCACCAAGTGCTGCTCATGGGGGGAACTGTTGGGTTTCTCTTTCTGTAAATTAAAGAGCGTGGTCTAGACCTGCTCCATGTAAAAGTGCCCTGAGATGACTTTATGTTGTGATTTGGTGCTTTATAAATAAAACTGAATTGAATTGAATTGGATTGAATTGAATTGAACTGAATTTAATAAGTTGTTATTCTACTTAGTTTCTGTCTGTTTGACAATGTGAGTCAGTGAAAGTCTTGACGGTCATGTCAAACTGGATTCACAGCTCGGCACTGTTCCTGACAGCTTGGTAGGACCCGCTCATCTGACGCATACGCCAAAAAAAGTTGCTAGCTTCCATGTTGTGCAGCCTGCTGAATGTGCACAGTAGTGAATCCCCCGCTGGCCCCGCCCACTAACTCCGACTGGCCCCGCCCACTAACTCAGACTGGCCCACTAACTCCGACTGGCCCCATAGACTTTGCATTGTGATGATGTCACAGATTTTTAAACATTTGCAAAAGTAAAACCTCCACGGATCAAAAGCTCATAATAGAAAGAGTCATAACTGAGGTTGTTTGCAGTTCGAGGCGTCACGGCAACAGTCTTACAGACGTCTGTTTTACAATGACGGTCTGTGGGGATTTTTGGGCCGCAGGGGGATTTTTTTTTTTTTTTTTTTTGCTGCAATACAGCAAGTGCCACTGGAAAAACCACTAAACACTTAAATAACACTCACACACACACACACACACACACACACTCTCTGGAACAAATAAGGAGGAAATAAAAGTGAAACTATTCAGTCAGACTCCATTTTAGAGTCAACAGAGTTATTGCTGATTTATTCATATTTGGCATTTAGGGTGAAGGTTGTCATGACAACTTGTCGCCTCCTCAAAATGGCGCCATTTGAAATATTAAATTCCTCCATCCTCCCATCTCTCTCTCATCCTCGCTGGGAGGAGCTAAGATGTGAGGAAGAGACGCCAGAGAGGGAAGTGAGGAGACATGTTAGCGTAATGAAAATCACCCTGAGTGAAGCAGAAACTGGCTGCTGTACTCTGTCCACCGTAACTCTGAGGACTCTGGTTCCTCAGCTTGTTGCTCATTCTGCAATCAGTGGGATGACTGGAGATGTGTGTCTCCCAGTATCATTACTGCCCAGTTCATCATGCAGAATATTCAATACTTCAAACACACATGAACACATTAAAACACACCAAATGATCAAGAATAAAAAAGTTACACAGCAAAACAAGAAAAAACTGTCAGAAACATGTAAAAGTCATTTTCTGATCCATCAGACTGAGAGTTTGTTCAACCTGCAATAAAACAGAAAATAACTGTTTTTAGTACAACGAGGAAGACACACACACACACACACAGACACACTCACACACACACACACACACACACACACTCACACACACACGTGGCTTCCTGTATAGAAGAAGGAAGTAACCGTCAAAGTTGAAACTATTCAGTCAGACTCCATTTTAGAGTCACCAGAGCAGAAGGAGGGAAACAGTGTGAGGCAGGGTGAGTGTTAATATCAGAGCTGATAATATTGATTACTGTCATTATTGATCAATCTGCTGATTATTTTACTGATTAATAGTTTAGTTGATGAAACTGTGTCAGTAAAATGTGAAATGACAGTGTTGACGTCTTCAAACGTTGTTTCCTTTGTTCTCTTCCTGGTTTCTGCGTCCTCACAGTGATGTAACGTGACTCACTGCTGCAGTTAAAATAGAGAGAAGTCACAGTTAAGAACCACACACATGTTTATCTGAAGTCTGTTTGTTGGATTGAAACCAGAGTCAAAGTTTCTCTTTGTGATGCTGGAAAACACACATGGTTGTAGTTAAAGTCATGTAAACTAATAAGAAGCTACTAAGTTGAGAAGAAGGACTGGGTTTATTATACTGTGTATGTGTGTGTGTCTCCAGTGTTACTGGTTTACCTCTCAGACTCCAGAAGATGAAGAATTCAGAGGAAGAGGAGGACGGAGCAGAGTCTGTGATATCCAGACTGTCTATGAAGAGCGACTGGTCCAATGATCCTCCTCCAACCTTCAGTAATGAACCTGGACCCTCAGACACAAAGTAAGAGACTGTTTCTACTGTAAACTGACCTGAAGATGATTCAGTGTTCAAATGTCATTTGATAACTTACAACAGTATTCTTTTATAATTGTGTGTTTTAATTCAGGGTGTCAGAGTGTGATTTGTAGGTCTTGATGAGACCATAAATTGAATTTTGGTTCGATCTCTCTACGACATTCCTACAGGCCGTAGCGGCTGGATTAGATACCTAGGTGGCGCTATTGAGCACTTTTTGGCACTTTGAGGGATCATTTTGACATTTGATCAAGTTTTTCACCAGACCTGATGTGTTTGCCAAATGTGGTGAGTTTTTGAGTGTTTATGGGTCAAATTGAGGGTTGAAGTGTCTTTGAGCATTCACACTAACTAAGACTGTTACACATATTATTACTGATAAAGAACACAATAATGATGTCTGACCCTCTACGGCATGTCATATGATGCCAGCTGGGAAAACAATGTTTGTAATGTTTTTGTCATAAATAGACCAAGTAAACATCATTTAAAGACATTTTCAAGAAATCATTTCTTAGGTGCACTTTAGGCTGTGTTACCGTGGCAACACAGCAACATAATGGTAAGAAATGAACAAAGAGTTATTGATAAAAACCTGAATAATATGATTACAGTACTCGTGGATAATAATCAATGACCTGACCAGTTTGTGGAACAGTCTATAGGAATGTATGTGTTAACTAGTGTGAACATGTTGCAGCAGATTTTACATCAACAACCATCAAACCAAACTATCAGAACCTTCTTCAGAACCAGACACTGAGTCACATTTCAGTGTTTGATCATTTGATCAGATGTAAATTCTTGATGCTTTGAACAGTCTATAAACCTAAATACACAACACCAAAAGAACCATGGTGGGAATTTATAATGGTGTTGCTTCAAGGCAACATTTGGATTTTAACACTTTTCCATCAGTTCATTATCAAATAAAGTTCATTAAACAATTAAAACTAAACTTTACTCACCTATTATTGTAAATCAAATGTTTCCAGATAGTAAAATTACAGAAAAACATGTTTTCAGGCCAATTATGTATAAAATGATGATGGAAGTGAAGCATGTGATGAAGGCTTCAAACAAAGGATTCACCATGGCCTCCATCTATTTATCTGACAAATTAAACACTGCTATTGGTGACCTCAGCGCTCTGCCTCTGTTTTAGTATTGCATCATAACTGAGAAAGTATTTTATGAGTGTAAAAGGCCAAAATGGGTATATTACCCCGAGGCAACACTGCACCATAGAGGCTGAAATAGATGTATTTCTTTGTTGATGTATATTGAGGTGAGGAACTGGACAGGAAGTCTGACAGTTGTTGTTGTCATAGCAACGTTGGAGACGCAGCCTGAGTGTTACAGTGTTTGATGATTGTTTCACTGTCAGAGGGTCGAGTTTAGTCTCCCTGTGGACTGTAGGAGCAGATTTATGTTTGCTTTCATCTGTTGATACAGAACACACCTTTACTGGAAAATAACTATTTTTACTATGAATGAAGTCTTCATGTATGTGTTTGAACCCAACAGTGAACAAACAGTCAGGAAACCTTTCACACACACACACACACACACACACACACACACACACACACACACACACTCACACACACACACACACACACACACACACACACACACACACACACACACTCACACACACACACACACTCACACACACACACACACACACAGGGAGAAAGTAAAAGTGAAACTATTCAGTCAGACTCCATTTTAGAGTGACCAGAGCAGAAGGAGGGAAACAGTGTGAGGCAGGGTGAGTGTTAATATCAGAGCTGATAATATTGATTACTGTCATTATTGATCAATCTGCTGATTATTTTACTGATTAATAGTTTAGTTGATGAAAGTGTGTCAGTAAAATGTGAAATGACAGTGTTGACGTCTTCAAACGTTGTTTCCTTTGTTCTCTTCCTGGTTTCTGCGTCCTCACAGTGATGTAACGTGACTCACTGCTGCAGTTAAAATAGAGAGAAGTCACAGTTAAGAACCACACACATGTTTATCTGAAGTCTGTTTGTTGGATTGAAACCAGAGTCAAAGTTTCTCTTTGTGATGCTGGAAAACACACATGGTTGTAGTTAAAGTCATGTAAACTAATAAGAAGCTACTAAGTTGAGAGGAAGGACTGGGTTTATTATACTGTGTATGTGTGTGTGTCTCCAGTGTTACTGGTTTACCTCTCAGACTCCAGAAGATGAAGAATTCAGAGGAAGAGGAGGACGGAGCAGAGTCTGTGATATCCAGACTGTCTATGAAGAGCGACTGGTCCAATGATCCTCCTCCAACCTTCAGCAATGAACCTGGACCCTCAGACACAAAGTAAGAGACTGTTTCTACTGTAAACTGACCTGAAGATGATTCAGTGTTCAAATGTCATTTGATAACTTACAACAGTATTCTTTTATAATTGTGTGTTTTAATTCAGGGTGTCAGAGTGTGATTTGTAGGTCTTGATGAGACCATAAATTGAGTTTTGGTTCGATCTCTGTACGACGTTCCTACGGGCCGTAGCGGCTGGATTAGATACCTAGGTGGCGCTATTGAGCACTTTTTGGCACTTTGAGGGATCATTTTGACATTTGATCAAGTTTTTCACCAGACCTGATGTGTTTGCCAAATGTGGTGAGTTTTTGAGTGTTTATGGGTCAAATTGAGGGTTGAAGTGTCTTTGAGCATTCACACTAACTAAGACTGTTACACATATTATTACTGATAAAGAACACAATAATGATGTCTGACCCTCTACGGCATGTCATATGATGCCAGCTGGGAAAACAATGTTTGTAATGTTTTTGTCATAAATAGACCAAGTAAACATCATTTAAAGACATTTTCAACAAATCATTTTTTGAGGTGCACTTTAGGGTGTGTTACCGTGGCAACACAGCAACATAATGGTAAGAAATGAACAAAGAGTTATTGATAAAAACCTGAATAATGTGATTACAGTACTCGTGGATAATAATCAATGACCTGACCAGTTTGTGGAACAGTCTATAGGAATGTATGTGTTAACTAGTGTCAACATATTGCAGCAGATTTTACATCAACAACCATCAAACCAAACTATCAGAACCTTCTTCAGAACCAGACACTGAGTCACATTTCAGTGTTTGATCATTTGATCAGATGTTCATTCTTGATGCTTTGAACAGTCTATAAACCTAAATACACAACACCAAAAGAACCATGGTGGGAATTTATAATGGTGTTGCTTCAAGGCAACATTTGGATTTTAACACTTTTCCATCAGTTCATTATCAAATAAAGTTCATTAAATTATTAAAACTAAACTTTACTCACCTATTATTGTAAATCAAATGTTTCCAGATAGTAAAATTACAGAAAAATATGTTTTCAGCCAATTTTGTACAGAGATGATGGAAGTGAAGCATGTGATGAAGGCTTCAAACAAAGGATTCACCATGGCCTCCATCTATTTATCTGACAAATTAAACACTGCTATTGGTGACCTCAGCGCTCTGCCTCTGTTTTAGTATTGCATCATAACTGAGAAAGTATTTTATGAGTGTAAAAGGCCAAAATGGGTATATTACCCCGAGGCAACACTGCACCATAGAGGCTGAAATAGATGTATTTCTTTGTTGATGTATATTGAGGTGAGGAACTGGACAGGAAGTCTGACAGTTGTTGTTGTCATAGCAACGTTGGAGACGCAGCCTGAGTGTTACAGTGTTTGATGATTGTTTCACTGTCAGAGGGTCGAGTTTAGTCTCCCTGTGGACTGTAGGAGCAGATTTATGTTTGCTTTCATCTGTTGATACAGAACACACCTTTACTGGAAAATAACTGTTTTTACTATGAATGAAGTCTTCATATATGTGTTTGAACCCAACAGTGAACAAACAGTCAGGAAACCTTTCACACACACACACACACACACACACACACACACACACACACACACACACACACACACAAACACACACACACTCACACACACACACACACACACACACACACACACACACACACAGGGAGAAAGTAAAAGTGAAACTATTCAGTCAGACTCCATTTTACAGTCACCAGAGCAGAAGGAGGGAAACAGTGTGAGGCAGGGTGAGTGTTAATATCAGAGCTGATAATATTGATTACTGTCATTATTGATCAATCTGCTGATTATTTTACTGATTAATAGTTTAGTTGATGAAAGTGTGTCAATAAAATGTGAAATGACAGTGTTGACGTCTTCAAACGTTGTTTCCTTTGTTCTCTTCCTGGTTTCTGCGTCCTCACAGTGATGTAACGTGACTCACTGCTGCAGTTAAAATAGAGAGAAGTCACAGTTAAGAACCACACAGATGTTTATCTGAAGTCTGTTTGTTGGATTGAAACCAGAGTCAAAGTTTCTCTTTGTGATGCTGGAAAACACACATGGTTGTAGTTAAAGTCATGTAAACTAATAAGAAGCTACTAAGTTGAGAGGAAGGACTGGGTTTATTATACTGTGTATGTGTGTGTGTCTCCAGTGTTACTGGTTTACCTCTCAGACTCCAGAAGATGAAGAATTCAGAGGAAGAGGAGGACGGAGCAGAGTCTGTGATATCCAGACTGTCTATGAAGAGCGACTGGTCCAATGATCCTCCTCCAACCTTCAGTAATGAACCTGGACCCTCAGACACAAAGTAAGAGACTGTTTCTACTGTAAACTGACCTGAAGATGATTCAGTGTTCAAATGTCATTTGATAACTTACAACAGTATTCTTTTATAATTGTGTGTTTTAATTCAGGGTGTCAGAGTGTGATTTGTAGGTCTTGATGAGACCATAAATTGAGTTTTGGTTCGATCTCTGTACGACGTTCCTACGGGCCGTAGCGGCTGGATTAGATACCTAGGTAGCGCTATTGAGCACTTTTTGGCACTTTGAGGGATCATTTTGACATTTGATCAAGTTTTTCACCAGACCTGATGTGTTTGCCAAATGTGGTGAGTTTTTGAGTGTTTATGGGTCAAATTGAGGGTTGAAGTGTCTTTGAGCATTCACACTAACTAAGACTGTTACACATATTATTACTGATAAAGAACACAATAATGATGTCTGACCCTCTACGGCATGTCATATGATGCCAGCTGGGAAAACAATGTTTGTAATGTTTTTGTCATAAATAGACCAAGTAAACATCATTTAAAGACATTTTCAAGAAATCATTTCTTAGGTGCACTTTAGGCTGTGTTACCGTGGCAACACAGCAACATAATGGTAAGAAATGAACAAAGAGTTATTGATAAAAACCTGAATAATATGATTACAGTACTCGTGGATAATAATCAATGACCTGACCAGTTTGTGGGACAGTCTATAGGAATGTATGTGTTAACTAGTGTCAACATGTTGCAGCAGATTTTACATCAACAACCATCAAACCAAACTATCAGAACCTTCTTCAGAACCAGACACTGAGTCACATTTCAGTGTTTGATCATTTGATCAGATGTTCATTCTTGATGCTTTGAACAGTCTATAAACCTAAATACACAACACCAAAAGAACCATGGTGGGAATTTATAATGGTGTTGCTTCAAGGCAACATTTGGATTTTAACACTTTTCCATCAGTTCATTATCAAATAAAGTTCATTAAATTATTAAAACTAAACTTTACTCACCTATTATTGTAAATCAAATGTTTCCAGATAGTAAAATTACAGAAAAATATGTTTTCAGCCAATTTTGTACAGAGATGATGGAAGTGAAGCATGTGATGAAGGCTTCAAACAAAGGATTCACCATGGCCTCCATCTATTTATCTGACAAATTAAACACTGCTATTGGTGACCTCAGCGCTCTGCCTCTGTTTTAGTATTGCATCATAACTGAGAAAGTATTTTATGAGTGTAAAAGGCCAAAATGGGTATATTACCCCGAGGCAACACTGCACCATAGAGGCTGAAATAGATGTATTTCTTTGTTGATGTATATTGAGGTGAGGAACTGGACAGGAAGTGTGACAGTTGTTGTTGTCATAGCAACGTTGGAGACGCAGCCTGAGTGTTACAGTGTTTGATGATTGTTTCACTGTCAGAGGGTCGAGTTTAGTCTCCCTGTGGACTGTAGGAGCAGATTTATGTTTGCTTTCATCTGTTGATACAGAACACACCTTTACTGGAAAATAACTATTTTTACTATGAATGAAGTCTTCATGTATGTGTTTGAACCCAACAGTGAACAAACAGTCAGGAAACCTTTCACACACACACACACACACACACACACACACACACACACACACACACACACACACACACACACACAAACACACACACACTCACACACACACACACACACACACACACACACACACACACACAGGGAGAAAGTAAAAGTGAAACTATTCAGTCAGACTCCATTTTACAGTCACCAGAGCAGAAGGAGGGAAACAGTGTGAGGCAGGGTGAGTGTTAATATCAGAGCTGATAATATTGATTACTGTCATTATTGATCAATCTGCTGATTATTTTACTGATTAATAGTTTAGTTGATGAAAGTGTGTCAATAAAATGTGAAATGACAGTGTTGACGTCTTCAAACGTTGTTTCCTTTGTTCTCTTCCTGGTTTCTGCGTCCTCACAGTGATGTAACGTGACTCACTGCTGCAGTTAAAATAGAGAGAAGTCACAGTTAAGAACCACACAGATGTTTATCTGAAGTCTGTTTGTTGGATTGAAACCAGAGTCAAAGTTTCTCTTTGTGATGCTGGAAAACACACATGGTTGTAGTTAAAGTCATGTAAACTAATAAGAAGCTACTAAGTTGAGAGGAAGGACTGGGTTTATTATACTGTGTATGTGTGTGTGTCTCCAGTGTTACTGGTTTACCTCTCAGACTCCAGAAGATGAAGAATTCAGAGGAAGAGGAGGACGGAGCAGAGTCTGTGATATCCAGACTGTCTATGAAGAGCGACTGGTCCAATGATCCTCCTCCAACCTTCAGTAATGAACCTGGACCCTCAGACACAAAGTAAGAGACTGTTTCTACTGTAAACTGACCTGAAGATGATTCAGTGTTCAAATGTCATTTGATAACTTACAACAGTATTCTTTTATAATTGTGTGTTTTAATTCAGGGTGTCAGAGTGTGATTTGTAGGTCTTGATGAGACCATAAATTGAGTTTTGGTTCGATCTCTCTACGACGTTCCTACGGGCCGTAGCGGCTGGATTAGATACCTAGGTGGCGCTATTGAGCACTTTTTGGCACTTTGAGGGATCATTTTGACATTTGATCAAGTTTTTCACCAGACCTGATGTGTTTGCCAAATGTGGTGAGTTTTTGAGTGTTTATGGGTCAAATTGAGGGTTGAAGTGTCTTTGAGCATTCACACTAACTAAGACTGTTACACATATTATTACTGATAAAGAACACAATAATGATGTCTGACCCTCTACGGCATGTCATATGATGCCAGTTGGGAAAACAATGTTTGTAATGTTTTTGTCATAAATAGACCAAGTAAACATCATTTAAAGACATTTTCAAGAAATCATTTCTTAGGTGCACTTTAGGCTGTGTTACCGTGGCAACACAGCAACATAATGGTAAGAAATGAACAAAGAGTTATTGATAAAAACCTGAATAATATGATTACAGTACTCGTGGATAATAATCAATGACCTGACCAGTTTGTGGAACAGTCTATAGGAATGTATGTGTTAACTAGTGTCAACATGTTGCAGCAGATTTTACATCAACAACCATCAAACCAAACTATCAGAACCTTCTTCAGAACCAGACACTGAGTCACATTTCAGTGTTTGATCATTTGATCAGATGTAAATTCTTGATGCTTTGAACAGTCTATAAACCTAAATACACAACACCAAAAGAACCATGGTGGGAATTTATAATGGTGTTGCTTCAAGGCAACATTTGGATTTTAACACTTTTCCATCAGTTCATTATCCAATAAAGTTCATTAAACAATTAAAACTAAACTTTACTCACCTATTATTGTAAATCTAATATTTCCAGATAGTAAAATTACAAAAAAATATGTTTTCAGCCCAATTATGTATAAAATGATGATGGAAGTGAAGCATGTGATGAAGGCTTCAAACAAAGGATTCACCATGGCCTCCATCTATTTACCTGACAAGTTAAACACTGCTATTGGTGACCTCAGCGCTCTGCCTCTGTTTTAGTATTGCATCATAACTGAGAAAGTATTTTATGAGTGTAAAAGGCCAAAATGGGTATATTACCCCGAGGCAACACTGCACCATAGAGGCTGAAATAGATGTATTTCTTTGTTGATGTATATTGAGGTGAGGAACTGGACAGGAAGTGTGACAGTTGTTGCTGTCATAGCAACGTTGGAGACGCAGCCTGAGTGTTACAGTGTTTGATGATTGTTTCACTGTCAGAGGGTCGAGTTTAGTCTCCCTGTGGACTGTAGGAGCAGATTTATGTTTGCTTTCATCTGTTGATACAGAACACACCTTTACTGGAAAATAACTATTTTTACTATGAATGAAGTCTTCATGTATGTGTTTGAACCCAACAGTGAACAAACAGTCAGGAAACCTTTCACACACACACACACACACACACACACACACACACACACACACACTCACACACACACACACACACACACACACTCACACACACACACGGCTTCCTGTATAGAAGAAGGAAGTAACCGTCAAAGTTGAAACTATTCAGTCAGACTCCATTTTAGAGTGACCAGAGCAGAAGGAGGGAAACAGTGTGAGGCAGGGTGAGTGTTAATATCAGAGCTGATAATATTGATTACTGTCATTATTGATCAATCTGCTGATTATTTTACTGATTAATAGTTTAGTTGATGAAAGTGTGTCAGTAAAATGTGAAATGACAGTGTTGACGTCTTCAAACGTTGTTTCCTTTGTTCTCTTCCTGGTTTCTGCGTCCTCACAGTGATGTAACGTGACTCACTGCTGCAGTTAAAATAGAGAGAAGTCACAGTTAAGAACCACACAGATGTTTATCTGAAGTCTGTTTGTTGGATTGAAACCAGAGTCAAAGTTTCTCTTTGTGATGCTGGAAAACACACATGGTTGTAGTTAAAGTCATGTAAACTAATAAGAAGCTACTAAGTTGAGAGGAAGGACTGGGTTTATTATACTGTGTATGTGTGTGTGTCTCCAGTGTTACTGGTTTACCTCTCAGACTCCAGAAGATGAAGAATTCAGAGGAAGAGGAGGACGGAGCAGAGTCTGTGATATCCAGACTGTCTATGAAGAGCGACTGGTCCAATGATCCTCCTCCAACCTTCAGTAATGAACCTGGACCCTCAGACACAAAGTAAGAGACTGTTTCTACTGTAAACTGACCTGAAGATGATTCAGTGTTCAAATGTCATTTGATAACTTACAACAGTATTCTTTTATAATTGTGTGTTTTAATTCAGGGTGTCAGAGTGTGATTTGTAGGTCTTGATGAGACCATAAATTGAGTTTTGGTTCGATCTCTCTACGACGTTCCTATGGGCCGTAGCGGCTGGATTAGATACCTAGGTGGCGCTATTGAGCACTTTTTGGCACTTTGAGGGATCATTTTGACATTTGATCAAGTTTTTCACCAGACCTGATGTGTTTGTCAAATGTGGTGAGTTTTTGAGTGTTTATGGGTCAAATTGAGGGTTGAAGTGTCTTTGAGCATTCACACTAACTAAGACTGTTACACATATTATTACTGATAAAGAACACAATAATGATGTCTGACCCTCTACGGCATGTCATATGATGCCAGCTGGGAAAACAACAACACCAAGCTACAACTCCTCTCTGCATCCCACTGAGCTCACACAGCCAAAACATCACCACAGCCCCCCGTCCTCCTAACTAAGCTCCCCTCTAGTCTTCAGCTGGTATGAGTATTTACACACTTCAGCCATAGATTTGCCCCCCAGACAACTGCCCCATGTTCCCACCACACTAACACCCCCAAACGATTTACAAAGGGAACCCACTCTTCAGCCAAACAAGGGACAGAACAACAGTGATTTACTACACTGCACACAGAACTAACAGAACTCAGAACCACACTAAAACTCAGCAGCATAACCAGCCTGGCAGTACAAGCAAACCTCAGCCAATCAGCATCTCACTACAGCAGTTCACTTTAGTCCTAAACAAACAACTGAACACACTCATCAATCCAACTACAGATTGTGCAACTAGTTCATAAAATGAGGTGCAGAGTTTACTACGCTACAGCTGATCTCTGACATCACACCAACCCCGGGTCAACAAAGATTAAACCAGTCCCCTGATGTCACAGTCCAGTAAAGGCAACCAGCTAACAGGAAACAGGAGCACCTAGTGGAGCGGAGGGGTCATCACACTGGTTTCTGCACCAACAGCAGCTGATCATCAGTCTAATTATTGATAAAATAAAGATGACTGAATCATGAATCAGTCATAAAAACACTCTACTACTCTGTTATATATGATATGAAGGAAACACAGTGGAAAGAAATAATGAACTAGCTTCCATTCAGCTGTAATCTAGAACAGATCTTCATGTACATGT
This sequence comes from Euthynnus affinis, assembly GCA_029490765.1. Lineage (NCBI taxonomy): Eukaryota > Metazoa > Chordata > Actinopteri > Scombriformes > Scombridae > Euthynnus > Euthynnus affinis. The sequence continues at coordinate 16,415,544 of CM055861.1, forward strand.
TAACCAGAGACAGAGACAGGGCTGCTATTGCTATTTGATTTTCCAGTCTAACAATGTAAAGTAGTAGCAGGTAACCCAGGGTGATATTTACTAAGGATTTAGTAACAAGTCACATTGTGTCTCCTTATTTACTAAAGGACTGCACCAGGGTTTTGTGCAGGTAAAATGGAAGAAAACTGAGTGTTTGGTCTCCTGCAATACAGAATGTGTCTTAACGTGTTCCTGTTCAAAGACACTAAATATGGGAGGAAGTCATGTAAATGTATAGAAACAGCCTGCTGCAGCTGATTTATCACTGCAGACTGACCACTGCAGCAGAGGAAACTGAGTCTGACATTTAACGTTTGGGAAAAGTCAAATGTGTCAAAGTGTTGTATCACACTCACACAGAGGGAGAGAGATTATAGCAGAAACAGTGAGAGAGAGAAACACACATGAAAAGATGCATTATGAAGATATTTAGCAGAGCTCTCTGTTCAGCAGCACAACACAAGACAAAAGAGCAGCAGTCTGTTATTTTTCACAAGTGGACTTTTCTGTTTTGCTCAGTTGCCTCCTGCTTATTTTTCCTGACTTTTAATGTCTCATAGTAGCTTAAAGGAGCCCTGTGGAGTTTTCTAGTTAACACACTAAAGTCATGTTTACATTGACTTACTGACCAAAACACATTGTGTGAATCCTTGTGGTCTAACAAATGTGATGAATCCATTTCCCTCCTCATGAAATATTTGAAAAGATCATTTTTGTAGTTAGTATTATAATTCTTGCATTGTTCACATCCATGTTGCAGTTTATATTATTTTATTTAAAAACTGTGTAACTGTCCAAATACTGACAGTCTGGACTGTTTATGAAGGGAAAGAGCTGCATCAACTTGTGAGCTGTCGGTTGGCCTCCACTAATGTCATGTGTCATAAAGAATGTGTTCATGTCCACAGAGAGAGGAAGAGGAGATCCAGAAGAAGACCTGGACTGCAGACAGACAGTCAGACCAGCACTGTACAAAGTAAGACTGAATATCTGTCTGCTGATGTCATCATTTCTGAAAACAGGACAGGAATCTACCTCCTCTATCCTACTGAACATTAACACAGTCACACATATTTCTTTCTAATTATACATTTTCTTCTTCTCTTTCAGCAGAAAGTGGTCTGCAGGAGGTTTTAGATGAACATAAGATCAGTCTGAGGACGAGATGTGAACGTGTGACTGAAGGAACTGATGAAGCAGGAAGTGAAACCCTCCTCAACAGGATCTACATTGAGCTCTACATCACAGAGGGACAGAGTGAAGACGTTAATACCCAACATGAGGTGAGGCAGCTTGAAGCAGCTTCCAAGATGGAGACCCTCCATGACGCTCCAATCAGGTGTCACGACATCTTTAAAGTCTTACCTGACCAACAGAAACACATCAGAGTCGTTCTGACGAACGGCGTCGCTGGCGTTGGAAAAACCTTCTCAGTGCAGAAGTTCACTCTGGACTGGGCAGAGGGCTCGGAAAACCAAGATGTCAGTCTGGTGATTCTGCTTTCATTCAGGGAGCTGAACTTGATCAAAGATGAGCAGTACAGTCTCCTCATGCTGATCCATGATTTCCATCCAACATTACAGAAGGTCACAGCAGAGAAGCTCGCTGACTGGAAAGTTTTGTTCATCTTTGACGGCCTGGATGAAAGCAGACTTTCACTGGATTTCAACAACAGGAAGGAGGACGTGTCTGATGTCACACAGAAGTCATCAGTCAACGTGCTGTTGACAAACCTCATCGAGGGGAAGCTGCTTCCATCGGCTCTCGTCTGGATAACATCCCGACCTGCAGCAGCCAATCGGATCCCTCCTACATGTGTTGACAGGGTAACAGAAGTACGAGGCTTCACTGACGTCCAGAAGGAGGAGTACTTTAGGAGGAGATTCAGTGATGAAGATCTGTCCAGCAGAATCATCTCACACATCAAGACATCCAGGAGCCTCCACATCATGTGTCTCATCCCAGTCTTCTGCTGGATCATTGCTACAGTTCTGGAGCACATGTTGACTACAGACCAGAGAGGAGAGCTGCCCAAGACCCTGACTGACATGTACTCATACTTCCTGCTGGTTCAGACAAAGAGGAAGAAGCACAAGTATGAAGGACATGAGACGAGTCGACAGGAGCTGACGGAGGCTGACAGGGAACTTCTTCTGAAGCTGGGGAGGCTGGCGTTTGAACATCTGGAGAAAGGAAACATCATGTTCTACCAGAAAGACCTGGAGCAGTGTGGTCTTGATGTCACAGAGGCCTCGGTGTTATCAGGAGTTTGTACAGAGATCTTCAAAAGAGAGAGTGTGATCTTCCAGAAAACAGTCTACTGCTTTGTTCATCTGAGCGTTCAGGAGTTTCTGGCTGCAGTCTACATGCACCACTGTTACACCAGCAGGAACACAGAGGTACTGGAGGACTTCCTGGGAGAAGATCATAGTTACTCATCTCTGGATGACTTCCTGAAGAGAGCCATGGAGAAATCTCTCAGAAGTAAAAATGGCCACCTGGACCTGTTTGTTCGCTTCCTTCATGGCCTCTCTCTGGAGTCCAACCAGAGTCTCTTAGGAGGCCTGCTGGGTCAGACAGAGAACAGTCCAGAAACCATCCAGAGAGTCATCAACAACCTGAAGAAGATGAACAGTAAGGATATCTCTCCTGACAGAAGCATCAACATCTTCCACTGTCTGATGGAGATGAACAACCTCTCAGTACATCAGGAGATCCAAGAGCTCCTGAAGTCAGAGAACAGATCAAAGAAGGAACTCTCTGTGTTCGACTGCTCAGCTCTGGCCTACATGCTGCAGATGTCAGAGGAGGTTCTGGATGAGTTTGACCTGAAGAAGTACAACACATCACTGGAGGGAAAACGGAGACTGATCCCAGCTGTGAGGAACTGCAGAAAGGCTGGGTAAGTCCAGATGTGATTATCAACATTATAAAGCTGCCATCAGTATTACAGTAAAGATTCACACATGCACACTATCAAAGTGTTAAACATGTGTTACACCTGCTTGTTGCCAAAGTTCTACATGAGTAGTGCTTCACTACAAGGAGTACCTGCAAGCACATTCACATGTGTCAAGATATCCTTATCACAAGGAAAACATATTTCTATTCACATGAATGTTTTTATTTTCATAGTGATGAGGATATCTTGACACATTGATGATGTCACTGGTCATTTTGATAGAAATATCCTTCATTTCCCTCCTGTGGGTATTTGTCTGAGGAAGACCTGTAATCAGTTGAAATGTTTGCAGTAAATTGAAATGGAGCTGTGATTCCAGTGTGTGAGTTCTCCTTGTATCCCAGTTTAATAGATTTAGTATCCAGCACCTATCCCACTGAGGGTTTGTGGATGTGAACACGACGACTCTGACTTATAGTGCTTCACTTCAAATGTTCTTCACATGTTACAAATGATATGAGAGCAAGAAAAACTGATTATTGTTGCTGTGTTTATACCTCACATTAGTAAACACACTTATTCTGTTTATTTCTAATGATTTGACAGTTTATTGTTCACCTTCTAGTTTTCTTCCTTTGGCTTTAATACAAATCCAGCAAAATATCTTCAGCTTTCAAGTTTGTGTTGAAAATGTTTAAAGAGTCATTATTTCATCACAACAGACAACAGTATTTTCCAGTTGACAGTACCTGCTGTACCTTTCTATAATGTGTCTGTTTATTTTATATACACACACATACATGTAATATCTGTGATCTGCTGCAGCTACCAGCTTGTATGAAGCCTGAAAGGCGAAACCCAGGGCATAAACAGTCTGCAAAGCTCTTCCTGCTGATAACACTTAATTGCTGTGAGTGCACGGTGATAATTGAAGAGACTCAGTTTGAAGCTGCTCAGGTTTTATGAACAAGACAATTTCATTTGAACTTTGTGGAGACACTCTGATACGATGGGAGCTTCTCATGACCTTATTTCATGTCTTCTCTCTCCTCGGGTGACCCGGAAATTGATCTGGAAATTGGTGTCATCATGAAGGATGTTTGAATGAGTTTATTTGTGTTTGGAGGAGAGAGGAGGCTGCCTGAAGGAGGGAGGAAACAGTACACAAGACCATCCTTCATCTTTTATCAAACCAACACAACCCTTTATTGGAAATCTGTATTGATTAGACGCAGCAGCTGATCACACTGATCTGATATTACATCACTAACATCTCAGTTTTATATGGAGACAAATAACAGAACCAACTCAGCTGCACTGTAAAAAACCTACTGTGATTTTTACAGTAATTAACTGGCAGCATTTGACAAATAACTGACTGTAATTCATTTTACAGTCAGTTACTTGTTAATTGCTGCCAGTTAATTACTGTAAATATAAAGACAGTAAAGTTTCTGTCAAATAAATGACAGTAAGTTTACTGTGTTTTTATTTACAGTAGTAATTGTAGAATGAAACAGTCATTTAATGGTACTGTATCTACTTTTACAGTAACTGTATGTAACTGTAAAATAAAATACAGTCATTTTATGCTACTGTGTAATGGATTACAGCACCAGACATCTTACAGTAAATTAGATTACAGTTATTCATATAATGCTGTAAACTTTTTAACCACATTTAAATTTCAATCAATGAGAACAGAAGCAACTCTTTAAATGACAATTATTGATTAACTGTTGAACAGAAACTACATTTGACTTATTTTCACTGAGCATAGATTAATGTTTACTGACCAACACTGCAGTCTGCTTTATTTCCTGTACATGCTTCATAATAAAAGCCTACAGTGAAACACCTGTGAGAAGCTTTTAATGTGAAGTAGCAGCAGGAAATATTCAGACTGCATGGGCATCAACTTTAATATATAGTTCACTAGCAAGAACCACGCCACAACAGAATAATGTTGATTTGAAGCTTTAATGAATTATGTTATTGAACATTGAGAAGAATAGAAGGATGATGTGGATGACGTAGTTGAAGATGTGATGAGGTTTGAGCTGTGTGGTCAGGTGGCTGGTCTGGGAGGACGTGATGATGGCCGGGCGGAAAGAGACTCAGTAGTGAGGGTTCAGTCTCAGGCGAAGTATCCACTCAGCTGATTTACTGTCCCGGCACCTAGAATCAGATGATGGAGAGGTATGCAAATGGTTTGAAGAGAACTGAAGGGATGAAGGGATGAAGGGAGGGTCGAGAATCTGAGTCAGACAAGGTAGGAAGGGTTGACCCAGTATAAGAAGGCTTGTCAGATGATTAGAGGCAAAGTTAACGAGTTAACTACATGAAATAAGAATGAAGTATATCTATATCTATCTGTTATTTCCTTGAAACAAAACACTCTCAGGTGATCTAAACATGTATATTAAACTGTTTAGATGTCACCAGGTACTCAGGTGTGCTTAGAGTCTTTAAAATGGTGTTTGTGGATGCTTACACAACCTCGCTGGGTGAATTCACTTCGATCCTCCACTGCTGCTTCATGTTCTTCAGCAAACTGGATGACAGCTACTGTAGACGACAAAAACCAAACTGTTTTACTGTCAGTGTAATAGTCAAGCTATGATCAAAACACATGTTTTTAAGACTCTCAGAGTAAGATTCTGTAGAAAAGGCTCCACCTAACAAGGTTTTAATTACCTATTGTAACAAACATTTAATACATCTTAACAGCAATCTTAACAATCACAGGAAAAATGCAAGTAAGATGAATCTAAAAGAAACAGGAAGTGATGTCATTGTTTCCTCCTGATATTCAACTGTGAACCTTTAGCAAGATGTGAAGATGGCAGCCAAGGTGGTGAAGTCAGGTCTCCATCAGCAGCATCCATTTGGTTGAACATAAGATCTCAGGTTCAGGTTCTCCTGATGAATATTAATAATAATAAACTCAGAAAAATGATCCTGGAAAAACTTTTTTCACTTGTTCTTAACTCATAAAATTCAGTTCAGGAGGGTTTTCCATGAAGCTAACAGGATAGTCTGGATTATTTCTGTAAGCGTCGCTAATTTAAGTGAGAGTTCAGTTCCATCAAAGCGGCTTATATGAGTCCAGCTCAGTAACCATGGTAACCATGGTAACTTAGTCAGCAGAACTAGCTGCTCCGTGGCGGGCTAACGGTCAAGCTTTCAGCTGTGTGTCAAAGAATGTCTGATGGACAGAAACGCGCTTTCAAAAGAATCTCTTTGTATTTTACTCCTTTTCTCCCCGAAACGTGTGACAATGGAAGATTTAAGTAAATTTCACCGCCTCATGAATGTGCACGCTGAATTTGAAACAGCTGCACTTTATTTTGAAACAGTCATTAAAATCTGTATTTAATGGTATTTTTTACATCAGTATTTAATGGTAGCACTATTTACCCCGTCCACATGCTCATTCTACCCCTACCTTGGGGTAAGTTGTGCCATAGGACTTTTTATGATGGTTCATTGTTCTAAAACCATAATAATTATATAACTTGTTTTCATTTCTGTGGATACACAACAACCTGAGGTATATATAGTAACTATTATTAGAAACAAAAACATTTTGCAGTAAAATGATCAAATGTAAAAAGTGTCTGATGTTACCCCGTTCTCCCCTACATGAACACAGGAAGGAAACACAGAGCAAACAGGAAACTAGAAACCCAAAAAACACAATGAGACAGATGATGTTCCTATAAAATAAAATGCAGTAGTGTCTCAGATGACATTTTCCTCATAACAATCCCTTAAACTAAACACATGCTCCTATATAACAGCAGTGAGAGAGGTGAAACTGTCTCCTGATAGTTTGTGTGTAGGGAGATGGGCGGGAAGCTCAGGTGAGGGGAATGAGGTGATTGCAGTGATAGCAGGGCAGATGGGAGTGGCATAGCGCATCTAATGTTGAACACAAACTATATACACACTTCACTACTGTGGTGAAATAAGATGCTCATAAAAACTGGCAACTCATGGTATGAATGAGTAAAATGACATGAGCAAAAGGACTGGATAACACAAGTGTAACACATCAATGATGATGGATAAATACAACCTAAGAGAGTGATGTCTAGATGAAGAGTAACTAAGCCAACACTAAACAAGCCGCTCCATAAGCAGCACTGTACATGACTAGATAGTCACATAAAGCAGTGAGGAAGAAAGTTGGTGTGAGTGAGACGTGAACTTAGTAGAGCCAGACTCACTCAGAGCTGAGAGGAAGATACATAGAGCCAGACTGTGACAAGGTAGAAAGTAAACACTGATGTCAGATATATTTACACATTTCCTCTTTCCTTAAAACATATAAACTACAAGTTGAAATGATTCCTACAAATTAGGAGACATTCTCATCATAACATGAATGATTAAATCATGAATTTACAAAGAGAATATCAATGAATGCAGATGCAAATTACAAATATATTTTAGAACAAGTTGCTGCCAGTAGAAATGTGTATCGAGTGTCTGAGCAGTTACAAACTGTTTGATGGATCTGTTCACAATATAACATGCAGATGTTTGTCAGACAGTTTATTTCAGGAGAAACATGCAGAGATATTTCACCTTGTCTTTTGTCATGTTGGAGGACATCACTACATCACTGTGCTGGCAGTGGTAACTGTACAACATTATTCATTTTTAGACAGTACATCACATTTAAAGTGCAGCACATCAAAAGACAGTGAAGAGCTGTTAACACCTGTAGACTGACAGCTGACGTCACTTCAGATGACGCCTGAAAGGAAAGGACGTCCAAAAACATGTTTCCTTGATTCTTCTTCCCTCACATCTTTTCCTGCATCTCTCCCTTGTATCTTAGGTGGGAGGGACTAAGACACAAGGATACCACTCAAGTGAGCAAAGCAAGGAGACATTTAAGACAAATAAGAAGCAATCACTGTGGACTTTATAGAAGCATAAATGCAACTCCATTTTCTTTGCCTTTGTCTGCAAGATGAAAGCAAAACAGAGAATCCCATTAAAAAGTCTGCAGTACAGCAGCAGAGAGAGTGAGGAGAGTTACTGAATAACTCAACTTTGGTTTGAAGGCTAAATCACAACATGACACGTTTACATTACTTTCATTTTCAGACGCTTTTGTCCAAAGTGACTTACATTGTTTTACATACACGTATAATTTAGTATTGAGTGTGTTGCTCAAAGACACTTGGACATGTGGACAGAAGGAGCTCAAGTTTCAAACCACCAACCTTGTGATTAATGGCCGACCAGCTCTGCCAACAGAGATAACTGAGCTATTCATCACATCTTAGTTTGTTTAGTCATCAAAATGCCTGGAATCTATATTTATTATTAAAGTGTATATTGTATGTATGTTATCTGCATTACAGACTCTTTAACTGTGGACTCTCAGAGACTCACTGTGAAGTTGTGGCTTCAGCTCTGAAGTCCAACCCCTCCCATCTCAGAGAGCTGGACCTGAGCGTGAACCGTCTGTCTGACTCAGCAGTGAAGCATCTGTCTGCTGGGCTGGAGAGTCCAAACTGTAGACTGGAGACTCTGAAGTAAGTTCACTGACTGTGTTTTCCTCTTGTTCATCTTATATTTACCCAATTTCAATCCAGAACAGAAGTTTTGAATGAAATTTTAAAATGAGTTTGATTCCTAACACATTTGTAACCCACTTAGTGATTACAGTAAACTTGAATATATGGACCAGTATCTAGATTCATAATGAGGGATTGGATGTAGATTGAGAAGGAATGACAGACACAATAAGCGACTGGAGCCACGTTGTGATTTTAACTTCAGAAATATATTGAAAAGCTTTGCTGAAAACAAAATAAAGGTTAGCGCTCTAAGCCGGCATTCTAGCATTAAGCAGACATTAATATACTAAAGACATTCAGTGTAACAATACAATTGTTTCCAGTGCTTCACAATAAAAGACAATAAAGTATGAGAATACAATGAAAGGAAGAAAAATAGTCCCTGAAGCAGGCTATAAGAGTTCAGAGTTCCTTTGGTTTGTTTTCAGGTTTAGTTGTGTCCTTCATTGTAATCAGTTCAGTTCAGCTAGCTTCAGTCAGATAATGTCATTTCAAGTCAGTTTCAGTTCAGAAGTGCACTTATTTAGTTAGTCAGGTAGAAGAGGTGGGCTTTAACACTCCTACCACACTGGGGTACTCCAGGATGACAATGTGGGAACGGATGGTCCCCTCCGGCAAAAGCTGATCTAGATCCAACTCCTTGGGTCGAGGAGGGAATCAGGTTCAAGATTAGCTCGCCATCTCCCTCGCCAGGGAGAATCCAGAATACAAATCTAATTTTCAAGAGATCTGAAAAACCCAGCCTGTACAGAAACAGGGCTGTTATTATATTGATCCATGAACTTCACTTCTCTTATGGCCATAATGAATATCACATCAAGATACTACTGGAACACAACAGTGAGTGGATGAATTCATTAATTTGAACTGTACAGCATCTTTCTAGTAATATTTGATCTCTTTTTACATCAATCATCAATTGTTAGCTTTTAACCATGAATTATGATCACTAAGCATGTTAATCATTTACAAATTATATGTATTATCAACTAAATGTTTTAACCATATTTTAACATGTTTCTCTTCAAATCATGCACTGCAGCATCATTTATGCTATTCACACTTATATTCAAGGTTGCACACGAGTACACACACTAAGTAGCTTCTTAAACATTTTACATGTTATTAACAGTCATAACAATCTGATAATGCTGCAAATATTCATAATATAACACTAACAAAAGTACAAAAGTAACATCTGCAGCCACAAATTAAAATAACTGAGCTACAAATGATATTTATCTTATTAATGCAGAAATATGATGTACTAACACTTTCAATACAAAGCAGTAAATACAATGTCAGGTTTGCATAGTGTAAAGGAAACCACACATTAACAGCCCGTTAGCTTACATTAGCTAGCAGCTAACATAGCTGTATAGTGTCACAGGCAGCTAAACACTGTACAGTCTAAGAATTAATACACGTTGTGTTTACAGTTCAGTCACAGGCTCTGGGAAGTGGTCAAACATTAATCTCTCTGGCAGTTAGTATTTATCAGACTGCTTATGTCAGCTGTCTGTGACAGTGGTGACTCATCTGGCACTTTGATATTTTCCGTTTCTGCAGTCTGAAGACGCTTTAGACTCGTTTTCACTCGTCATGAATTTATTTCCTCCGTGGCAGAAAAACACGTTACACGATCCTTCAGCAACTGCTGCAGGTTAAACTGGACTAAGGAAACAGTTTTAGTGCTGACTGACTCTAACACTCACTATAAACACACTAAAGACACTCGCTAGCTTAGCAACATTAATGCTACAAACATCCCATAATGCTAAACTCCGTGTTGAAGTCGGTTTCACAGCGGTACTAACGTTATATCCACTGACAAAGATCATGTGACCCACTGACAAGTTTCTCATCAGTGTGTTTAATGTTTAACATGTAAAAAGTGTTTGAAGTCATTTTTGTGACTCCTGTGATCTCAGACTCAAATGCTAATAGTTGTTATAACTTGTTTAGATTAATATTGATCAGCCTTACCCATTTATAGACTTCATCATTCAATTATAACAATATAATTGTTCACATTGTTTTCAGACAGCATTTTGTGGAACAGTCAAACATTCAGTTTACACTTTTAATAAACTCAATGCAACTACATCATTCCAAAGAGGTTATTCACTCTAAAAGTGTATTTTTTGTTAGGTGGAAATCAATGTTGGCACTGTAGTTTATAACTTTACCTACTGCAGGAAAATATCAAGGAAACACCCCTCACTGCAAATGAATGAGCCTCCAACATGTAAGGAGGGATGTGATGACTTGTACAGTTTCAACAGTCATGTTCATTTTCAGCCTGTATTGTCATTAGCTCATCAAACCAATAAGAAACTTAAAATGAGAACTGTTGTATTCACCAGCTGTAAAATATTCATTTCACTGTAGACACAAAATAGTCTGTTTAGGCTGGTTTGAGTTTTACATCTACATTGTCATCATCTTTTCAAATGAGCTGAAAATCCTATTTTAAAAAGTCTAATTGTCTTCAGGTTTGATTAGTGAGGAGGTGTAAACAGTATAAACTGTATAAATGCAGCAGTAGTGGCAGGTTAGTGTGCAGCCTGCATCTGTTTTTGGTATCAGTGTTTCACACTTTAGTCTGTCTGACTGCTGCATGTGTGCACATGATGTACACATGTTATGCATCTGTTTGAAAATGATGTACAATAATTCATCGGGTGAACAGTCGTGATTTGCATCCGACGCATCAGGTCGCAAAGGTGGTGCTCAAAAAATGAGTCCAGGGTCGGCAGGTCTGCAGCTGGTTTCACTTTGACTTTAGTCTCCAATCAAAAGGATGTAACATCTGTAAGAAAACTGTTGACACACTCACTTTAAACTCATACAGGCCTACAGACACAAAGAGAGCAAATCATATTTCCAAATGCAGTTTGTATCTGTAGTCGTGTCTGAGCTGCCACCAACGACAGGCCACACTTCAACATGTGCATGATGCTTCCTGACAGGAAGTGATGTCACTTTGTGCAGCTGCACCAGCAGTAAACAGGAGCATACATATGTGACTGCAGGTATATTTGTAAAGGATGGTTCTAGTTTACATTTAGGATTCTGACGTCAGTTCACTGACTGTCTGTTACTATTGTTGATCTTCATTTATGTAAAAAACAGAACTTACATCCATCAAGTTACTTTTATTTTTAATTTATTATTCATTTATTTATTTTTCAGTTATTCTGCATTTGGAATGAGAAATCCTGGCTGACAAAGTATTCTTAGATCATATCAGTTGCCCAGTAAGGCTGTTTGTTCCCAAACCCATTCAGTGCAGACGTTGTTGGAAATGTGGACACAGCTGGCTTGTGTGTAGACATGATTTGGGGATATGTGGTTAATGTGGAGATGAGACGTGCAGCAGCAGAAAGTGTGAAAAAGAAGCCCAGTGTAATCAGTGTGGGGGGAGACATGAGGCAAGCACACTGTCTTCTACATTTTAGCAATCAATCGATCAAACTTTATTTATAAAGAACCTTTCAAAATAAAATGCAATTCAAAGTGCTGCACAAGCGACTGACAAAACGTAGGATGTTAAAAATGGATTTAGAGACTAATGAACACCAAAGCAATTAAAAAAGCAAAAAAGCTTCAATAAATAAAACAACAATAAAAAATGGGCAGTTAAGATAATAAAATATAAATAATAAAAGATAATACAAACAATAAAAATAATAAAAGGTTGTCAAATACTACACATTATAAATAGATTAATAAAATAGTAAAATGTTAATAAAAATTAAATCGAATAAAATAATTTATAATGATCAACAGTAAAATGTCGATAAGAAAAATAAAATAAAATAATGATGATAAATAAAATAAGTATAAATAATAAAACCATGAAATGATCAAACTCTACATAAAAGCCAGACTAAACAGATGGTTTTTAGTTTATGTTTAAAAATCTGTATATTTTCAGCTCCTCTCAGATCCTCTGAAGGCTGTTCCAGCAGCTTCTAAACCTTCTTCACATCTGAACACATTATGAAACATTGAATGATTTAAAAAAGGAACTTTGTTTTCTAAAGTGACGTCATTTATTCTTTATTCAGATTGTACAGCTGCAGTTTGTCAAAGATCAGCTGTGATTCTCTGGCCTCAGCTCTGAAGTCCAACCCCTCCCATCTGAGAGAGCTGGATCTGAGTAACAACAACAACCTGGATTCAGGAGTGAAGCTGCTGTGTGATTTTCTGAAGAGTCCAAACTGTCGACTGGAGACTCTGCTGTAAGTTCACTGACTGTCTGTTACTATTGTTGATCTTCATTTATGTACAAACATAACTTACATCCATCAAGTTATTTTTCTCATATTTTCATATTTTACTGTACAAAGTTGAGTCTGTAGTTATAAAAGATGACAAAATGTAGAAAATGTCCACTGTTAGTTGTTAAAGTCAATGAATGTTTATAGTTTTTGGTAAAGAGTCACATCACGTTGTTGGAAATGTGGACACAGCTGGCTTGTGTGTAGACATGATTTGGGGATATGTGGTTAATGTGGAGATGAGACGTGCAGCAGCAGAAAGTGTGAAAAAGAAGCCCAGTGTAATCAGTGTGGGGGGAGACATGAGGCAAGCAGACTGTCCAAAGAGAAAGAAAGAGATGGAAGTCATGAGGATCAGGTCCAAGAGAAGGCTGAGCCATGAGGAAGCAGCTAGGAATGAAAAGATTCAAGAAGTGAAGGAGAACTAATCAGGTAGGAAGCATGATGAATATTGTTTTAGTGAGGACAAGATGAAGTTCTGAGCACTTCTGTCCATGGTGATTAACTGTGCCGCTGAGGCAGAAAGGAAATCTGAGAGAATAGAGATTATTACTGGAGAGGAAGTGCAGAGGCTGCTGAGAGGCTTTCAGACTCTCTCAGAGTCTAGATTGACAAGTTATATTAGAGAATGAGATGAGGGTAGGAATATATGGAGCCAGACATGGAGCCATTACAATCTGTCAGTCTTATTATCTTATTATATTTTGGTATTTTTTCATTAAGATTTGTTTTTCAATGTCAATCTGAAGATTTTTTCTTCATGTCTTTTTTCAATCAGTTTTTTTAATGATGTCATTTTGTTTTTCAGTGTCACCGGTTTTCAGTTTCAACTTTTTCTTTTTCACTTTCAACTTATTGTCACTGTTTTGACGTCGGGAGCGCGCCCCCGTGGGCCTCCATTACCCAGCATGCCTTGCGATGCAACACAGAGCGAGGTGTCATGGCGGAGGTTCAGAGACAGAAGAAGTTTTTTTCCAAACAGAGTGGTACATCCTGTCAGCTGAAGTGTTTCCTATCTGTGCAGCTGAACACAGCAGCTCCTCCACGGACTGTTTCACTCTAAAGACTCCGGTGTTTCCTCCACAGGCTCCACTTCACTCAGCTGCCTGCAGACCTGCTGCTTCTTCCCACTTTAACCTGAAGAACAAACCTCAGAGCTCCACATGGAGAGCCATGGCTAGCGTTAGCTGAGAGGTTAGCAGAAGCTAGCTGGCTGTGCTTCTTTCCGGTCATGCTGCTGCTAACGCTCTTCTAGCCTCTCAGCTAATGCTAGCCTCTCAGCTAACGCTAACGCTAGCCCCTCAGCTAACGTTAGCCTCTCAGCTAACGCTAACGCTAGCCCCAGCACTCTGTGTGGATCCAACTGGAGCGCCGAGCCCCGGTTTGTTATTCAGGTTAAAGTGGGAAGAAGCAGCAGGTCTGCAGGCAGCTGAGTGAAGTGGAGCCTGTGGAGGAAACACCGGAGTCTTTAGAGTGAAACAGTCCGGAGCTGCTGTGTTCAGCTGCACAGATAGGAAACACTTCAGCTGACAGGATGTACCACTCTGTTTGGAAAAAAACTTCTTGTCTGGTTTATAACGGCAGTTGACAACCAGCGTTTTAGGTGCATTACCGCCAACTTCTGCTTCAGAGTGAGGAGCAGAGATTAAATCCTACACATTAATACTGTCTAATAAACTCAATGAAAACTCTGCTGCTCCAGTTTATTAAAGTTTTAATGCTGAGCTCCTGAACTCCAGTCTTCCTGAATTCTTCCTTCATATATTATCTTTCTTGATCATACTTGGTACAATCTATGCTTGCAGCATAACAGTCTCCTCAGCCTGCTGGAAAAAAATATGTACATATATCGGTATCTGCAATCGGCTACAATGAATTGGAAATATCGGCAAAAAATCCAATATCGTGCATCGCTAATAAATATACATATATTTAAATGAATTGCTCAGTATATATTAGATGTAGTTTTATTTTATGAAGCGTCCTCTCGTCCTCAGAAGTCAACTTGTCCAGTGTTCACCACACTGGCGCCGGAATAGAAAGAACAATGAGACTTTTTGTTCCCACTTTCGTTATTGTAATAAAGTGGTAACGTTGAAAGCCCGTAATGTGCTTTGCCCTTCCGGGTGGTGTTGTGGTGCCCAGCGCTGAACTGCCTGCAGGAGACTAGAGGTTAGTTTTTGTGAGAGAAAGTGTTAGTCGACGCTATTTCAGCCATAACTCTAATGTAACATATCTCACCTGGTAAATGGCTCATGGTTCAGTAATTGTTACTCAGCAGCGTCACACAGCTTCAGATTTATCAACATATCAGTCCTGCTGCCTTAATGAACCCAGAAGAGTTTCATACAAGTTTCACGTCTGTGGACAGCAGATACTGGCAGATCAATAAAGATGCTTTAACCACATTAAATGTTATTTCTGTGCCAGTTTTGGTTGGAGAATGTTGAATTGAAATAAGGTCGTTATATTCTATGCATTACATCTAAGCATCCGTTATTGCAGCACATTTACAGCAAGTATTTAGTTTCTCTTGTTGATAAAATCACCAAGTGTCAGCGGAGTTCACCGAGCAGCGCTGGGCACCACAGCACACCTGAAAGTGGGGACAAAAAGTCTCATTGTTCTTTCTATTCCGGCGCCAGTGTGGTGAACACTGGACAAGTTGACTTCTGAGGACGAGAGGACGCTGCATAAAATAAAACTACATCTAATATATACTGATCAGTTTGTTTAAATATATGTATACTGATGTAAATGTGGTGATATCTGTACTGTTCAGTCCAGAAATGAAGAACATGAAGCTTCACTGGACATTCAGACAAACTAATGTGGCAGCTACAATTCATCTGTGACTCCAACATTTATCTTCCAAGAGGAATTATATCATATATCAAAATGCTGCGGAGACATTAGAGCCAGCGTGAATCAGCAAAGAGCTGCACACATCAGTTGATCGGATCATTTTCTCCCCGGGATGACAGAGCAGGACTCGGGCTGCTAGCAGCTGAGATGACCGGCAGCTTTCACCCGGCCAGCGGCTCCTCACATCTCCGAAAACATGGCAGCAGATTCACAAACAGCTGTTATTTGAATAAACTGACCACATATTTGGAGTCTACATGGTTACTTTCTCACCTGAAAACATATTTAATCTTGATAAAGTGAGATATTAACAGTCCTAGAGTGAAAATGACAAGAATCTGTCTCTGAACCTCCGCCATGACACCTCACTCTGTGTTGCATCGCAAAGCATGCTGGGTAATGGAGGCCCACGGGGGCGCGCTCCCGACGTCAAAACAGTGACAATAAGTTGAAAGTGAAAAAGAAAAAGTTGAAACTGAAAACCGGTGACACTGAAAAACAAAATGACATCATTAAAAAAAACTGATTGAAAAAAGACATGAAGAAAAAATCTTCAGATTGACATTGAAAAACAAATCTTAATGAAAAAATACCAAAATATAATAAGATAATAAGATTTTATTTTTTTTAAATGATAAAGATTTTAAAGTGTTTTAATTTTCAGTGGAACTTTTTTTTTGCATGAAGAAAACATCTGAAGATTGACACTGAAAAACACATCATCATGCAAAACATATCAAAATAAAATGAGACAATAAGTTTGAAAGATTGTAATGTTTTAAAATGCCTGTGTTTTATTTTTCACTGGAACTTGTTTCAGTGACAATACTTGTTTCTTTTTTCACTGCAGATTTGATTTCAATGCCAAATTTTATTTTTGATGCCAAAATGTAAAAGTCAGTGTTCTGGCCCCATAGGAATATATATATTAGATTTATTTAATATATAATCATTTAGATTAAATAGGAGAAGTGAGTCTTATTTTCAGTCCAGTAGAAGGCAGTAATGTAACTGACAGTCCATGTGTTGCATTATGGGATGGCATTTATGTTGTTTAAATGTGCATAATGATGAAGCCCTTGCAAGTGATGCAGGTCTTTTATTATTCTTGCTCAACTGTTTTGCACATGTAGGCCTAAAAAATCTAGCTGTGTCATGTTTTAGTGTTTTTGCATTTTGACTTGTGTTTGGCTGCACAACATGAGTTTGTATAGATGGAGTCACTGGTGGAGCTGCAGAGTTTAAGAGCTGAAGTCACTACGTCTTTATTGAAGTAGCAGCATGTTGTCATTAATATTAATGACAACTCTTTTAATAATATATATAATACAAGCAATAAAAATAACAAGAAAGTTGTCAAATACTACACATTTTAAATACATTAGTATAATAGTACAATGTTAATAAAAATTTATAATGATCAACAGTAAAATGTTGATAAGAAAAATAAAATAATGATGATAAATAAAATAAGTATAAATAATAAAACCATGAAATGATCAAACTCTACATAAAAGCCAGACTAAACAGATGGTTTTTAGTTTATGTTTAAAAATCTGTATATTTTCAGCTCCTCTCAGATCCTCTGAAGGCTGTTCCAGCAGCTTCTAAACCTTCTTCACATCTGAACACATTATGAAACATTGAATGATTTAAAAAAGGAACTTTGTTTTCTAAAGTGACGTCATTTATTCTTTATTCAGATTGGAGTGCTGCAGATTGTCAAAGATCAGCTGTGATTCTCTGGCCTCAGCTCTGAAGTCCAACCCCTCCCATCTGAGAAAGCTGGAACTGAGTCTCAACAACAACCTGGATTCAGGAGTGAAGCTGCTGTGTGATTTTCTGAAGAGTCCAAACTGTCGACTGGAGACTCTGGAGTAAGTTCACTGACTGTCTGTTACTATTGTTGATCTTCATTTATGTACAAACATAACTGACATCCATCAAGTTATTTTTCTCATATTTTCATATTTTACTGTACAAAGTTGAGTCTGTAGTTATAAAAGATGACAAAATGTAGAAAATGTCCACTGTTAGTTGTTAAAGTCAATGAATGTTTATAGTTTTTGGTAAAGAGTCACATCACGTTGTTGGAAATGTGGACACAGCTGGCTTGTGTGTAGACATGATTTGGGGATATGTGGTTAATGTGGAGATGAGACGTGCAGCAGCAGAAAGTGTGAAAAAGAAGCCCAGTGTAATCAGTGTGGGGGGAGACATGAGGCAAGCAGACTGTCCAAAGAGAAAGAAAGAGATGGAAGTCATGAGGATCAGGTCCAAGAGAAGGCTGAGCCATGAGGAAGCAGCTAGGAATGAAAAGATTCAAGAAGTGAAGGAGAACTAATCAGGTAGGAAGCATGATGAATATTGTTTTAGTGAGGACAAGATGAAGTTCTGAGCACTTCTGTCCATGGTGATTAACTGTGCCGCTGAGGCAGAAAGGAAATCTGAGAGAATAGAGATTATTACTGGAGAGGAAGTGCAGAGGCTGCTGAGAGGCTTTCAGACTCTCTCAGAGTCTAGATTGACAAGTTATATTAGAGAATGAGATGAGGGTAGGAATATATGGAGCCAGACATGGAGCCATTACAATCTGTCAGTCTTATTATCTTATTATATTTTGGTATTTTTTCATTAAGATTTGTTTTTCAATGTCAATCTGAAGATTTTTTCTTCATGTCTTTTTTCAATCAGTTTTTTTAATGATGTCATTTTGTTTTTCAGTGTCACCGGTTTTCAGTTTCAACTTTTTCTTTTTCACTTTCAACTTATTGTCACTGTTTTGACGTCGGGAGCGCGCCCCCGTGGGCCTCCATTACCCAGCATGCTTTCAGAGGTTAGCAGAAGCTAGCTGGCTGTGCTGTATATAGAGGAGCTGCTGTGTTCAGCTGCACAGATAGGAAACACTTCAGCTGACAGGATGTACCACTCTGTTTGGAGAAAAACTTCTTGTTTGGTTTATAACGGCAGTTGACAACCAGCGTTTTAGGTGCATTACCGCCAACTTCTGCTTCAGAGTGAGGAGCAGAGATTAAATCCTACACATTAATACTGTCTAATAAACTCAATGAAAACTCTGCTGCTCCAGTTTATTAAAGTTTTAATGCTGAGCTCCTGAACTCCAGTCTTCCTGAATTCTTCCTTCATATATTATCTTTCTTGATCATACTTGGTACAATCTATGCTTGCAGCATAACAGTCTCCTCAGCCTGCTGGAAAAAAATATGTACATATATCGGTATCTGCAATCGGCTACAATGAATTGGAAATATCGGCAAAAAATCCAATATCGTGCATCGCTAATAAATATACATATATTTAAATGAATTGCTCAGTATATATTAGATGTAGTTTTATTGTATGAAGCGTCCTCTCGTCCTCAGAAGTCAACTTGTCCAGTGTTCACCACACTGGCGCCGGAATAGAAAGAACAATGAGACTTTTTGTTCCCACTTTCGTTATTGTAATAAAGTGGTAACGTTGAAAGCCCGTAATGTGCTTTGCCCTTCCGGGTGGTGTTGTGGTGCCCAGCGCTGAACTGCCTGCAGGAGACTAGAGGTTAGTTTTTGTGAGAGAAAGTGTTAGTCGACGCTATTTCAGCCATAACTCTAATGTAACATATCTCACCTGGTAAATGGCTCATGGTTCAGTAATTGTTACTCAGCAGCGTCACACAGCTTCAGATTTATCAACATATCAGTCCTGCTGCCTTAATGAACCCAGAAGAGTTTCATACAAGTTTCACGTCTGTGGACAGCAGATACTGGCAGATCAATAAAGATGCTTTAACCACATTAAATGTTATTTCTGTGCCAATTTTGGTTGGAGAATGTTGAATTGAAATAAGGTCGTTATATTCTATGCATTACATCTAAGCATCCGTTATTGCAGCACATTTACAGCAAGTATTTAGTTTCTCTTGTTGATAAAATCACCAAGTGTCAGCAGAGTTCACCGAGCAGCGCTGGGCACCACAGCACACCTGAAAGTGGGGACAAAAAGTCTCATTGTTCTTTCTATTCCGGCGCCAGTGTGGTGAACACTGGACAAGTTGACTTCTGAGGACGAGAGGACGCTGCATAAAATAAAACTACATCTAATATATACTGATCAGTTTGTTTAAATATATGTACACTGATGTAAATGTGGTGATATCTGTACTGTTCAGTCCAGAAATGAAGAACATGAAGCTTCACTGGACATTCAGACAAACTAATGTGGCAGCTACAATTCATCTGTGACTCCAACATTTATCTTCCAAGAGGAATTATATCATATATCAAAATGCTGCGGAGACATTAGAACCAGCGTGAATCAGCAAAGAGCTGCACACATCAGTTGATCGGATCATTTTCTCCCCGGGATGACAGAGCAGGACTCGGGCTGCTAGCAGCTGAGATGACCGGCAGCTTTCACCCGGCCAGCGGCTCCTCACATCTCCGAAAACATGGCAGCAGATTCACAAACAGCTGTTATTTGAATAAACTGACCACATATTTGGAGTCTACATGGTTACTTTCTCACCTGAAAACATATTTAATCTTGATAAAGTGAGATATTAACAGTCCTAGAGTGAAAATGACAAGAATCTGTCTCTGAACCTCCACCATGACACCTCGCTCTGTGTAGCATCGCAAAGCATGCTGGGTAATGGAGGCCCACGGGGGCGCGCTCCCGACGTCAAAACAGTGACAATAAGTTGAAAGTGAAAAAGAAAAAGTTGAAACTGAAAACCGGTGACACTGAAAAACAAAATGACATCATTAAAAAAACTGATTGAAAAAAGACATGAAGAAAAAATCTTCAGATTGACATTGAAAAACAAATCTTAATGAAAAAATAACAAAATATAATAAGATAATAAGATTTTATTTTTTTTAAATGATAATAATTTTTAAAGTGTTTTATCTTTCAGTGGAACTTTTTCAATTGCAGAGTTTGATTTCAGTGCCAAAGTTTATTTTGGATGCCAAAATGTAAATGTCAGTGTTCTGGCTCCATAAATCTGAACATTTTTTCTTCATGTCTGTCTTTCTTCAGCAACAGATTTTTTTTTAACCGTATTAACATTTTTTCAGTGTCACCGGTTTTCAGTTTCAGCTTTCTGTCACCGTTTTGGCGAAGGGAGGCGGGCCCTTGCTGGGCCTACATTACCCAGTGTGCCTTGCGGTGCTACGCAGATCGGATATTCCAGAGTGAGGTGTCATGGCGGAGATTTTGAGCCAGACTGTTGTCATTTTCACTGCAGGACTGTTAATATCTCACTTTATTAAGATGAAATGTCTTCAGGTGAGAAAGTAACCATGTAGATTCCAAATATGTGGTCAGTTTATCCAAATAACAGCTGTTTGCATGGGCGTCGCAGCCGTGGGTGTTACGGGTGTTGTGACACCCGCACTTTCACAGAAACATAATTCCATCCTCCACTTTTTCCTGTGGTAGTCATTGATGAAACCAAACTGAGTTTCCCATCCATGAAAAAGCTGTTGGTGAAGTTAGATTAATTGAACATCCATCCAGCCGATCAGCCATTTGACCAACCCACCAGGTCAGGGAGGAGTAAACAGTTGAAGAATAGTAAAGTTACGTTTGTGCATTCAGCAACGGTGCTTCTGTTACTCGCTGCTGGCTGTGACAACAGATTAGAGAATAACACATCAGAGGTATCAAACACATATTTAACTAGTTAGTAATGTAGAATTTTCTTTGGTAACTTTGTCTTGTTATGTGATGTGTCAGCTCAGCTAACATCATTGAACACAAGTGAAATAGACTATCCTAAATGTAAGCCAGGTGGCACATTTGGTGTTTAAAGTCACTTCTATTGTCGTTTTTAAATAGTCATAGACAAAGGTGAGCATTCATATTTAAGATGTGTAACATCTGTCTGCCTTATGGTAAAGTTTTAACAACCAGATTAATGTTTATTAGCATGCTAATCGCTAATTAGCCACCATGCTAGGCGGACTTTGGCAATAGTATGTAGAAGTTAACGTTTCCTCTGTGTCCAGAATGTAAACTCACATAGTTCATGCTATTTGAAGATAAATGTCAAAGAGTTTATCTCTGGTTTGGTTGACAGAAATGTTCGTTACGTTTGTTAAATCTGTCGGAGATTTTCCCTCATTTGCATATTTTCTGACTGGCTGCAGGGGATTGAGAGAGAGCCGCCACTGTGTGTCTGTGTGCTGCTCCCATAGGAGCGTTATGCTGTTGAATTGTTATTGTTTATATTCTGTGTATTTTTATGGAAGGACTGCATTGAATGAGCAGCCTTACAACATGCTAATAAGCTTTTTATTTCATGTGTATGTTTGTTGTTATGAAGAGATGCTATGTTGCAGGTAAACTAGAGTGTGAGACATCTAGTAGGGAGATTAAATTCTGTTTCAGTGGATATTAATTTCACTCAGTTATTACTTTGGTTTGGTTTGAATTGTAACTACTGATGTTAAATACATGTGTAGCTACTGGGAGGGCATACATTTTTGTAGTGTGCATATTGTTTTCTAGCAGTATTTTGTTGTGTTTACTTGAATATAAAAAGAAAAAAGTGTGAGAGCTTTTGTGCTGGGGGTTGAGAGAGAGCCGCCACTGTGTGTCTGTGTACTGACTGTGCTCCGTGCTGCTCCCATAGAATAAATGTGCAGATCCTGATTCCCGGTGTGACTGGTATTCTTCAGCCTGTCAGCAACCGTTCTACAACTGCTACACTGATCTGTAAATGAATGTTGGTGATTCTGACAGTATCTGCTGTCCACAGACGCTTTATATTGTGTGAAACCCTTCTCAGTTCATGAAGGCAGCAGGACTGATATGTTGATCAATCTGAAGCCTCTAAAGTGCTGCGCTAATCTGTCGCTGAACAAAGACACACATGAAGAAAACATCTGAAGATTGACACTGAAAAACACATCATCATGCAAAACATATCAAAATAAAATGAGACAATAAGTTTGAAAGATTGTAATGTTTTAAAATGCCTGTGTTTTATTTTTCACTGGAACTTGTTTCAGTGACAATACTTGTTTCTTTTTTCACTGCAGATTTGATTTCAATGCCAAATTTTATTCTTGATGCCAAAATGTAAAAGTCACTGTTCTGGCCCCATAGGAATATATATATTAGATTTATTTAATATATAATCATTTAGATTAAATAGGAGAAGTGAGTCTTATTTTCAGTCCAGTAGAAGGCAGTAATGTAACTGACAGTCCATGTGTTGCATTATGGGATGGCATTTATGTTGTTTAAATGTGCATAATGATGAAGCCCTTGCAAGTGATGCAGGTCTTTTATTATTCTTGCTCAACTGTTTTGCACATGTAGGCCTAAAAAATCTAGCTGTGTCATGTTTTAGTGTTTTTGCATTTTGACTTGTGTTTGGCTGCACAACATGAGTTTGTATAGATGGAGTCACTGGTGGAGCTGCAGAGTTTAAGAGCTGAAGTCACTACGTCTTTATTGAAGTAGCAGCATGTTGTCATTAATATTAATGACAACTCTTTTAATAATATATATAATACAAGCAATAAAAATAACAAGAAAGTTGTCAAATACTACACATTTTAAATACATTAGTATAATAGTACAATGTTAATAAAAATTTATAATGATCAACAGTAAAATGTTGAGAAGAAAAATAAAATAATGATGATAAATAAAATAAGTATCAATAATAAAACCATGAAATGATCAAACTCTACATAAAAGCCAGACTAAACAGATGGTTTTTAGTTTATATTTAAAAATCTGTATATTTTCAGCTCCTCTCAGATCCTCTGAAGGCTGTTCCAGCAGCTTCTAAACCTTCTTCACATCTGAACACATTATGAAACATTGAATGATTTAAAAAAGGAACTTTGTTTTCTAAAGTGACGTCATTTATTCTTTATTCAGGTTGTGTTACTGCAGGTTGTCAAAGATCAGCTGTGATTCTCTGGCCTCAGCTCTGAAGTCCAACCCCTCCCATCTGAGAGAGCTGCATCTGTGGGGAAACAAGCTGCAGAGTGAAGACGTGAAGCAGCTGTCTGATCTTCAGAAGAGTCCAGACTGTAAACTGGAGACTCTGATGTGAGTAGAGAGTTGGAGTCAGTCTGTGCTGGTTTCAGCAGTCTTGTATTAAACACAGTTAGTATCAAAGCAAAGATCCAGTATTTCCTGTTGAACCTTCAACCTTCTCAGTGGCTGCTTTCCTCAGTGAAGCTGTGAGAGGAGAATGGTGACAGGCTTCAGGATTGGACAGAAAGACAGAGAGAGAGAGAGCAGTCAGCCAATCAGATCAGCCAGAAGCTTGTTGTCATCATGTGTTTGAGTTGATGTGAAGACGACTGTTGTTGTTGTTGTTGTTGTTGTTGATGTCTGCAGGAAATAAAGCTGGATTCCAGCTGACAGCCTTACAAGATGTATAGAGACAGTGGTCCTCATCATCAAACTGTCCTACCATCAAATCTGATCTGAAAGTGTTTGTTCTCTCATTTCAACACTAAAGAATTGATCAGTTCATCTTTGTCAGAGCTCTAAGATCAGTCTGACTGCAGCCTGCAAATCACTGGCTCTGATTTGACAGAAGCATCATTACGTTTAGTAACCATGTGGTCTTTATACAGACCAGAACCTCTGCTGAAGTCCAGGAATCACAGCAGCTGTTTAGCTGAGAGCTCTGACTGATTGTCATGTGATGATTTAACAGCAGCAAAGATCTTCAAATCCCACAGAGACTCTGTAGCTTTCAACTTTTCTAACAGTTGACATGTATCAACAGTAAATCCATCAGTAAACTGATGAGTGAATGTCTCTGTTTCTGCAGTAATGATGTGTTCATGACTCTCAGCACTTTATTTCCTCTGTGTACTTCAGTGAAATCTGCAGAGGAAACACACTTGATAGCAAAAGTCTGTGCAGGTGTGTGAGCTTGGAGCTCAGTGTGTTCACTCCAACACGTTAACATGAGAGCTGAAAGGAAGCAGCTACGCTGCACAGCTGTTCCACTTCTGGTCTGAACAGGACTGAAGTCCCTGCTGCTCTTTATACTGGATGTGCTGCATCACTGACTGACAGCTGATGAAGTGAGTCTCACTAAACACTGATTTATCACCTCTGTTGTTTCTTCTTCTCTCATCAGATGGGAGTTATGATCTCTGTGAGAGTGTGAGTGAACATCCAGGAGTGTGTTGAGAGAGGATCAGCTGGATCCTGATGATCCATCTGGACCGGAGTCTGGATCTGGATTTTGTCATCTTCACTGAAGTCTCTTAACTGACTCCAAACTGAACAGTTATCTCTGGATGTTGTTGAATCAGCACTTTACAGATGTGTTATACATGAGCTGTTTGATGCAGAAAAGATGAAAAACAGGTGTTATAAGTCAGACTCTGACCCTGGGCCCATATTTATCAAGCGTCTCAGAATCACACTGAGAGTTAACGAGGACTAAAACTAATGAATGAAGCAGAAGAGAATTTCCTGTGACTGTCAGCAGGAGAAGGATTACTCCTGGGAGAGAGTGAGACCATTATTGAATGTGAATCTAATGTGTGTTTTACTGCTTTGTGTTCTTCCTGTATGTGTGTGTTAGTTTAGTGTAAAACATTGTGTAACGTTGGTTTGGACAAGTTTTCTAGACTTGTGAAGGGAGGGTGGTGGGATGATGGTGGTGGGAAACAAAGACCAAATTCTACTAAACATGTGTGGAAATAAATGAACTTGCAGTGTTTTTATCCTGTGTCAAGCTTCAGCTTCATGTAGAACATCTATTTTTATTCTAGTTCTTTTTCTGTCTTTGTGTATAAATGAGTCATATTTGATTGAATCTGTGTTCTTTGTTTTGTTCTATAAATTAGTGATAAAGTTCTTGGTTCTTTCCAGGAAATTTCCTTCTCTTAGATTGTCTTTGTTTTCTTTTTCCTTTAACTTCATTGCTGAAATCAAGTTCAACATCCAAAGAAGGAAACAGCGCCACCAAGTGATGATACAGGAAACAGTAATCCATAGAGACTCAGACCTGCAGTGTGGAACTTGTGTGTCCCCCTTCTGGCAGTGAGAGTAAATAGTAGTTCACTTGATGTAACTCTAGTTCTGTCAGTACATGTCAGCCACTCCCCGTCACTACTGTTGCAGCTGTAAAATGGATCAATGAAGAAACAACAGGTGTCCTCATGAAACTTCATGTCTCCAGAGTGTGTGCTTGTTGGTGCTTCAGTGTGAAACCCCACCCGTGGACCCAGGTTAACTAAACTAGCACTAGTCTTCCTCTTTCCCCTTGAGGCTGCTGCAGGAGCAGCTCTGCTCAGCTCTCTGCTCTCAGCAGACACACACAACTCTTTTCTTTATGGCAGAAGACGTGAGAGCCTGCCTAAGACTCAGTAACAAGGTCATCTAGTGGCAGCAGCTACCACACACTTCTGCTGGCTGATTTAACAAGTACAGGAGCCACAAAGCAGAGTTAGCTTGCCACTGACTCTTTAAGAACTGCACAAAGGAGTGGCCTGGGCCCTCTGACCTGCACCACTGGAGCACCCACTACCCAGCAAAGCCTGCATCCTTCAGCCTTGGAGTCAAACTCATCTCAGCCTGACTCATCCACAGATTCACCAGCTAAGAAGCAGCAAACCACAAAGCTTCTCTTTCTTCATGGACTGGTAACACCTGGACGTAGCCTAGCAACACATAGTGTAGCCGTAACGTAACCGTGAGGGGTCCTTGAGTGGACCCTTAATGAAAATATCTGGATTCTTTTTTTAAGGGAAGGGGGGTCCTGCACATTTTGACTCCTCCTCATTACACAGTGTTGCAGAGTGCAGGATTTAATAATCAAATACTACTGACAGAACTGTACTGTGAGGAAAGAACAAGCTTTTCTCTTTTAGAAGAAATTTATTTTTTCTAACAAAACATTTCAATACAGAGCAATAAAACTGTGTAAACATGTTCTATGTGTAAACATAAAGGTCTGAGTTTCTACACGTCCATCCACCATCCTGTCCTGAAGCTGAAGCTGAATATTTAACATTCCTTTAACATTTTTATTCTAACTTGTGTTTGTATTGATCCTGTATTTATGACACTTGTGTGGCAGTAGCTATATTTTCTCTGTATGTGGACTGAAGCTGTTTTTAGCTGTTTTTGTGCCTAAAGACAAATTCCCTGCAGGTCAGACTATATGAAAACCTTATAACATATTATTCTGAAAACAAAACCTCAGCATAACATGCAGGCTAACTGACTTCACACAATAAGGCTGTTTAATAACTGTTGCTAACTGTACAGCAGCTAAACACTGTCAGCTCTGCAGGAACCAGCTGTTAACATCCTGCATCCTTCTTCATGTCTGACACCATTTAATGTTACAAATATACTCCAGATTTTCACAAGTTTGGCAGAAAATTCTGCAGATTTTTCATTTATGTGCCGTTTTTGGGCAGCGCTTTGATATTTTAGTTTCATTTTCTAATATCATGAGCTGAACCCTACGTTGCAGGACCTTGCAGAGGCTGCAGGGGTAAAACTTTACAAGCTAAGCTAAGTAAGACTGTTTAATTTAATGAATGTATTGTACATGTATTGATTTGGTTCATTTTATTCAGTGAACTATTTCTGTGATGTCTTGTTCATGGTCAGGTTAGTGCATAGCCACAGCGCTAAGTTCATGTTAGCATGTTAGCACCTGTTACATCCAGTAACTAGGCCTTGCATGCAACTAACCACTTCAAAGCAATCCAACACATAGTCCACACATGGCACACATCCTTGATAAAATAGACTAAACTAGTACACAGCAGCGTCCAGCAGTGCTCCTGGAGGACAAAGATTCAATGTGAGAGAAGACACAATGCAGCCCAGAAATACACACAATAGCAAACTTTCCACTGTGCAGCACTGACTACAGTACTGCTGTGAGGACCAGGAGGTTTGATGTGCTGCTGTGTGTTATAGAGAGTGATGGCTGATGGGAGAAAGGAACTCCTGCCTCTGTTACTTTTGCAGCTGGAGGCCTGAAGACGTGGGCCTGATGGGAGGGGCTGAAGCTCACTGAACAGGGTGTTGTGGGTGAAGCAGCAGCTTTTCAGTCTTTGACAGGTTCCGGGTTTGGTAGATGTCGGTAAGGCTGTCTCGCTTAGTGCCGTTTATGATTCCACTCACGAGTTTGCATCAGCGTTACCATGGCAACAGAGGATGCAGAATATCATCAGTCAGAGTGAAAGAAAGCGAGCTTTCATCAGAAATACAGCCGCTGTTGGTTTTCCTTCAAAATAAAGTCAGTGTGATAGTTTGACTTCAGTTTGTTATCAGTGTTGATCCTGAAGTGTCTGTACGATACTTTATTTTTATAAATTATTTTCACATGTGCTGCTTCCAAATTTACAATTTATGATGAGAAACATTTATAATCAAAATACTGAATTACTGAAAAACAAAACAAAAAATACAATAAAAGGAAAAAAAAGGTCAATTTGACAGACAAGTTGGATACTGCACACATTTATGTCCATTAAATACATTCACATCCAGATGTTTACCCTACATATACCTTCACATGTGTGTGTGTGTATGAACGTACATGCTAATTACAGGAAGTCGTCAGATATTCAGTAACATGGTCAGCCGTCTATTTGAAGAGAAAGGACAAGCTGCTAAATAACCTTCTGATACATTCTGATGATGTCGTTATAATTTCCCATCAGCCAAAGTTCAGCTTTTCTCAAACACATCTTCCATCTTCCTTATTGTGTGAGTCACTTTCTCCACTAGTTGCACTTCTTGAATCCTACTTTTCCATCTTATTAAATCTGCAGGTTTGGTCTTTTTCCCGCCTTTTATTTGTGTCGGTGCTGAGATTCTCAGGACTCTAAATAAATCATTTTCATCTTGAGTCCAGCTGGAGGTTTTCCCGCCATAATATGCTCTGAAATACTTTAAATACAGTTCAACTCAAAGACTTCTGACCAAAATGTATTTAATCATTTAAATGAATAAAAGTCATAAATACTTTCAGCAGAGTTCCTCCAGAACTGAGAGCTTCTTTATATTTGGAAATAGAAATATTTCATATTGATTTTATGAGTTGATTGTCTCCAAAATAATGAACTGGTAGTTTGATGAACTTCATTAATCATCTATTTCCATCCTTCATCTGTTAATCAGTCCCTCCAGGAGCTTTTTGTCATTATTGCAGACAAAAATTATTATTTTTCAGCAGCTTTTCTTAAAAATTGCAAAACAATTTGTGAAGTTTTATGAGATTTTTTTGCAGTAAAATTGTGGATTTGTTAAAATTTGCAAGCAAAATAAAATGATGTGAAAGTGATTTTTTTCCTACCAATGAAGATTCATATGTAATGACTTCCTTGGATAAAAATCTTCCTGCATCTTCCTGCAAAGATGACATCAAAACAACCAAACTTGTTTTTCATGGCATGCTAATTTTAAAAAATACAGCAATCCTTAAACTTTTTCAAGACTTTTGTTTTTTTCTTTTTTTTTTTTTACAGCAGAAGACAAAGGATAAATGTATCTAATACATTTTAAAATACATATGACCTAATTTTATGTCTGTAAAAACTAATCATGTTACATTTAACTTGCTGAGGTGAATGTCTTTGTGTCAATGATTGTTATTAGATAAAGTTTGTTTATTGATACAGTCCAGCCCATATATCTGGTTATAAGCCACGTGAGAACTGTGTGGAATCTCTCATGCTGCTTTTAGATGTCAAAGTAGAAACTGTAATATTTTGTCTTTGTTTGCATGTTCAAGGTCTAGATTGCTGTTATCAAGAGTTATTAAGCAGTTTAAAGATTTGAACTACAAGCTTTCAATAGATCAGTGACTAAAATGCAACAACAAATGTGTTTTACTGACTACAGCTATTTCCTAATAATTTCATGAAAGTTTTTTGGAAGGAACTGATCCACCTGCTTTTAATGAAACAATCTCATTCTAGTTTATCATATTAAGTTTTAAATTAGCAGTTGATTTCAAGAAGAATTTCCTTGAAAGAACTGTTTACTATTTAAACCCAATAAATATATATTTCTCAATCATTTATTATCAGAAACCTTATTATTCAGATGCTGTATGTTAAACCAATGAATCAATGAATCATGTGTTGCTGTAGAGTTCATGCAATCACCCTGTCTTTTTAGACTGACTCCAGAAGGTTTAAACTGACACTGACATGAAACAGAGAAGAAGAAACTTACTGTATGTCAGCAACACAAAGATATTAACTTTACTGGTTTTAGTCAAGATAACTTTTGGTGGTTTTAGAAGAATTGTTTGTATGTGTTGACTTTTTAAGGCAGCCCTGTCACTCATATTTTTAAGTTGAAACAATAAGTTACATGTTCTGGTGCTTCCCAGTATGAAACTATAACAGAAGGTGTAACAATATCACGCTGAAAAAGAGCTCTGATCTTCTTGCTTTGCGATGACAGAGTGAAAAACAGATTTTATTCACTGCAGTTTCACAAGGGTTGAGAGAGACAACAGGAACAGGAACAGAACTGGCTCCAGCTTATAAGAAACTCTGAATAGTTACTCAACCCTGTCTCCTCAAAATTACGTTCCCACACATCTAAACTGCATTCTCAATTACGTTTCTACGAAAACGTATTTTGTCCGCGATTACGTTTGTTTGTAACGTATCACGAATACGTTTCTAATCAACATATCTTTACTTTCATACAATGCTATTAGCTATTTTAATTCGAACAACCTTTCTCTACTTTAACATAAATATATTGGTGACAGGTTTACGCATTTTTCTAAACAAACCTGGATTTGTCCTTTTTCAACGTGACGGTACTCATTTTAATTAATGGATTGATTTATAATTGCTGTGTATCTTGTATCTCCACTGACATCTGATGATTTGCGCATTATGACCGCTTTTTAAGTAACCGCCTGCCATTGCTGTGAAGAATAAAATGAGAGAAAGAAATGACGAACTCAAATTTTCTGGCCATTGTTGTCTAACCTCATAAGAAGGGACTGAAAAAAGAAAGAAATCCTAAATGTGCCAAAGGGAATTCCCAGTGACGTCATGCGTAGTAAGGTCCCACAAAGAGCTAAACCTAATACATTTTTGGAAAAGTCTTGACCTGGAAAATAACATATGTTAGTATGACGATCCTACGTGGCTCCTGCTTTGAAAAACTGACCTTTGAACCTTGACCTCAGTGTATATTTGAGGGCTTATAATTCATCAACAAAAGGGGGTACAGACATGGGACCAACTGTTATTGAAAGCTCTGGGCCTCAGCTATCATGTGAATATAGTAAACAATTGGGGACACTGTCAGATATGGGTAAAATATGGTTAAAAATAATTTTCACTCATAAAGAAATTAGATATTTCAAATCTGATTACACAAATGTGTTTATCATCCCCTTTAACTCCCTAATGTACTCTCAATTTAGTATTTACAACTTCTAAATATATTAAAAACGCCAATATTTTTTTAAGACTACAATTCCCATGAGCCACGCCATGCCACAGTTGTAGTTCTTCTGGTTGTAGAGTAGGGTCGTGAAAAGATCTATCTGTTGAATATATCAAACATTTAATACACCTGAACTAATAATCACACTGCATCTAAATGATCTATGTTAACAAAAAGTTAAGATGTTGGTTTGTTTAAGATATTTTAGTGAGTGTTTCATAAACGGCGTTTTTGGGATAGCAGTTCTTCTGTTTTGTAAAGTAGGGTTGTAAAAATGGGTTCATAAAACATAACTACTGAATACATCAAATATCTACTACAACCAAACTAATTACACTGCGTCTAGATGATCTATGTTCAGAACATGTAAAGATATTGCTTTATTTTAGACATATATATTTGTGTGTGTGTGTGTGCGTGCATGTGTGTGTATGTGTGTGTGTGGTGGGGAGAGGGGTGTGTGCCAACAATTTACAAATTACTCTTTTGGCGGACTGAAAACCCGCCAACTCGTCTTGTTTGCAACCTCAGGTTTTCAAGAATGAAGATGTCATTTCAATGTAACACACGTGGGGTCGCTAGTCTGCCTGGTTCATTGAGCCATCCAATGTCTGTCAAAAGAGCAACGAAGAAGACAAAGTAATTTCTGTTTGGAGGAGAGAGGAAGCTGCCTGACAGAGGGAGTAAACAGTACACAAGCCCAAACTTGGGTGGTTATCAAACTGACACAAGCCTTTATTGGAAATCTGTAGTGATTAGATGTAGCAGCCAGCTGATTGGACTGATCTAATATTACATCACTAACATCTCAGTTTTATATCAAGACAAATAACAAAACCAACTTGAGTGTAATAGTTCCAATTTTAGATTTAATTTGTTTTCTGGTTTCCAATCCATTCAAATTTTTTTCATTTTAGGCCTGATTATTAAAACAACTTTCATCATTTACTAGAAAGAGTATTAATTTCATATTTCTTCTTCTAATTTTTCCCTGCGTCATGGATGATATAGTCAGGGAGGGAAGGTGAGTCTGCTGTCTGTCAGCAGAAAACACATTTTAATTAAATATCAGTTTCTATGAGGCTGAAAATCTCTGTGCATCAGGTACGTTGTAAAGAGCAAAGCAGGTGGAAACAAACGCAGAAGACTGCAGGCAACAGGAACCTGAAGAATAAATCTTTATCCTGGTCTGAATGCAGGCAGAACAAAACTTAACAGAACACAGAACAAAGGATTCAACAAGATTGAACTGAAACCCAGGATTCAAATACAAACTAATCTGAAGGGGGGACGTGGTAAAGGTGGAACAGGAGAATAGGAAAGAAGATGATTGGTTGGTGAAGACACAGGGAGCAGGGCAGGACTAACGAGGCTGATGCTGAGCAGGTGCGGAGGGAAAGTGAGGAGGGAAAAGCAGGCTGGAGAGGAGTACATGGACACAGGAAGGAAACCGTAAATAGAAGAGTGAAAACACAATAAAATCAATGATTTTTCCATAAAATGAAATAGGTCTCAGAGAGTGAGGCGGGTTACTGAATAACTCAACTTTGATTTACAGGGTAAATCACAACATGACATATATACATTGCTTTCATTTTCAGATACTTTACAGTTTTTTACATACATGTACAATTTTGGATTGAGTGTGTTGTTCAAAGATACTTGTATATGAGGACAGAAGGAGCTCAAGTTTCAAACCACCAGCCTTGCTTTTGTTTTGTGATCAAAATGCCTAGAATCTATATTTAGTGGCTTCAGCTCTGAAGTCCAACCCCTCCCATCTCAGAGAGTTCGACCTGAGTGGAAACAGTCTGTCTGACTCAGCAGTGAAGCATCTGTCTGCTGGACTGGAGAGTCCAAACTGTAAACTGGAGACTCTGAGGTCAGTTCACCGATTGTCTGTTATTACTGTTAATCTTAATGTTTAACGGAACCTAATTTATGTGCATAAATAACTTACATATATGAAGTTATTTTTTTCCCAAATCTTCATTTTTACTGTACAAAGTTTAATCTGTAGTTATAAAAGATGACTGATTCTTAAATGAACTGTTGAAAATGGCCACTTTTGGTGTTAAAGTGAGACTCTTTTGGGCAGAGTCATATCTGTATACAAAAGATCCTCTCAACTAATATCTGGTTTAAATGGATCAAGTTTATTTGATGAAGAAGAAATATTTGTTTAATGTGTAATGTCTGATCATTGATATTCTTCCTTCAGAAGACACACACACAGGGACACAGATCAATGCAGGTGATCTCAGAGTCTTCAGTCCACACTGTAGACTGGAGACTCTGAGGTCAGACACCATTTCTTACTGCAGTGCTGAGATTAATATGATGTGGCAGTTGTGATGACACTAAACTGCAAACATAAAAGTTGATATTATGCTGATCCACACTGAGGATCTTCAAGGGAAAGTCTATTTTCTTCTTCAGTGGTTTAGTCCATTGACTGTGTCAAAGCAATGTTGAGCTGCACATTTAAAACCTTCATATAACCACTGAAACTGTTTTTGTCTTTTATATTTGACAGTTTTTTTAACCTGCATCCTGTTGGGTTCAGATGTTTGGAGTTTCCATTTTAGAAACCACTACTACTACATTCTATCAATCAATTAATCAATCAATCAGTCAAATTTTATTTATATAGCACCTTTCAAACAAATGAAATGAATTCAAAGTGCTGCACAAGCAACTGACAAAACATAGGATGTTAAAAGTTGATTTAGAAACTAATGAACACCAAAGCAAATAAAAAGCAAAAAATGTTAATTGAATAAGACAACAATTCAAAAATGGGTAGTTAAGATAAAATATAAATAATACAAACCTTCATATAACAAGAATGATCTGCACTGGATAATTCACTCTGAACCACTGAAACTGTTTTTGTCTTTTATATTTGACAGTGTTTTTTTTAACCTGCATTCTGTTGGGTTCAGATGTTTGGAGTTTCCATTTTAGAAACCACTACTACTACATTCTATCAATCAATTAATCAATCAATCATTCAAATTTTATTTATATAGCACCTTTCAAACAAATGAAATGAATTCAAAGTGCTGCACAAGCAACTGACAAAACATAGGATGTTAAAAGTTGATTTCTAAACTAATGAACACCAAAGCAAATAAAAAGCAAAAAATGTTAATTGAATAAGACAACAATTCAAAAATGGGTAGTTAGGATAAAATATAAATAATACAAACCTTCATCTAACAAGAAAGATCTGCACTGGATAAGTCACTCTGAACCACGGAAACTGTTTTTGTCTTTTATATTTGACAGTTTTTTTTTTAACCTGCATCCTGTTGGGTTCAGATGTTTGGAGTTTCCATTTTAGAAACCACTACTACTACATTCTATCGATCAATTAATCAATCAATCAGTCAAATTTTATTTATATAGCACCTTTCAAACAAATGAAATGAATTCAAAGTGCTGCACAAGCAACAGACAAAACATAGGATGTTAAAAGTTGATTTAGAAACTAATGAACACCAAAGCAAATATAAAGCAAAAAATGTTAATTGAATAAGACAACAATTCAAAAATGGGTAGTTAAGATAAAATATAAATAATACAAACCTTCATATAACAAGAAAGATCTGCACTGGATAATTCACTCTGAACCACTGAAACTGTTTTTGTCTTTTATATTTGACAGTTTTTTTTAACCTGCATCCTGTTGGGTCCAGATGTTTGGAGTTTCCATTTTAGAAACCACTACTATATAAATAATACAAGATAATACAAGCAGTAAAAATAACAAACATTCAATACTACATACTAAAAATAGATTAAAATAGTAAATTGTTAGTATTTTTTAAATAAAATATTATAATTATCAACCCTAAATTGTTGATAAACAAAATAGAATAAAATAAATATTGATATAAAAAACAAGTATAAATTATACAACCATAAAATTATAAAATACTACATAAAAGCCAGACTAAACAGATGGATTTTAGTTTATGTTTAAAATCTGTATATTTTCAGCCCCTCTCAGATCCTCTGAAGGCTGTTCCAGCAGCTTCTAAACCTTCTTCACATCTGAACACATTATGAAATATTGAATGATTTAAAAAAAAAAAAAAAAAAAAAGGAACTTTGTTTTCTAAAGTGACGTCATTTATTCTTTATTCAGATTGTGGGACTGCAGTTTCAGATCAGCTGTGATTCTTTGGCCTCACCTCTGAAGTCCAACACCTCATCCCATCTGAGAGGGTTGAATCTGGGAGGAAACAAGCTGCAGAGTGAGGACGTGAAGCTGCTGTCTGATCTTCAGGAGAGTCCAGACTGTAAACTGGAGACTCTGATGTGAGTAGAGAGTTGGAGTCAGTCTGTGCTGGTTTCAGCAGTCTTGTATTAAACACAGTTAGTATCAAAGCAAAGATCCAGTATTTCCTGGTGAACCTTCAACCTTCTCAGTGGCTGCTTTCCTCAGTGAAGCTGTGAGAGGAGAATGGTGACAGGCTTCAGGATTAGACAGAAAGACAGAGAGAGAGAGAACAGTCAGCCAATCAGATCAGCCAGAAGCTTGTTGTCATCATGTGTTTGAGTTGATGTGAAGACGACTGTTGTTGTTGTTGTTGATGTCTGCAGGAAATAAAGCTGGATTCCAGCTGACAGCCTTACAAGATGTATAGAGACAGTGGTCCTCATCATCAAACTGTCCTAGCATCAAATCTGATCTGAAAGTGTTTGTTCTCTCATTTCAACACTAAAGAATTGATCAGTTCATCTTTGTCAGAGCTCTAAGATCAGTCTGACTGCAGCCTGTAAATCACTGGCTCTGATTTGACAGAAGCATCATTACGTTTAGTAACCATGTGGTCTTTATACAGACCAGAACCTCTGCTGAAGTCCAGGAATCACAGCAGCTGTTTAGCTGAGAGCTCTGACTGATTGTCATGTGATGATTTAACAGCAGCAAAGATCTTCAAATCCCACAGAGACTCTGTAGCTTTCAACTTTTCTAACAGTTGACATGTATCAACAGTAAATCCATCAGTAAACTGATGAGTGAATGTCTCTGTTTCTGCAGTAATGATGTGTTCATGACTCTCAGCACTTTATTTCCTCTGTGTACTTCAGTGAAATCTGCAGAGGAAACAGACTTGATAGCAAAAGTCTGTGCAGGTGTGTGAGCTTGGAGCTCAGTGTGTTCACTCCAACACGTTAACATGAGAGCTGAAAGGAAGCAGCTACGCTGCACAGCTGTTCCACTTCTGGTCTGAACAGGACTGAAGTCCCTGCTGCTCTTTATACTGGATGTGCTGCATCACTGACTGACAGCTGATGAAGTGAGTCTCACTAAACACTGATTTATCACCTCTGTTGTTTCTTCTCTCATCAGATGGGAGTGGGGGAGATGATCTCTGTGAGAGTGTGAGTGAACATCCAGGAGTGTGTTGACCCTGGGCCCATATTTATCAAGCGTCTCAGAATCGCACTTACGAGGACTAAAACTAATGAATGAAGCAGAAGAGAATTTACTGTGACTGTCAGCAGGAGAAGGATTACTCCCGGGAGAGGGTGACACGTCGCTGTTTTACCACAGTCACAGCAGCAAAGTAGAAATAATGATGACGTGTTGTAGTTTTCTCACAGTCTCGGCTGCAAATATTAAACAGTAGTAATTTGGTATATTATGTGTATAAGCAGGTAACCAGGCAGGTAACTTACCAAGGTTACGGAACAAAACTAACTACCAAAATTCATTCTAAGATGATATTTACAAAGTGTAAAGAAAGCCTGAGAGATAAATGTAGCCTATATGTTAATGAAGATAACAGCTAATTAGACTCAGCTGTGTGAAATGATCTTGGTTCAGCCACATGCTTTCACAGCCTGTAATAGTGCTGCATCTTGCACATATTGCACAGACACATGTTGCAAACCCTCCATGAAGAACATCTTCTCTTCCACTGTCCACTTCCTCTTTCAACTACACCCCAAGTTCACTTCTGTTCTCTACATGAAGGGAAATACAGCGTAACCATAGAAACACATATTGTTCAGGTGCATCCTCCTCTCTCAAGTATCAGGCTGTAGCTCTGCTGTTATTTGAAGGAGCCTCAATAAAAAATAATCCTATAAAACATTTGATCTGTTGTAATGAAGTTGAGATTTCCTTCATTCTGCAGCTGACATGATTGTGTGTAAATCAAAGTTTTAGTGGGCTGTAACTGAGGACCCTCATCATGCTCATTATCTTTACGATGTGCATTAAACCAGATCAAAGTTTGATTCATGACTTCCATCATTGTCGGTTCTGACAGAATCGTCACTGTTGCACAGCTGCATTTTCCCCATTACCATAAAGTGGAACGTTGTGAGGACGTTGTGTATTTATTGAAATGATGTTCTGTAGAAACATCATGTGTTCTCCTCTGCATCACGCACAAAGTCAGTCTCACAAATGATTCTGTTTTAATAAGCTCAGTGTCATCAAGCGTTCCCCAAACATCTCTCCTCTCAGGGAATATCTCTGCCTGAACTCCATCTCCTGCAGCTCCTAAATATCGGCAGAGATACGAATCATTTACCAAGTTTGGAAAGTTGATCAAAGGCTTTTTCTCCTAAAAGTAGAAGCAGAGATGCGTCACTCTGATCATTTTTGGCCAGTTAGGAGTGATTTCCTGCTCTGAGACTCTGGATGAACCTGTTTGAGGAGTTCAGTTTGATGAGTCATTATCTTCCTTTAAATCACTTCTTCAAACTCATTTTATCCACTGATCTACTGATTATTTCTGTTTTATATGCTGAACATGTTAAATGTGAATCTAATGTGTGTTTCACTGCTTTGTGTTCTTCCTGTATGTGTGTGTTAGTTTAGTGTAAAACATTGTTTTCTAGACTCGTGAAGGGAGGCTGGTGGGATGATGGTGGTGGGAAACAAAGACCAAATTCTAATAAACATGTGTGGAAATAAATGAACTTGCAGTGTTTTTATCCTGTGTCAAGCTTCAGCTTCATGTAGAACATCTATTTTTATTCTAGTTCTTTTTCTGTCTTTGTGTATAAATGAGTCATATTTGATTGAATCTGTGTTCTTTGTTGTGTTTCTGTGGATCTGTTGGATGTTTTTGTGGAACCACTGGACCACCAGGACGCCGTCTGAGTTTCTGCTCACGCTTTATTTTAAAGCTCCATTATTCTCATCATTTCTGATTCATTTCTTCTTGGTGTCACCGTTTCATCTCATATCATGAAGAACTTCATTCATGGTTCTGATGATGTCGCTCGTAATGAACAAGCCGCCTCTTTGACATGAACGCGCTGGTAGCTGGAAAACCCCGGGTTGACTGAGCAGGTTGATAACCAGCTTCATAGTTCTGCTTATCTGGACGGACAATGTTAGGTTCAGTGAAGCCAGATAACCAAAAGGCATCCTGGGTATGTTGAACCTGCTTGGTAGTTGGGGCCTCAGGATACTGTTTCCTGTAAACACCTGATCCAGGTTTCTTTACTGCTACAGAACATGGTGGCTGAGATGGTGACAAATCAAGACACAACTTGACACAGATGATCAGAAAGCCGGAGACTCATGTTCCATGTAAACACCATATATATCCCAAATATGATCCAAACCAGGAGGAGACTCAAAACCGGGACACTAGTACACATGTTAACACACTCAATGAAACAAACGGGAGAGAAGAAGAAGAAGAAGAAGTGCAGTTTCACCAACTGTGTTTAACCAGCCAGGTTCAACAGAACAGCTGTGATTCCACTCAGCTGTGGTTATTGATAATGTCCATATCAATAATTCATCACATGAAGCTGTAAACCATCATCAGCAGTCATATCTCAGAAACATCATCAATGATCAGTTTGATGATCTCATACTCACTGTGACACAACTAAGCATGAAATAAAAAGAAGATTAAAACAAGAGAAATGATGCTTCCTGTGTAAATGAAAAGAGGTCATTAATCAATACGTTTATAGATGCATATTTGATTGGTGTTTTACACATGGTATAAAAAAAGAACACAATCAGTGCAGCTTGTTATCAACCTGAACAATGTTTTACTCAAAGATTGTCTCAGCTTATATTTCATCTCCAGCTCATCACATCAGCCTCACATGGCTTTAGAGAAACATGAGAACGCTGGTGTGAAGTCAGCGTGAGGTGTTCACATCCTGTGTTTATAGACAGTCCCCTGCACAGATTAATACTCCTTCACTTTCACAAGTTACTATGTGGAATAGAGACTTCAGACATTTTCTATCGCTCTCTGGGGGGCATATATGTTAGCAAATGTGACATCAGTTCTTCCTTTGATAATTACATATCTACCCTGTGTATCCCTCTTTTCCATCATTCAAAATGAAGACTGTTAGAAATGAGAGTAGCAACCCCTCTATTCCCACTGTTTTCACAGGAGCTAGAAAAAGAGTTGAAGTATCCAAACTTTTTCAACTTCTCCTCTTCATTTTCAGACTCTTTCAGTCTCTTGGAGAAATATGATTTGCACTTTATCCTTTTTCATTTTAGCAAGTACCTTACTTCTCTTCACAGGGTTATTCAGGACATTTACATTTAAGGAAGCACATTTCAGATCATGTGACCCAATCATTTCTACTCTTCAAAGAGAACCAGCAAGTGGCCCCACAAAACAAACTCTGAACTTCAACTGCAACTAAGAAACTTGAACAACTTAAACATGAACTAGAACCGACCTCCATTAAGGGGGAAACGTGAACCCCCTCAGCTGTGACCCCGTTGGCGGGAAAAGCCTCGAGAGGGCCCAATATTAGGGATAGATAATGAGTCAAGGACCAATATCTCTACCATCCTATTGGTCCAACTTTTGCTTAGTAAGAAACAAAGTGGCCGCCTCTCCCAGGCGTCTGATGCTCAGTGTGCTTAGAAAGAAAAGAACCACCCACATGAGAGTTTCCAATTCAAAGTGATCATACCAGGAAGTGCAATGTAAGCCCGTGTTCATGTTTCCTCGGTGTGTCCTCTCTGGAACTCCCAAAGCTTATCTCCCGTTCTCCTGACACCCCGCTGCCTGCTTCCATCCCAACCGGTCCAGAAGTCGTATCTCGGGGAGACTTTCTCCTCCGGTTGACTCCGGAGAGGCCGCTCTTCTTCAGCTCTCTCTGTGCCTCCTGTGCGGTGCTGTATGTGCGGACTCCCGTTGCCCAGTGGATCCGCATGCTTGTAT
The DNA here is from genome assembly GCA_029490765.1 of Euthynnus affinis. Taxonomy (NCBI): domain Eukaryota; kingdom Metazoa; phylum Chordata; class Actinopteri; order Scombriformes; family Scombridae; genus Euthynnus; species Euthynnus affinis. The sequence continues at coordinate 16,455,859 of CM055861.1, forward strand.
ATGGGCTTTTTCTTTAAGGGCTTTTTTGATCCTAATATATTCCTGGCGCTTTTTAATGATCTCTGATGCATCATCGTGGTCAAAGTAGATTCATCTTTCACCCACTTGTATTTTCTTCTTTTTCCAAGCTTCTCTCAGTACCAGCTCTTTAGTGCTAAACTCCAAAAAGTAGACGACAACGGGTCTCAGGGGCGCATCGGGTCGGGATCTGGGCGCCAAGATCCGGTGGGCTCGCTGTATTTTCAGGTCCACGTCTTCATATGCTGGCAACTGACTTTTAATGAATTTCTCCACATCCTGTTGAAGCGAGTCTCCCTCTGCCACCCCGAAGATGTGTATGTTGTTTCTTCTTGATCGAGATTCCTTTCATTTTTGCTGCAGGGATCTTTGTTGTTTGAGGTACAGAGCATCTCCGTTGCCTCCTCAGTCCACTCCTCCACCCGCTCCACCCGGGTCTCTGCTTCATCCACGCGGTCTGACAGGCTCTGCACTGCCGTTGGCAGGTTGTCGAGTTTCCCGTTGACTTCTTGCCTCAGTTGGGTCATTTCCTGTTTCAGACCATCATTTTTGCTCCTTCATATCGTTTTTTAGATCATTAATGGCCCTAATGACTTCTCCGGAGTCTGTGTTTGTTGCGGGGTTTCTCTCGTTTGCCGCTGCTCCACTACGGGTGTTAGCTTGAGTTAGCCCGGTGTTGCTAGCATTAGACGGCGAGTTGATTTTGGCATTTTTCCTTTTTCCTTGGTCTTTGGTGGTTCTTCTGCCACTTCTCGTGCCCTTACCAAAGTCAGTGAGAAGTTATCGAGTTGCTAGGCGAGTAAAATTCACCAAGCCTGGGAGAGCGACTCCACAGTCAGTCTTCCGGAAGTCCTGTCTCATTATTTTACAGTCTAAAAGCTTCCTTTTCTAACTTCATCATTTCTGGAGCTTCAGTGATCCATTCTTTCTGAGTTGGCAGATTGAAATCAATACAGTTATTGATGATTAGCTTCTTAGTGAGCGTACATAGAGAAAGATCTTTTTACCACATTTCTTTAGTGACAAACTACAACATCCTGGTTTCTGTCACACATGTAAAAATCAAACAAACTTCTTCTTCTGCTGCAACAAAAAGACGCATCAAAAGTAGATTTTCTTTCAAAAAGTCACTAAAACAAAAACTGATCAATCTCACATGGATAAAACCTTTTTTACTTCTTCTTTTTAATATATTTTATCATCCAGTTTTATATACAATAGCAGCCAAAAACTGGGACACACCTTCCCATTCACTTCAATGAGAAACTCTGTCCTGTGTGTTTTTTTTTAAATTACTTTCATCTTTTCAAACAGTTTTCAAATGTTGAGTTATTTCACTTGATATCTAATTTTTATATTTTTCTTGTTTTCTTTGTTTTGTTGTTTTTTTTGTTTGTTTGTTTTTTTGACTAAATTGATTTTAAATTGTTTTGTTGGAAGAAAAAATCTGATGGGACCCAAATAAAAAAGAGAGAATAAATGCTTCTTAGCCCCTCCGACAGGAAACAAACTATCAACATGTTGTTTTGTTTTTGTTTCCTAAAGTCCAAGATGACATCATCAAATGTCTTGTTTTGTCCACAACTCAAAGATCTTCAGTTTAATGTGGAATAGAAATATGTCTTTGAATGTTTGTGATGTTGTATATGTCCAAAAGTATGTGGACAGCTGAAAACTGCTGTAAGGTCCTTCCCCAAACTGTCAGCACAAGGTTTATTGCCTAAAATATCACTGTATGCTGCAGCTTGAAGATTTTCCTTCATTGAGACTAAGTGGCTTCAAGCAAAGCAGGAAACAAAAGGACAGTAAAGTCTGAGGCTCCCAACCAGGAAGTCAGGATCCCCACAAAGAGTCACATGATCAATCCATAAAAAACCACAAAACATATTTCTGCTGCACAAACACAAAAGGTTGACTTTTCTCCATGCTGGCAGACGTGGCTTAGAGGATGAAGCGGAATAACTTCAGTGATCCTCTGACTGTCCATCATGTATCATCAGCTCAACATTTCATTGGTCAAATCCCTTCAGAAGGAACGACGTTCCCATCAGCCTCAGAACATGTTAACATGCTGCACTAAGACGCTGAAGACGCTAAACATTCTAGCTGCTGTATATCAGCATGTTAGCATTGTCATTACACGTATGTTTGTTAGCATGCTGACATCATTTTATGTCTCCAGGACTCAGAAAACAATAGAATCTGATGTGAACTGCTCACAACCAACAGACAGATGCAGCCTGTGATGCAGAGTCACAAGTAGACAGTTTTAGGGGAAAGGAACCACTGAGCTGTCCCTTTACTTTTGGCCATATACTTTCTAATCCAAGCACAAAGGGCCACTTACTAGCATGGAAGCTTTCAAGCAGATGTCATGCAGTGAATAGAGCTGTTGTGTGTGTGATCTTTGACCTTTAGTTTAGTTTCATCTTTGTGCTTCCATCAGATTTTCTCCATCAAATATTGTTTGTGAAGCTCATGAATGAACATCCACAGTCAGTCGATGACTTTTGATTTCATCTCAGATTATTTCACTTGTTAAGTTCTAAACCCAGTTTGGACTTTGATGTTTTTTGGTGAAAGCTTCATATTATTGATGTGAAGTTTAGTGAAGTGTGGTTGTGTTGAAGGAAGCTGCTCTGTTAAGTCCAGTGTTGATATTCAAAACACGTTTTCATTATTATTATTATTATGAGGATATGTTTTTCCCTTATTGTAGCTGTAATGAACACTGTCATTCCAAACATAAATGAGGTAGATATGAAATGATATGATCCATCTGGAGTGTTGTAGAAAATCATTTGAAGTGTGAGATGAAGCGGACAGGAAGTGGAGTTTCAGCACTGGACTGTCAGACTGTAGATGCTGTTTTTCTGTTTCCTGTTTGTGGAGCAGCACTTGTGTTTCCTCTCTGCTGACGTGGAGCTGGACTCAAACTGACTCAGGAGGGAACCAGTAGCATCTCATGGTGCTCAAAACACAGCCAGCGCTCTAATCTGACCAAATACTAGCCGGGATTAATGATGTAGAAGTCTGTGTGTGTGTGTGAGACAATTCCAGCTCAGCCTGGAGGTCTTCATGGCTCCAGTAAAACAGAGCTGCCTGTGTTCATACATGAAGTTTAAACAAACCAACCTGTGAAGACCTGAAGCTCAGCCGTCTGTTTCATGTTGATTTTCCTCCTTATTTTCTGGAAAACTCCCAAAAAACAAAGCAAATGTGCTCACAGAGGTGGACTGATGACTGAAGCAGATTCTCTTTATTTGAACTTTAGACTCATTTCAAAGACATTTTCAGCTTCATTTTTAGGACATTTTACAGACAGAAATGGAGGAAAGTGTTCAGATTGTTTGGTTGGCATGCAGTCAATATACTGAGATTCATATGTACTTCTTCATTTGAATCCTAATAATAATAAAATCAATGAGTTTTCAGTGTGTAGTTTTGTGTCAGTGGATATATCAGCATATCAGCTTGTTTATTTAATTACACCCTCCTCTCTGTAAAATGTCCTGAAAATGACACCTTAAATATCTGCAAATGAAGTGTTCAATAAAGCCTCAGCTAGATTTTGAATGAGGATCCAAAATATTTATTCACATTTAGCCAGCTGTAATTATTAATGAAGTATGTTGTGCTTTAGTACTTTGATAGATTTAGTGGCAGTTTGACTGAACATAGTAGATAGTTGATGAACTAGTGTAGCTGGTGAGCAGCTAATTAGCAGCAGTGGAAGAAATACTCAGATCCTTTAGTGCAGTAAAAGTAATGTGTTGTATTTGAAAAGCTTGTTATATTATCCATTGTGTCAAATCTTCATGTGAAAAGTAACTAAAACTGTCAAATAAATGTAGTGGAGTAGAAAGTACAATATTTCCCTCTGAAATGTAGTGGAGTGGAAGTATAAAAGTCCATCATGTCATTCAGTAAAGAGTTATTGAAAATGATTCATGGCTGCAACTAATCATTATTTTTAGTATTGATTGATCCCAAATGTCTGTTCTCAGCATCCAAAGTGATTCTTCAGTCAAACTCAGTTTTAAGTGAAGAAAATGAATCCCAGTTTAAAGGCTCTACTGCTGACAGGGAATATTTAGATGTTCAACACTTTAATGTGACACTGAAAACTAGTTTGATCTGGTTAATCAGTCGACCTCCAGCTGTTCATCTGAGCTGGAACTGATCTGCTGGAGCTCTTTCATTATCAGCAATTAAACACTTTCACATCTTCTCTGATTATTGATGATTGTTCTCAGCATCACACACACACACACACAGAGCTGCAGTCAGGACAAACCTGTTTCTCTGAGCAGAAAAACTAAACTTGTCTCATCAGGACTTTGTGACACACAGCAGAGTCTCTGCCAAACACTAGTGAGTACAGCTGATCATATTTACTGTAGTTATGGGACAGATGAAGCTTTCTGAAGCACTGAATCAATATGAAGCAGTTGTGTTGAAAATGCTTCAGTTTCAAAGCATTTGATGGTCAGAATGGCGCCATCTGCTGGACAACTTTGACATTGCTTTTATATGTAAGAATTCAGGCCATGACGTCATGAAACAGACAAAATCATATTTTATTCAATAAAGCTTATTGACCAAAAACTGTCTCAGTGTGTGATGTACTAATATATGCAGATAATTAGTCATTTGTTAATCATGTTACTACTTTTATTAACTGAGTTCCCGCCTCCTCTCACATCAACTCCGCGGGATGAGCGGAAGAGCAGAGATAGCAGGGAGGGTAGAGAGTTCCTCACTGCGGGCCTAACACTCCTGTCTTCAGTTACAGTCCTCCCCGTCTGCCTCTCTGGGAGGATACTCGCGGTTTTCTGGGCGACAGCTTACCAACTGCTGACCCACACCCGAGGGAAGCTGCGTTGGCGGACACCGGCTGCTGCATGTAGTCCCCCGGTAACTCCAGTAATCCGGGGTCGCTGGCTGGTGACTGTCTGTGATGTCGACCCGCTCCGGACTCTGTTTCTGGGTTCTTTCTCTGAACCAGGTCGTCTCCTCGTGTGTTCCGCGTCCTCCGCTTCCTCAACTTGTTCATTCTGTAATTATTGGGATGACTGGAGATGTGTCTCTCCCAGTATCATTACTGCCCAGTTCATCATGCAGAATAATCAATATTGAAAACACACATAAACACATTAAAACACACCAAATGATCAAGAATAAAAAAGTTACACAGCAAAACAAGAAAAAACTGTCAACCAACAACATGCAAAATGAAATAATCATCATACAAATAAATGAACAATACAAATAAACCTCCAGAAAATAACTGTTTATCAAGTTAAATGTTCCGGTGCTTCCCAGTATGAAACTACAGCAGGAGCTGAAACAATATCACACTGAAAAAGAGCTCTGATCTTCTGGTTTTGTGATGACAAAGTGAAAAACAGATTTTATCCACTGCAGTTTCACAAGGGTCGGTAGAAACAACAGGAACATTAAAGTCAATGTCTCTCAGCAACAGAACTACTCCAGAGGGAATAGCATCAAATCAGTGGAAAACTTTTATTGGAACAGCAAAGAAACTCTGAATAGTTACTGTATATAACTGAACATTAAGCAGCTGGTCAACCAGCAAAATATGATCCTGAAACCAAAACTCCAAGAAAAGAGACTTTTTTGTTCTGGTGAAGAATGTTCCTGTTGTTCCAAATGACAAAAGTGTGGAGAGAAAAATGATGTTTAAAGATGTGACAACAAGAGAGAAACGTTTATCTGTGAAGTTGGACAGTTTGAAGGAGATTGTTGAAAAAATCATAGTTACAGTTTAAGATGAACTTTAGACCAACAGGAAACATTCCCAGTAGAGTGCGTCATTCTGGAAATGCCTCAGCCACACACACACACACACACACACACACACACACTCACACACACACACGGCGTCCAGTGAAAAACAGGAAGGGAGGAACATTGGAAGTGAAAATATTCAGTCAGACTCCATTTTAGAGTGACCAGAGCAGAAGGAGGGAAACAGTGTGAGGCAGGGTGAGTGTTAATATCAGAGCTGATAATATTGATTACTGTCATTATTGATCAATCTGCTGATTTATTTTACTGATTAATAGTTTAGTTGATTAACAGCCACATATTTCTCTGATTAGTGTCTTCAGGTCAGGTTAACGTGTTGTTGACGAGACTTTTCTTGGTGTTGACAAGCTGCAGCATTTATTAACTGACACACTGTAGTCTGTACTGAACATTTACTGCCAGACTGAAAACTTCCTGCTAACCTTTTCTTCTGCTCCGTCACTTTTCTGACCTCGTTGTCTCGTTTAACCGCTCACTCATTTCCGCTCTGCGTCATGGATGTATGAAGAGAACTGGATGCAGCGTCGGAGGCTCAAACTCTTCATTCCTTCATTCCTGTGAAAGTTGCTCCTGATTTCCAGTCCGGTCGTGTTTAAGAACCACACAGATGTTTATCTGAAGTCTGTTTGTTGGATTGAAACCAGAGTCAAAGTTTCTCTTTGTGATGCTGGAAAACACACATGGTTGTAGTTAAAGTCATGTAAACTAATAAGAAGCTACTAAGTTGAGAAGAAGGACTGGGTTTATTATACTGTGTATGTGTGTGTGTCTCCAGTGTTACTGGTTTACCTCTCAGACTCCAGAAGATGAAGAATTCAGAGGAAGAGGAGGACGGAGCAGAGTCTGTGATATCCAGACTGTCTATGAAGAGTGACCGGTCCAATGATCCTCCTCCAACCTTCAGCAATGAACCTGGACCCTCAGACACAAAGTAAGAGACTGTTTCTACTGTAAACTGACCTGAAGATGATTCAGTGTTCAAATGTCATTTGATAACTTACAACAGTATTCTTTTATAATTGTGTGTTTTAATTCAGGGTGTCAGAGTGTGATTTGTAGGTCTTGATGAGACCATAAATTGAGTTTTGGTTCGATCTCTCTACGACGTTCCTACGGGCCGTAGCGGCTGGATTAGATACCTAGGTGGCGCTATTGAGCACTTTTTGGCACTTTGAGGGATCATTTTGACATTTGATCAAGTTTTTCACCAGACCTGATGTGTTTGCCAAATGTGGTGAGTTTTTGAGTGTTTATGGGTCAAATTGAGGGTTGAAGTGTCTTTGAGCATTCACACTAACTAAGACTGTTACACATATTATTACTGATAAAGAACACAATAATGATGTCTGACCCTCTACGGCATGTCATATGATGCCAGCTGGGAAAACAATGTTTGTAATGTTTTTTTTGTCATAAATAGACCAAGTAAACATCATTTAAAGACATTTTCAACAAATCATTTTTGAGGTGCACTTTAGGGTGCGTTACCGTGGCAACACAGCAACATAATGGTAAGAAATGAACAAAGAGTTATTGATAAAAACCTGAATAATGTGATTACAGTACTCGTGGATAATAATCAATGACCTGACCAGTTTGTGGAACAGTCTATAGGAATGTATGTGTTAACTAGTGTCAACATGTTGCAGCAGATTTTACATCAACAACCATCAAACCAAACTATCAGAACCTTCTTCAGAACCAGACACTGAGTCACATTTCAGTGTTTGATCATTTGATCAGATGTTCATTCTTGATGCTTTGAACAGTCTATAAACCTAAATACACAACACCAAAAGAACCATGGTGGGAATTTATAATGGTGTTGCTTCAAGGCAACATTTGGATTTTAACACTTTTCCATCAGTTCATTATCAAATAAAGTTCATTAAACAATTAAAACTAAACTTTACTCACCTATTATTGTAAATCAAATGTTTCCAGATAGTAAAATTACAGAAAAATATGTTTTCAGCCCAATTATGTATAAAATGATGATGGAAGTGAAGCATGTGATGAAGGCTTCAAACAAAGGATTCACCATGGCCTCCATCTATTTATCTGACAAATTAAACACTGCTATTGGTGACCTCAGCGCTCTGCCTCTGTTTTAGTATTGCATCATAACTGAGAAAGTATTTTATGAGTGTAAAAGGCCAAAATGGGTATATTACCCCGAGGCAACACTGCACCATAGAGGCTGAAATAGATGTATTTCTTTGTTGATGTATATTGAGGTGAGGAACTGGACAGGAAGTCTGACAGTTGTTGCTGTCATAGCAACGTTGGAGACGCAGCCTGAGTGTTACAGTGTTTGATGATTGTTTCACTGTCAGAGGGTCGAGTTTAGTCTCCCTGTGGACTGTAGGAGCAGATTTATGTTTGCTTTCATCTGTTGATACAGAACACACCTTTACTGGAAAATAACTGTTTTTACTATGAATGAAGTCTTCATGTATGTGTTTGAACCCAACAGTGAACAAACAGTCAGGAAACTTTTCACACACACACACACACACACACACACACACACACACACACACACACACACACACACACAGACACACACACACACACACACACACATACACACACAAACACACACACACACACACACACACACACACACACACACACACACACACACACACACACAGACACACACACACACACACACACACACACACACACACTCACACACACACACACACAAACACGGCTTCCAGTGAAAAACAGGAAGGGAGGAGTAAACATTGGAAGTGAAAATATTCAGTCAGACTCCATTTTAGAGTGACCAGAGCAGAAGGAGGGAAACAGTGTGAGGCAGGGTGAGTGTTAATATCAGAGCTGATAATATTGATTACTGTCATTATTGATCAATCTGCTGATTATTTTACTGATTAATAGTTTAGTTGATGAAACTGTGTCAGTAAAATGTGAAATGACAGTGTTGACGTCTTCAAACGTTGTTTCCTTTGTTCTCTTCCTGGTTTCTGCGTCCTCACAGTGATGTAACGTGACTCACTGCTGCAGTTAAAATAGAGAGAAGTCACAGTTAAGAACCACACAGATGTTTATCTGAAGTCTGTTTGTTGGATTGAAACCAGAGTCAAAGTTTCTCTTTGTGATGCTGGAAAACACACATGGTTGTAGTTAAAGTCATGTAAACTAATAAGAAGCTACTAAGTTGAGAGGAAGGACTGGGTTTATTATACTGTGTATGTGTGTGTGTCTCCAGTGTTACTGGTTTACCTCTCAGACTCCAGAAGATGAAGAATTCAGAGGAAGAGGAGGACGGAGCAGAGTCTGTGATATCCAGACTGTCTATGAAGAGTGACCGGTCCAATGATCCTCCTCCAACCTTCAGCAATGAACCTGGACCCTCAGACACAAAGTAAGAGACTGTTTCTACTGTAAACTGACCTGAAGATGATTCAGTGTTCAAATGTCATTTGATAACTTACAACAGTATTCTTTTATAATTGTGTGTTTTAATTCAGGGTGTCAGAGTGTGATTTGTAGGTCTTGATGAGACCATAAATTGAGTTTTGGTTCGATCTCTCTACGACATTCCTACAGGCCGTAGCGGCTGGATTAGATACCTAGGTGGCGCTATTGAGCACTTTTTGGCACTTTGAGGGATCATTTTGACATTTGATCAAGTTTTTCACCAGACCTGATGTGTTTGCCAAATGTGGTGAGTTTTTGAGTGTTTATGGGTCAAATTGAGGGTTGAAGTGTCTTTGAGCATTCACACTAACTAAGACTGTTACACATATTATTACTGATAAAGAACACAATAATGATGTCTGACCCTCTACGGCATGTCATATGATGCCAGCTGGGAAAACAATGTTTGTAATGTTTTTGTCATAAATAGACCAAGTAAACATCATTTAAAGAAATTTTCAAGAAATCATTGTTGAGGTGCACTTTAGGCTGTGTTACCGTGGCAACACAGCAACATAATGTTAAGAAATGAACAAAGAGTTATTGATAAAAACCTGAATAATGTGATTACAGTACTCGTGGATAATAATCAATGACCTGACCAGTTTGTGGAACAGTCTATAGGAATGTATGTGTTAACTAGTGTAAACATATTGCAGCAGATTTTACATCAACAACCATCAAACCAAACTATCAGAACCTTCTTCAGAACCAGACACTGAGTCACATTTCAGTGTTTGATCATTTGATCAGATGTTCATTCTTGATGCTTTGAACAGTCTATAAACCTAAATACACAACACCAAAAGAACCATGGTGGGAATTTATAATGGTGTTGCTTCAAGGCAACATTTGGATTTTAACACTTTTCCATCAGTTCATTATCAAATAAAGTTCATTAAATTATTAAAACTAAACTTTACTCACCTATTATTGTAAATCAAATGTTTCCAGATAGTAAAATTACAGAAAAATATGTTTTCAGCCAATTTTGTACAGAGATGATGGAAGTGAAGCATGTGATGAAGGCTTCAAACAAAGGATTCACCATGGCCTCCATCTATTTATCTGACAAATTAAACACTGCTATTGGTGACCTCAGCGCTCTGCCTCTGTTTTAGTATTGCATCATAACTGAGAATGTATTTTATGAGTGTAAAAGGCCAAAATGGGTATATTACCCCGAGGCAACACTGCACCATAGAGGCTGAAATAGATGTATTTCTTTGTTGATGTATATTGAGGTGAGGAACTGGACAGGAAGTCTGACAGTTGTTGCTGTCATAGCAACGTTGGAGACGCAGCCTGAGTGTTACAGTGTTTGATGATTGTTTCACTGTCAGAGGGTCGAGTTTAGTCTCCCTGTGGACTGTAGGAGCAGATTTATGTTTGCTTTCATCTGTTGATACAGAACACACCTTTACTGGAAAATAACTATTTTACTATGAATGAAGTCTTCATGTATGTGTTTGAACCCAACAGTGAACAAACAGTCAGGAAACTTTTCACACACACACACACACACACACACACACACACACACTCACACACACACACACACACACACACGGCTTCCAGTGAAAAACAGGAAGGGAGGAGTAAACATTGGAAGTGAAAATATTCAGTCAGACTCCATTTTAGAGTGACCAGACCAGAAGGAGGGAAACAGTGTGAGGCAGGGTGAGTGTTAATATCAGAGCTGATAATATTGATTACTGTCATTATTGATCAATCTGCTGATTTATTTTACTGATTAATAGTTTAGTTGATTAACAGCCACATATTTCTCTGATTAGTGTCTTCAGGTCAGGTTAACGTGTTGTTGACGAGACTTTTCATGGTGTTGACAAGCTGCAGCATTTATTAACTGACACACTGTAGTCTGTACTGAACATTTACTGCCAGACTGAAAACTTCCTGCTAACCTTTTCTTCTGCTCCGTCAGTTTTCTGACCTCATTGTCTCGTTTAACCGCTCACTCACTTCCGCTCTGTGTCATGGATGTATGAAGAGAACTGGATGCAGCGTCGGAGGCTCAAACTCGTTCATTTCTATGAAAGTTGCTCCTGATTTCCAGTCCAGTCGTGTTTAAGAACCACACAGATGTTTAACTGAAGTCTGTTTGTTGGATAGAAACCAGAGTCAAAGTTTCTCTTTGTGATGCTGGAAAACACACATGGTTGTAGTTAAAGTCATGTAAACTAATAAGAAGCTACTAAGTTGAGAGGAAGGACTGGGTTTATTATACTGTGTATGTGTGTGTGTCTCCAGTGTTACTGGTTTACCTCTCAGACTCCAGAAGATGAAGAATTCAGAGGAAGAGGAGGACGGAGCAGAGTCTGTGATATCCAGACTGTCTATGAAGAGTGACCGGTCCAATGATCCTCCTCCAACCTTCAGCAATGAACCTGGACCCTCAGACACAAAGTAAGAGACTGTTTCTACTGTAAACTGACCTGAAGATGATTCAGTGTTCAAATGTCATTTGATAACTTACAACAGTATTCTTTTATAATTGTGTGTTTTAATTCAGGGTGTCAGAGTGTGATTTGTAGGTCTTGATGAGACCATAAATTGAGTTTTGGTTCGATCTCTCTACGACGTTCCTACGGGCCGTAGCGGCTGGATTAGATACCTAGGTGGCGCTATTGAGCACTTTTTGGCACTTTGAGGGATCATTTTGACATTTGATCAAGTTTTTCACCAGACCTGATGTGTTTGCCAAATGTGGTGAGTTTTTGAGTGTTTATGGGTCAAATTGAGGGTTGAAGTGTCTTTGAGCATTCACACTAACTAAGACTGTTACACATATTATTACTGATAAAGAACACAATAATGATGTCTGACCCTCTACGGCATGTCATATGATGCCAGCTGGGAAAACAATGTTTGTAATGTTTTTTTTGTCATAAATAGACCAAGTAAACATCATTTAAAGACATTTTCAACAAATCATTTTTGAGGTGCACTTTAGGGTGCGTTACCGTGGCAACACAGCAACATAATGGTAAGAAATGAACAAAGAGTTATTGATAAAAACCTGAATAATGTGATTACAGTACTCGTGGATAATAATCAATGACCTGACCAGTTTGTGGAACAGTCTATAGGAATGTATGTGTTAACTAGTGTCAACATGTTGCAGCAGATTTTACATCAACAACCATCAAACCAAACTATCAGAACCTTCTTCAGAACCAGACACTGAGTCACATTTCAGTGTTTGATCATTTGATCAGATGTTCATTCTTGATGCTTTGAACAGTCTATAAACCTAAATACACAACACCAAAAGAACCATGGTGGGAATTTATAATGGTGTTGCTTCAAGGCAACATTTGGATTTTAACACTTTTCCATCAGTTCATTATCAAATAAAGTTCATTAAATTATTAAAACTAAACTTTACTCACCTATTATTGTAAATCAAATGTTTCCAGATAGTAAAATTACAGAAAAATATGTTTTCAGCCAATTTTGTACAGAGATGATGGAAGTGAAGCATGTGATGAAGGCTTCAAACAAAGGATTCACCATGGCCTCCATCTATTTATCTGACAAATTAAACACTGCTATTGGTGACCTCAGCGCTCTGCCTCTGTTTTAGTATTGCATCATAACTGAGAATGTATTTTATGAGTGTAAAAGGCCAAAATGGGTATATTACCCCGAGGCAACACTGCACCATAGAGGCTGAAATAGATGTATTTCTTTGTTGATGTATATTGAGGTGAGGAACTGGACAGGAAGTCTGACAGTTGTTGCTGTCAGAGCAACGTTGGAGACGCAGCCTGAGTGTTACAGTGTTTGATGATTGTTTCACTGTCAGAGGGTCGAGTTTAGTCTCCCTGTGGACTGTAGGAGCAGATTTATGTTTGCTTTCATCTGTTGATACAGAACACACCTTTACTGGAAAATAACTATTTTACTATGAATGAAGTCTTCATGTATGTGTTTGAACCCAACAGTGAACAAACAGTCAGGAAACTTTTCACACACACACACACACACACACACACACACACACACTCACACACACACACACACACACACGGCTTCCAGTGAAAAACAGGAAGGGAGGAGTAAACATTGGAAGTGAAACTATTCAGTCAGACTCCATTTTAGAGTGACCAGAGCAGAAGGAGGGAAACAGTGTGAGGCAGGGTGAGTGTTAATATCAGAGCTGATAATATTGATTACTGTCATTATTGATCAATCTGCTGATTATTTTACTGATTAATAGTTTAGTTGATTAACAGCCACATATTTCTCTGATTAGTGTCTTCAGGTCAGGTTAACGTGTTGTTGACGAGACTTTTCTTGGTGTTGACAAGCTGCAGCATTTATTAACTGACACACTGTAGTCTGTACTGAACATTTACTGCCAGACTGAAAACTTCCTGCTAACCTTTTCTTCTGCTCCGTCAGTTTTCTGACCTCATTGTCTCGTTTAACCGCTCACTCACTTCCGCTCTGTGTCATGGATGTATGAAGAGAACTGGATGCAGCGTCGGAGGCTCAAACTCGTTCATTTCTATGAAAGTTGCTCCTGATTTCCAGTCCAGTCGTGTTTAAGAACCACACAGATGTTTAACTGAAGTCTGTTTGTTGGATAGAAACCAGAGTCAAAGTTTCTCTTTGTGATGCTGGAAAACACACATGGTTGTAGTTAAAGTCATGTAAACTAATAAGAAGCTACTAAGTTGAGAGGAAGGACTGGGTTTATTATACTGTGTATGTGTGTGTGTCTCCAGTGTTACTGGTTTACCTCTCAGACTCCAGAAGATGAAGAATTCAGAGGAAGAGGAGGACGGAGCAGAGTCTGTGATATCCAGACTGTCTATGAAGAGTGACCGGTCCAATGATCCTCCTCCAACCTTCAGCAATGAACCTGGACCCTCAGACACAAAGTAAGAGACTGTTTCTACTGTAAACTGACCTGAAGATGATTCAGTGTTCAAATGTCATTTGATAACTTACAACAGTATTCTTTTATAATTGTGTGTTTTAATTCAGGGTGTCAGAGTGTGATTTGTAGGTCTTGATGAGACCATAAATTGAGTTTTGGTTCGATCTCTCTACGACATTCCTACGGGCCGTAGCGGCTGGATTAGATACCTAGGTGGCGCTATTGAGCATTATGGGTCAAATTGAGGGTTGAAGTGTCTTTGAGCATTCACACTAACTAAGACTGTTACACATATTATTACTGATAAAGAACACAATAATGATGTCTGACCCTCTACGGCATGTCATATGATGCCAGCTGGGAAAACAACAACACCAAGCTACAACTCCTCTCTGCATCCCACTGAGCTCACACAGCCAAGACATCACCGCAGCCCCCGTCCTCCTAACTAAGCTCCCCTCTAGTCTTCAGCTGGTATGTCTGGCAGGTATTTACACAGCCGCAGATTTGCCCCCCAGGAATCTGCCCCAGCCACGTTCCCACCACACTAACACCCCAAACAGATTCCAAAGGGAACCCACTCTTCAGCCAAACAAGGGACAGAACAACAGTGGTTTACTACACTGCACACAGAACTAACAGAACTCAGAACCACACTAAAACTCAGCAGCATAACCAGCCTGGCAGTACAAGCAAACCTCAGCCAATCAGCATCTCACTACAGCAGTTCACTTTATTCCTAAACAAACAACTTAACACACTCATCAATCCAACTACAGATTGTGCAACTAGTTCATAAAATGAGGTGCAGAGTTTACTACGCTACAGCTGATCTCTGACATCACACCAACCCCGGGTCAACAAAGATTAAACCAGCCCCCTTATGTCACAGCCCAGTAAAGGCAACCAGCTAACAGGAAACAGGAGCACCTAGTGGAGCGGAGGAGTCATCACACTGGTTTCTGCACCAACAGCAGCTGATCATCAGCCTAATTATTGATAAAATAAAGATGACTGAATCATGAATCAATCATAAAAACACTCTACTACTCTGTTATATATGATATGAAGGAAACACAGTGGAAAGAAATAATGAACTAGCTTCCATTCAGCTGTAATCTAGAACAGATCTTCATGTACATGTTAAGCAGAGACAGAGACAGGGCTGCTATTGCTATTTGATTTTCCAGTCTAACAATGTAAAGTAGTAGTAGGTAACCCAGGGTGATATTTACTAAGGATTTAGTAACAAGTCACATTGTGTCTCCTTATTTACTAAAGGACTGCACCGGGGTTTTGTGCAGGTAAAATGGAAGAAAACTGAGTGTTTGGTCTCCTGCAACACAGAATGTGTCTTAACGTGTTCCTGTTCAAAGACACTGAATATGGGAGGAAGTCATGTAAATGTATAGAAACAGCCTGCTGCAGCTGATTTATCACTGCAGACTGACCACTGCAGCAGAGGAAACTGAGTCTGACATTTAACGTTTGGGAAAAGTCAAATGTGTCAAAGTGTTGTATCACACTCACACAGAGGGAGAGAGATTATAGCAGAAACAGTGAGAGAGAGAAACACACATGAAAAGATGCATTATGAAGATATTTAGCAGAGCTCTCTGTTCAGCAGCACAACACAAGACAAAAGAGCAGCAGTCTGTTATTTTTCACAAGTGGACTTTTCTGTTTTGCTCAGTTGCCTCCTGCTTATTTTTCCTGACTTTTAATGTCTCATAGTAGCTTAAAGGAGCCCTGTGGAGTTTTCTAGTTAACACACTAAAGTCATGTTTACATTGACTTACTGACCAAAACACATTGTGTGAATCCTTGTGATCTAACAAATGTGATGAATCCATTTCCCTCCTCATGACACATTTGAAAAGTGTTTTTTTAAAGCTGGTATTTTAAATCCTGCATTGTTTACTTGTCCGCAGTCTTCTTCTTCTTCTCTGTCTTTGCTGGCACATTGTTGTGTCTAATTACTTTTGAACTCTTGTAATTATATTATATATTATTTTATTTAAATTGAATGTGATGAAGCTCAGAGTCTGAAGAACAACAAACTGTGTAACTGTCCAAATACTGACAGTCTGGACTGTTTATGAAGGGAAAGAGCTGCATCAACTTGTGAGCTGTCGGTTGGCCTCCACTAATGTCATGTGTCATAAAGAATGTGTTCATGTCCACAGAGAGAGGAAGAGGAGATCCAGAAGAAGACCTGGACTGCAGACAGACAGTCAGACCAGCACTGTACAAAGTAAGACTTAAGATCTGTCTGCTGATGTCATCATCTCTGAAAACAGGACAGGAATCTACCTCCTCTATCCTACTGAACATTAACACAGTCACACATGTTTCTTTCTAATTATACATTTTCTTCTTCTCTTTCAGCAGAAAGTGGTCTGCAGGAGGTTTTAGATGAACATAAGATCAGTCTGAGGAGGAGATGTGAACGTGTGACTGAAGGAACTGATGAAGCAGGAAGTGAAACGCTCCTCAACAGGATCTACACTGAGCTCTACATCACAGAGGGACAGAGTGAAGACGTTAATACCCAACATGAGGTGAGGCAGCTTGAAGCAGCTTCCAAGATAGAGACCCTCCATGACGCTCCAATCAGGTGTCACGACATCTTTAAAGTGATACCTGACCAACAGAAACACATCAGAGTCGTTCTGACGAACGGCGTCGCTGGCGTTGGAAAAACCTTCTCAGTGCAGAAGTTCACTCTGGACTGGGCAGAGGGCTCGGAAAACCAAGATGTCAGTCTGGTGATTCCGCTTTCATTCAGGGAGCTGAACTTGATCAAAGATGAGCAGTACAGTCTCCTCACACTGATCCATGATTTCCATCCAACATTACAGAAGGTCACAGCAGAGAAGCTCGCTGACTGGAAAGTTTTGTTCATCTTTGACGGCCTGGATGAAAGCAGACTTTCACTGGATTTCAACAACAGGAGGTTTGTGTCTGATGTCACACAGAAGTCATCAGTCAACGTGCTGTTGACAAACCTCATCAAGGGGAAGCTGCTTCCCTCGGCTCTCATCTGGATAACTTCCCGACCTGCAGCAGCCAATCACATCCCTCCTACATGTGTTGACAGGGTAACAGAAGTACGAGGCTTCACTGACGCCCAGAAGGAGGAGTACTTCAGGAGTAGATTCAGTGATGAAGAGCTGCCCAGCAGAATCATCTCACACATCAAGACATCCAGGAGCCTCCACATCATGTGTCTCATCCCAGTCTTCTGCTGGATCGCTGCTACAGTTCTGGAGCACATGTTGACTACAGACCAGAGAGGAGAGCTGCCCAAGACCCTGACTGACATGTACTCACACTTCCTGCTGGTTCAGACAAAGAGGAAGAAGCACAAGTATGAAGGACATGAGACGAGTCCAGAGGAGCTGACAGAGGCTGACAGGGAACTTCTTCTGAAGCTGGGGAGGCTGGCGTTTGAACATCTGGAGAAAGGAAACATCATGTTCTACCAGAAAGACCTGGAGCAGTGTGGTCTTGATGTCACAGAGGCCTCGGTGTTATCAGGAGTTTGTACAGAGATCTTCAAAAGAGAGAGTGTGATCTTCCAGAAAACAGTCTACTGCTTTGTTCATCTGAGCGTTCAGGAGTTTCTGGCTGCAGTCTACATGTACCACTGTTACACCAGCAGGAACACAGAGGTACTGAAGGACTTCCTGGGAAAGGAACACAGTTACTCATCTCTGGATGACTTCCTCAAGAGAGCCATGGAGAAATCTCTCAAAAGTAAAAATGGCCACCTGGACCTGTTTGTTCGCTTCCTTCATGGCCTCTCTCTGGAGTCCAACCAGAGTCTCTTAGGAGGCCTGCTGGGTCAGACAGAGAACAGTCCAGAAACCATCCAGACAGTCATCAACAACCTGAAGGAGATGAACAGTGAGGATATCTCTCCTGACAAAAGCATCAACATCTTCCACTGTCTGATGGAGATGAACGACCGCTCAGTACATCAGGAGATCCAAGAGCTCCTGAAGTCAAAGAACAGATCAAAGAAGAAACTCTCTGTGTTCGACTGCTCAGCTCTGGCCTACATGCTGCAGATGTCAGAGGAGGTTCTGGATGAGTTGGACCTGTACAAGTACAACACATCAAAGGAGGGACAACGGAGACTGATCCCAGCTGTGAGGAGCTGCAGAAAGGCTCGGTAAGTCCAGATGCGATTATCAACATTATAAAGCTGCCATCAGTATTACAGTAAAGATTCACACATGCACACTATCAAAGTGTTAAACATGTGTTACACCTGCTTGTTGCCAAAGTTCTACATGAGTAGTGCTTCACTACAAGGAGTACCTGCAAGCACATTCACATGTGTCAAGATATCCTTATCACAAGGAAAACATATTTCTATTCACATGAATGTTTTTATTTTCATAGTGATGAGGATATCTTGACACATTGATGATGTCACTGGTCATTTTGATAGAAATATCCTTCATTTCCCTCCTGTGGGTATTTGTCTGAGGAAGACCTGTAATCAGTTGAAATGTTTGCAGTAAATTGAAATGGAGCTGTGATTCCAGTGTGTGAGTTCTCCTTGTATCCCAGTTTAATAGATTTAGTATCCAGCACCTATCCCACTGAGGGTTTGTGGATGTGAACACGACGACTCTGACTTATAGTGCTTCACTTCAAATGTTCTTCACATGTTACAAATGATATGAGAGCAAGAAAAACTGATTATTGTTGCTGTGTTTATACCTCACATTAGTAAACACACTTATTCTGTTTATTTATAATGATTTGACAGTTTATTGTTCACCTTCTAGTTTTCTTCCTTTGGCTTTAATACAAATCCAGCAAAATATCTTCAGCTTTCAAGTTTGTGTTGAAAATGTTTAAAGAGTTATTATTTCATCACAACAGACAACAGTATTTTCCAGTGGACAGTACCTGCTGTACCTTTCTATAATGTGTCATATATAAACTACAAGTTGAAATGATTCCTACAAATTAGGAGACATTCTCATCATAACATGAATGATTAAATCATGAATTTACAAAGAGAATATCAATGAATGCAGATGCAAATAACAAATATATTTTAGAACAAGTTGCTGCCAGTAGAAATGTGTATTGAGTGTCTGAGCAGTTACAAACTGTTTGATGGATCTGTTCACAATATAACATGCAGATGTTTGTCAGACAGTTTATTTCAGGAGAAACATGCAGAGATATTTCACCTTGTCTTTTGTCATGTTGGAGGACATCACTACATCACTGTGCTGGCAGTGGTAACTGTACAACATTATTCATTTTTAGACAGTACATCACATTTAAAGTGCAGCACATCAAAAGACAGTGAAGAGCTGTTAACACCTGTAGACTGACAGCTGACGTCACTTCAGATGACGCCTGAAAGGAAAGGACGTCCAAAAACATGTTTCCTTGATTCTTCTTCCCTCACATCTTTTCCTGCATCTCTCCCTTGTATCTTAGGTGGGAGGGACTAAGACACAAGGATACCACTCAAGTGAGCAAAGCAAGGAGACATTTAAGACAAATAAGAAACAATCACTGTGGACTTTATAGAAGCATAAATGCAACTCCATTTTCTTTGCCTTTGTCTGCAAGATGAAAGCAAAACAGAGAATCCCATTAAAAAGTCTGCAGTACAGCAGCAGAGAGAGTGAGGAGAGTTACTGAATAACTCAACTTTGATTTGAAGGCTAAATCACAACATGACACGTTTACATTACTTTCATTTTCAGACGCTTTTGTCCAAAGTGACGTACATTGTTTTACATACATGTATAATTTAGTATTGAGTGTGTTGCTCAAAGACACTTGGACATGTGGACAGAAGGAGCTCAAGTTTCAAACCACCAACCTTGTGATTAATGGCCGACCAGCTCTGCCAACAGAGATAACTGAGCTATTCATCACATCTTAGTTTGTTTAGTCATCAAAATGCCTGGAATCTATATTTATTATTAAAGTGTATATTGTATGTATGTTATCTGCATTACAGACTCGTTAAATGTGGACTCTCAGAGACTCACTGTGAAGTTGTGGCTTCAGCTCTGAAGTCCAACCCCTCCCATCTCAGAGAGCTGGACCTGAGCCTGAACAATCTGTCTGACTCAGCAGTGAAGCGTCTGTCTGCTGGACTGGAGAGTCCAAACTGTAGACTGGAGACTCTGAAGTAAGTTCACTGACAGTGTTTTCCTCTTGTTCATCTTATATTTACCCAATTTCAATCCATAACAGAAGTTTTGAATGAAATTTTAAAATGAGTTTGATTCCTAACACATTTGTAACCCACCCAGTAAACTTGAATATATGGACCAGTATCTAGATTCATAATGAGGGATTGGATGTAGATTGAGAAGGAATGACAGACACAATAAGCGACTGGAGCCACGCTGTGATTTTAACTTCAGAAATATATTGAAAACCTTTGCTGTAAACAAAATAAAGGTTAGCGCTCTAAGCCGGCATTCTAGCATTAACCAGACATTAATATACTAAAGACATTCAGTGTAACAATACAATTGTTTCTAGTGCTTCACAATAAAAGACAATAAAGTATGAGGATACAATGAAAGGAAGAGAAATAGTCCCTGAAGCAGGCTATAAGAGTTCAGAGTTCCTTTGGTTTGTTTTCAGGTTTAGTTGTGTCCTTCATTGTAATCAGTTCAGTTCAGCTAGCTTCAGTCAGATAATGTCATTTCAAGTCAGTTTCAGTTCAGAAGTGCACTTATTTAGTTAGTCAGGTAGAAGAGGTGGACTTTAACACTCCTACCACACTGGGTTAGGGTTAATCATTTACAAATTATATGTATTATCAACTAAATGCTTTTAACCATATTTTAACATGTTTCTCTTCAAATCATGCACTGCAGCATCATTTATGCTATTCACACTTATATTCAAGGTTGCACACGAGTACACACACAAAGTAGCTTCTTAAACATTTTACATGTTATTAACAGTCATAACAATCTGATAATGCTGCAAATATTCATAATATAACACTAACAAAAGTACAAAAGTAACATCTGCAGCCATAAATGAAAATAACTGAGCTACAAATGATATTCATCTTATTAATGCAGAAATATGATGTACTAACACTTTCAATACAAAGCAGTAAATACAATGTCAGGTTTGCATAGTGTAAAGGAAAACACACACTTAACCTGGAGCCTAAATATGAAGGACTGAAACTGCCAAAATCAAAAATAAATAAATAAATGAAACTATAAAGAAAGAAATGTAGAAATAAAATGTCCAATTATCAAATAAATGTGCAGGTTAATATAAAAATAAATAAATACAATTAATTTATTTGACAAATTACTTATTTTCTATATTTATTTATTTTTACATTTATTCATTTGCTCTTTTATCTTTACATTTATCTCTGTTTTCATTCAATTCCCTTTTTATTTATT
Organism: Euthynnus affinis; assembly: GCA_029490765.1. NCBI lineage: Eukaryota > Metazoa > Chordata > Actinopteri > Scombriformes > Scombridae > Euthynnus > Euthynnus affinis. Next base: position 16,477,498 of record CM055861.1, read on the forward strand.
TCTGCATGTATTTCTTCCTCCATATGATAATGGGGGGCATTAACAGCCATTGGTTAATCTATATCAGATTTCCCAGATCGATTGTTCTTGTCTCGCTCCTGAACGCAGCCTTCCCTGAAATCAATACGCTGGTTGCTGGTTACCGCTGTTATAAACCAAAAAGAAGAAGAAAAGGTTTTTTCCCGCCCAAACAGAGTGGTACATCCTGTCAGCCGAGGTGTTTTCTATCTGTGCAGCCGAACACCGCAGCTCCTCCACGGACTGTTTCTCCCTGACGGTCCCGGTGTTTCCTCCGCAGGCTCCACATCACCGCTGCTTCTTCCCGCTTTAACCTGAATAACAAATCGGGGTTTGGAGCTCCTCTTGGATCCAAACAGAGAGCCCAGGCTAGCTGGGAGGCTAGCGGAGGCTAACTGTTGCTAGCCGTGTTAGCACAACTCCACTAACTCACCAAGACGCTGCCAAAAGTGATCAAACTCCAGGCGCACAGGTCCTCGGTTCACCTCTCTCATCTCCCGCAAGTATCATCTGAGGGTCCACTTTGTGTTTTAGACAGAAATTATTCACTATAGCTCACTGAAAATCAGCTCATTTTTAGCTCGAGTAGCTTCGTCATGCTCTTGTTGTTCCTGCCGCTGTGTCGTCATCTTCTAACTACGGGCGGGGCTTACTCCCTCTAACCAATAGAAAGTCTGCATTTCCTGATGTGACCAACAACAACTAGTCTGAGCAAAATAAGTTAGACTGACCCAAATTCAAGCAATAAACGAAGTGTGAGCTGAAATAATGACATACTGATGAATAAAAGACAATAATATTGTAGATAAAATAATATTATTGAACCCAGTTCTCTCCTGGGCTGCACATTCACAGATTACAAGTTTTCAGAGTTTGTTTGTCCAAATGCCTGAACAGCTGGTTTCACTTTGAATTTAGTCACTAATTAAAAAGACAAACATCTGTAAGAAGACTGGTGGAATTATTGGACAAGTCGAACAAATCAGTGTTTATATTTTTGGTAGGTGTGTGACGCTGAAACATGTGCATGATGCTTCCTGACAGGAAGTGATGTCACTTTGTGCAGCTGCACCAGCGGTAAACAGGAGCATAAATATGTGACTGCAGGTATATTTGTAAAGGATGGTTCTAGTTTACATTTAGGATTCTGACGTCAGTTCACTGACTGTCTGTTACTATTGTTGATCTTCATTTATGTAAAAAACAGAACTTACATCCATCAAGTTACGTTTATTTTTAATTTTATGATTTATTTATTTATTTTTCAGTTATTTTGCATTTGGAATGAGAAATCCTGGCTGACAAAGTATTCTTAGATCATTTCAGTTACCCAGTAAGGCTGTTTGTTCCCAAACCCATTCAGTGCAGACGTTGTTGGAAATGTGGACACAGCTGGCTTGTGTGTAGACATGATTTGGGGATATGTGGTTAATGTGGAGATGAGACGTGCAGCAGCAGAAAGTGTGAAAAAGAAGCCCAGTGTAATCAGTGTGGGGGGAGACATGAGGCAAGCAGACTGTCTTCTACATTTTAGCAATCAATCAATCAATCAAACTTTATTCATACAGCACCTTTCAAAATAAAATGCAATTCAAAGTGCTGCACAAGCGACTGACAAAACGTAGGATGTTAAAAATGGATTTAGAGACTAATGAACACCAAAGCAATTAAAAAAGCAAAAAAGCTTCAATAAATAAAACAACAATAAAAAAATGGGCAGTTAAGATAATAAAATATAAATAATAAAAGATAATACAAACAATAAAAATAATAAAAGGTTGTCAAATACTACACATTATAAATAGATTAATAAAATAGTAAAATGTTAATAAAAATTAAATAGAATAAAATAAGTTATAATGATCAACAGTAAAATGTTGATAAACAAAATGGATTAAAATAAATGATGATAAATAAAATAAGTATAAATAATAAAACCATGAAATGATCAAACTCTACATAAAAGCCAGACTAAACAGATGGTTTTTAGTTTATGTTTAAAAATCTGTATATTTTCAGCTCCTCTCAGATCCTCTGAAGGCTGTTCCAGCAGCTTCTAAACCTTCTTCACATCTGAACACATTATGAAACATTGAATGATTTAAAAAAGGAACTTTGTTTTCTAAAGTGACGTCATTTATTCTTTATTCAGATTGGAGCGCTGCAGTTTGTCAAAGATCAGCTGTGATTCTCTGGCCTCAGCTCTGAAGTCCAACCCCTCCCATCTGAGAGAGCTGGATCTGAGTGAAAACAACATCCTGGATTCAGGAGTGAAGCTGCTGTGTGATTTTCTGAAGAGTCCAAACTGTCGACTGGAGACTCTGGAGTAAGTTCACTGACTGTCTGTTACTATTGTTGATCTTCATTTATGTACAAACATAACTTACATCCATCAAGTTATTTTTCTCCTATTTTCATATTTTACTGTACAAAGTTGAGTCTGTAGTTATAAAAGATGACAAAATGTAGAAAATGTCCACTGTTAGTTGTTAAAGTCAATGAATGTTTATAGTTTTTGGTAAAGAGTCACATCACGTTGTTGGAAATGTGGACACAGCTGGCTTGTGTGTAGACATGATTTGGGGATATGTGGTTAATGTGGAGATGAGACGTGCAGCAGCAGAAAGTGTGAAAAAGAAGCCCAGTGTAATCAGTGTGGGGGGGGACATGAGGCAAGCAGACTGTCCAAAGAGAAAGAAAGAGATGGAAGTCATGAGGATCAGGTCCAAGAGAAGGCTGAGCCATGAGGAAGCAGCTAGGAATGAAAAGATTCAAGAAGTGAAGGAGAACTAATCAGGTAGGAAGCATGATGAATATTGTTTTAGTGAGGACAAGATGAAGTTCTGAGCACTTCTGTCCATGGTGATTAACTGTGCCGCTGAGGCAGAAAGGAAATCTGAGAGAATAGAGATGTTGTGACTTTATTTTGATGAAACGTTGATAATTTAAGTTAATAATTCATATTAGTTAATTGATGTATGTATGTGTGTAAAAAGGTACGGATGACAAGAGTGGTCTTTGGAGCTTCTTTAAGTTCATTCTTACTGGCTGACACCATAAGGAAACATCTGAAGCCATATGAGTCAGAACACCCACAGGTGGCTGAGGGCCTCAGAACCTGACTTTATGTGGATGACTTTATTGTAAAGGCACGTTTCAGTTCGAAGCAAAGTTGTCGTCTCTTTTTTTGAAGTTATTTACTACAAGAGATTATTACTGGAGAGGAAGTGCAGAGGCTGCTGAGAGGCTTTCAGACTCTCTCAGAGTCTAGATTGACAAGTTATATTAGAGAATGAGATGAGGGTGGGAATATATGGAACCAGACATGTAGCCATTACAATCTGTCAGTCTTATTATCTTATTATATTTTGGTATTTTTTCATTAAGATTTGTTTTTCAATGTCAATCTGAAGATTTTTTCTTCATGTCTTTTTTCAATCAGTTTTTTTAATGATGTCATTTTGTTTTTCAGTGTCATCGGTTTTCAGTTTCAACTTTTTCTTTTTCAGTTTCAACTTATTGTCACTGTTTTGACGTCGGGAGCGCGCCCCCGTGGGCCTCCATTACCCAGCATGCTTTGCGATGCAACACAGAGCGAGGTGTCATGGCGGAGGTTCAGAGACAGATTCTTGTCATTTTCACTCTAGGACTGTTAATATCTCAAGTCTCTTATTTCATGTCTCCTCGCCTGAACAGGAAGTTGTTCCTGACACGTCATTTTGACAGGCGTCCCAAGTCTCTTATTCTGCTCCGAGGATCGAGGAGCGAGGAGACATGAGAGCGGACTTTCCGGAAGTCTTTTACCGGCTGACACGCCCCCTTATTGGATATCAGTTATTGATTGGACGCTCCAGTTGATCAAACTGATCTGATACATCACTGCAGTTTCATACCGAAGTGGAGACAGATAACAGATTAAATTTAAGTGTTTCACTCCCAAGTTTCATGTATTACTTGTTTTCTTATTCATCACATAGTTAAAAATCTGTTAATTGTTGGTCTGATCAACAAAAGAACCAAAAACAACTTCATTTATTAGAGATATTTTTCCCTCTGGCTGACAGACAGACTCTTCCTGACTTTAATTTGATCCATAATAACAGTTAATAACAGTAACAGTTAAACACATCTATATTTTACATCATTTATCGTTATTTCCATTAGGTCACGTGTGAGGCTAAAAATTCCTGCGTGTTGGGTTTGATATGAGTCACATCATTTCAACTTTCCCTGAAACATTTTGCTAAATACATATTTGGCAGATCACACCCTTATCATATTCTGGGTTATTGAATTATTAATTCACTATCAGGATTATCAATAAATACAGATGCAGATAATCAATAAATAGTATAAACGCATTCTGCCAGTAGAAATGTTTCCTGATCCTCTGAACAGGACTCAGTATAAATGCAGAATGCAGGTTGTTATTCAGGTGTTTGTTAAACAGGTAACAGGCTGCAGAGAGGAAACAGCTGCTCTAGCGGTGATAACTGTGAACCTTTATTAGTATTAACACAGTCCACATGTGTGCAGACACAAAACCATCAAAAGTTTCTACAGATGTTAAAGCCGACTGTGATCAGCTGTCGCCGTCATCAGAAACGGACGTCGCTTCACATGACGCTTCGGAGGAAAGCACGTCTCATGTCTCTTAAAACAAATCTCCTCGTTTCCTCTCCTCGCTTGGTTTCCTTGCGTCTCTCCTCGCATCCTCGGTGGGCGGGACTAAGACGCAAGGAAAGACGCAAGTGAGGGAAACGTGGATGCAATTTAGGAGACTTGGAATGCACCCCATGTGTGTTGTATTGCAAAGCATGCTGGATAATGGAGGCCCACGGGGGCGCGCTCCCGACGTCAAAACAGTGACAATAAGTTGAAACTGAAAAAGAAAAAGTTGAAACTGAAAACCGGTGACACTGAAAAACAAAATGACATCATTAAAAAAACTGATTGAAAAAAGACATGAAGAAAAAATCTTCAGATTGACATTGAAAAACAAATCTTAATGAAAAAATACCAAAATAAAATAAGATAATAAGACTGACAGATTGTATTATTTTTAAATGATAATAATTTTTAAAGTGTTTCATTTTTCACTGGAACTTGTTTCAGTGACAATACTTGTTTCTTTTTTCACTGCAGATTTGATTTCAATGCCAAATTTTATTTTTGATGCCAAAATGTAAAAGTCACTGTTCTGGCCCCATAGGAATATATATATTAGATTTATTTAATATATAATCATTTAGATTAAATAGGAGAAGTGAGTCTTATTTTCAGTCCAGTAGAAGGCAGTAATGTAACTGACAGTCCATGTGTTGCATTATGGGATGGCATTTATGTTGTTTAAATGTGCATAATGATGAAGCCCTTGCAAGTGATGCAGGTCTTTTATTATTCTTGCTCAACTGTTTTGCACATGTACGCCTAAAAAATCTAGCTGTGTCATGTTTTAGTGTTTTTGCATTTTGACTTGTGTTTGGCTGCACAACATGAGTTTGTATAGATGGAGTCACTGGTGGAGCTGCAGAGTTTAAGAGCTGAAGTCACTACGTCTTTATTGAAGTAGCAGCATGTTGTCATTAATATTAATGACAACTCTTTTAATAATATATATAATACAAGCAATAAAAATAACAAGAAAGTTGTCAAATACTACACATTTTAAATACATTAGTATAATAGTACAATGTTAATAAAAATTTATAATGATCAACAGTAAAATGTTGATAAACACAATAAATAATGATGATAAATAAAATAAGTATAAATAATAAAACCATGAAATGATCAAACTCTACATAAAAGCCAGACTAAACAGATGGTTTTTAGTTTATGTTTAAAAATCTGTATATTTTCAGCTCCTCTCAGATCCTCTGAAGGCTGTTCCAGCAGCTTCTAAACCTTCTTCACATCTGAACACATTATGAAACATTGAATGATTTAAAAAAGGAACTTTGTTTTCTAAAGTGACGTCATTTATTCTTTATTCAGATTGATCAGCTGCAGTTTGTCAAAGATCAGCTGTGATTCTCTGGCCTCAGCTCTGAAGTCCAACCCCTCCCATCTGAGAAAGCTGGATCTGAGTGAAAACAAGCAGCTGGATTCAGGATTGAAGCTGCTGTGTGATTTTCTGAAGAGTCCAAACTGTCGACTGGAGACTCTGCAGTAAGTTCACTGACTGTCTGTTACTATTGTTGATCTTCATTTATGTACAAACATAACTTACATCCATCAAGTTATTTTTCTCCTATTTTCATATTTTACTGTACAAAGTTGAGTCTGTAGTTATAAAAGATGACAAAATGTAGAAAATGTCCACTGTTAGTTGTTAAAGTCAATGAATGTTTATAGTTTTTGGTAAAGAGTCACATCACGTTGTTGGAAATGTGGACACAGCTGGCTTGTGTGTAGACATGATTTGGGGATATGTGGTTAATGTGGAGATGAGACGTGCAGCAGCAGAAAGTGTGAAAAAGAAGCCCAGTGTAATCAGTGTGGGGGGAGACATGAGGCAAGCAGACTGTCCAAAGAGAAAGAAAGAGATGGAAGTCATGAGGATCAGGTCCAAGAGAAGGCTGAGCCATGAGGAAGCAGCTAGGAATGAAAAGATTCAAGAAGTGAAGGAGAACTAATCAGGTAGGAAGCATGATGAATATTGTTTTAGTGAGGACAAGATGAAGTTCTGAGCACTTCTGTCCATGGTGATTAACTGTGCCGCTGAGGCAGAAAGGAAATCTGAGAGAATAGAGATTATTACTGGAGAGGAAGTGCAGAGGCTGCTGAGAGGCTTTCAGACTCTCTCAGAGTCTAGATTGACAAGTTATATTAGAGAATGAGATGAGGGTGGGAATATATGGAGCCAGACATGGAGCCATTACAATCTGTCAGTCTTATTATCTTATTATATTTTGGTATTTTTTCATTAAGATTTCTTTTTCAATGTCAATCTGAAGATTTTTTCTTCATGTCTTTTTTTCAATCAGTTTTTTTAATGATGTCATTTTGTTTTTCAGTGTCACCGGTTTTCAGTTTCAACTTTTTCTTTTTCAGTTTCAACTTATTGTCATTGTTTTGACGTCGGGAGCGCGCCCCCGTGGGCCTCCATTACCCAGCATGCTTTGCGATGCAACACAGAGCGAGGTGTCATGGCGGAGGTTCAGAGACAGATTCTTGTCATTTTCACTCTAGGACTGTTAATATCTCAAGTATCTTATTTCATGTCTCCTCGCCTGAACAGGAAGTTGTTCCTGACACGCCATTTTGACAGGCGTCCCAAGTCTCTTATTCTGCTCTGAGGATCGAGGAGACATGAGAGCGGACTTTCCGGAAGTCTTTTACCGGCTGACACGCCCCCTTATTGGATATCAGTTATTGATTGGACGCTCCAGTTGATCAAACTGATCTGATACATCACTGCAGTTTCATACCGAAGTGGAGACAGATAACAGATTGAATTTAAGTGTTTCACTCCCAAGTTTCATGTATTACTTGGTTTCTTATTCATCACATAGTTAAAAATCTGTTAATTGTTGGTCTGATCAACAAAAGAACCAAAAACAACTTCATTTATTAGAGATATTTTTCCCTCTGGCTGACAGACAGACTCTTCCTGACTTTAATTTGATCCATAATAACAGTTAAACATCTATATTTTACATCATTTAAAACTGATTAAAAAAAGACGTGAAAAAAAAATCTTCAGATTGACGTTGAAAAACAAATTTTAATGAAAAAATAACAAAATATAATAAGATAATAAGATTTTTTTTTTTTTAATGATAAAAAGTGTTTAATTTTTCAGTGGAACTTTTTCAATTGCAGAGTTTGATTTCAGTGCCAAAGTTTATTTTGGATGCCAAAATGTAAATGTCAGTGTTCTGGCTCCATAAATCTGAACATTTTTTCTTCATGTCTGTCTTTCTTCAGCAACAGATTTTTTTTTAAACCGTATTAACATTTTTTCAGTGTCACCGGTTTTCAGTTTCAGCTTTCTGTCACCGTTTTGGCGAAGGGAGGCGGGCCCTTGCTGGGCCTACATTACCCAGTGTGCCTTGCGGTGCTACGCAGATCGGATATTCCAGAGTGAGGTGTCATGGCGGAGATTTTGAGCCAGACTGTTGTCATTTTCACTGCAGGACTGTTAATATCTCACTTTATTAAGATGAAATGTTTTCAGGTGAGAAAGTAACCATGTAGATTCCAAATATGTGGTCAGTTTATCCAAATAACAGCTGTTTGCATGGGCGTCGCAGCCGTGGGTGTTACGGGTGTTGTGACACCCGCACTTTCACAGAAACATAATTCCATCCTCCACTTTTTCCTGTGGTAGTCATTGATGAAACCAAACTGAGTTTCCCATCCATGAAAAAGCTGTTGGTGAAGTTAGATTAATTGAACATCCATCCAGCCGATCAGCCATTTGACCAACCCACCAGGTCAGGGAGGAGTAAACAGTTGAAGAATAGTAAAGTTACGTTTGTGCATTCAGCAACGGTGCTTCTGTTACTCGCTGCTGGCTGTGACAACAGATTAGAGAATAACACATCAGAGGTATCAAACACATATTTAACTAGTTAGTAATGTAGAATTTTCTTTGGTAACTTTGTCTTGTTATGTGATGTGTCAGCTCAGCTAACATCATTGAACACAAGTGAAATAGACTATCCTAAATGTAAGCCAGGTGGCACATTTGGTGTTTAAAGTCACTTCTATTGTCCTTTTTAAATAGTCATAGACAAAGGTGAGCATTCATATTTAAGATGTGTAACATCTGTCTGCCTTATGGTAAAGTTTTAACAACCAGATTAATGTTTATTAGCATGCTAATCGCTAATTAGCCACCATGCTAGGTGGACTTTGGCAATAGTATGTAGAAGTTAACGTTTCCTCACATAGTTCATGCTATTTGAAGATAAATGTTGTTGGGGCTCGTTTACGAGTTTGGCTATCAGAAGTAATTAATGATTATCAAAGATAATTATTAATTATAAAAATCACTAAAATTATTAATAAGAATTAATAATAACGGGGCACCACCCTGGAATCAGGGAAAAGGATAGCCAATTCAGTCTCAAGGTAACCAATCTATGAATTTGGGACTTTGTTTAATAATTATCTTAATAACTATTTACAAAATCACTACATCAGTAGATAGTTATGGTTGAAGGATTTGGAGTTCTTTGCAGAGCAGAGGTTGGCAAAACTCATTCTTGTGCAACATTAAAACAGACAACAGGTCGATCCAAAAGAATTTATTAACAAAAGAATAAAAGCAAAACACACAATAATAATCTAGCTGAGCGTACCTATATACAAGTGTGTGTGTGTGTGTGTGTGTGTGTGTGTGTGTGTGTGTGTGTGTGTGTGTAGAGGGGGGAGGACAATGGCAGGATGGCTGCAGTCACCTGGTGACTGAGCACATGGCATACAGTTGGTGAATGCTAAAGGTGCCCGGTTAAGACGAAGGTTTTTCTGCATGCAAGGCCTAGTTACTGGGTGTAACCTGTGTTAACATGCTAACATTAACCTAGCGGTGTAGCTATGCTGTAGCCTGACTGTAGACAACAAAGACATCACAACAACAGTTCACTGTATAACCTTAGCTAGATCAATACATGTGCTGTACATTGATTAAGTTAAACATTCTTGCTTAGCCGTGCTATGCTCCACTGTGTTGCTAGGCTATGCCCAGTTGTTACCAGTCCTTGGGAGAAAGAGATGCTTTGTGGCTTGCTGCTTCTTAGCCGGGGAATCCGTGGATGGGTCAGGCTGAGAAGACTTTGGCTCTGAAGCTGTAGATGCAGGTGTTACCATGGAGACAGCACTCCAGTTGTGCAGAGGGCCCAGGTCACTCCTTTGTTAGTTAGCGACAAGCTAACTCTGTTCCGTGGCTCTTGTCCTTGCTAAAACTAGCTAGCAGACTGGTGTGGTAGCTGCTGGCACATGGAAACTTGGTTTCTGAATCTTAGGCAGGCTCTTGCATCTTCTGCCGTAAAGAAAAGTGTCTGCTGTGAGCAGGCCACACAAGAGAGCAGAAAGCTGCTCCAGCAACTGCTGCTGGAGGTGTGAAAGAGCAGGAACTGCTCCTTCAACAGCTGTGGGGGAGAAGAGCAAGGAGCTGCTCCAGCAGCTCCAGGAGAAAAGAGAGAGACGAGAGAGATAAGAGGGGAACCTCTGGCTTTGATAACCTGGATCCATGGGTGGGGCTTCACACTTGTGTGTGAACCCCCAGGCTCAGGTTACTTGGGGTCTTTCAAACATGTGGTAAACTGTGGCCCACATGCTGTCCCAACATTGTCAAAGAAATATGTTGCTTTAGACGTTATAGTTTTACTCCTTATGTTTGGGAGAAATGTGTGTTTTGCATTTAATATAAGTTAGAATGAGCTACAGTTTGTACTGTGTATTAAAGCTAGAACACAGTAATATTACTACTTATTATTGAGCTTAAAAAGGGTTCAGATGGTTGTAGCTGTGGCCTGTGAGAGCTAGCAGCTCACTCTCTGCACTCACTAGCCTCAAAACAGCTGCTGATGTGATTTTCTCCTGTTAGCTTTGAGGTGGACTTCTGGACTTGGTGTTCATGTCCCACCTCTAGAACCGCCACACTTTTAAAATGGCTGCTCCACCCCTGCCTGTTTGTAAATCTTATTTGATATTTTTTGGTGAACATTCTCAAAATATATTTGTTCTCTGCCATGAAGCAAATTTCTGCGTATTGAATATAATGTGTTGAATGAGGGAGTGTATCATAGTTCCGGGTTAGCTGTTGTAGCAGGGGGGGCTTTAATTAATGACACACAAAGACACGTTAGTGACGTAGCTGCAAACTGGCGGCAAAAGTGGGACAGCTTTTGGGCTGTTAGATGTGCTGAGATGCTCTCTTCCTCTTGGTGAAGCTAGCACGGTTAAAAGTCATATATTCTGGTTTAAGTTGTGTGTAAATGTAACGGCAGATCAATGCTAACGTGTTTATAAGTTTATCTCTGGTTTGGTTGACAGAAATGTTCGTTACGTTTGTTAAATCTGTCGGAGATTTTCCCTCATTTGCATATTTTCTGACTGGCTGCAGGGGATTGAGAGAGAGCCGCCACTGTGTGTCTGTGTGCTGCTCCCATAGGAGCGTTATGCTGTTGAATTGTTATTGTTTATATTCTGTGTATTTTTATGGAAGGACTGCATTGAATGAGCAGCCTTACAACATGCTAATAAGCTTTTTATTTCATGTGTATGTTTGTTGTTGTGAAGAGATGCTATGTTGCAGGTAAACTAGAGTGTGAGACATCTAGTAGGGAGATTAAATTCTGTTTCAGTGGATATTAATTTCACTCAGTTATTACTTTGGTTTGGTTTGAATTGTAACCACTGATTTTAAATACATGTGTAGCTACTGGGAGGGCATACATTTTTGTAGTGTGCATATTGTTTTCTAGCAGTATTTTGTTGTTTTTACTTGAATATAAACAGAAAAAAGTGTGAGAGCTTTTGTGCTGGGGGTTGAGAGAGAGCCGCCACTGTGTGTCTGTGTACTGACTGTGCTCCGTGCTGCTCCCATAGAATAAATGTGCAGATCCTGATTCCCGGTGTGACTGGTATTCTTCAGCCTGTCAGCAACCGTTCTACAACTGCTACACTGATCTGTAAATGAATGTTGGTGATTCTGACAGTATCTGCTGTCCACAGACGCTTTATATTGTGTGAAACCCTTCTCAGTTCATGAAGGCAGCAGGACTGATATGTTGATCAATCTGAAGCCTCTAAAGTGCTGCGCTAATCTGTCGCTGAACAAAGACACACATGAAGAAAACATCTGAAGATTGACACTGAAAAACACATCATCATGCAAAACATATCAAAATAAAATGAGACAATAAGTTTGAAAGATTGTAATGTTTTAAAATGCCTGTGTTTTATTTTTCACTGGAACTTGTTTCAGTGACAATACTTGTTTCTTTTTTCACTGCAGATTTGATTTCAATGCCAAATTTTATTTTTGATGCCAAAATGTAAAAGTCACTGTTCTGGCCCCATAGGAATATATATATTAGATTTATTTAATATATAATCATTTAGATTAAACAGGAGAAGTGAGTCTTATTTTCAGTCCAGTAGAAGGCAGTAATGTAACTGACAGTCCATGTGTTGCATTATGGGATGGCATTTATGTTGTTTAAATGTGCATAATGATGAAGCCCTTGCAAGTGATGCAGGTCTTTTATTATTCTTGCTCAACTGTTTTGCACATGTAGGCCTAAAAAATCTAGCTGTGTCATGTTTTAGTGTTTTTGCATTTTGACTTGTGTTTGGCTGCACAACATGAGTTTGTATAGATGGAGTCACTGGTGGAGCTGCAGAGTTTAAGAGCTGAAGTCACTACGTCTTTATTGAAGTAGCAGCATGTTGTCATTAATATTAATGACAACTCTTTTAATAATATATATAATACAAGCAATAAAAATAACAAGAAAGTTGTCAAATACTACACATTTTAAATACATTAGTATAATAGTACAATGTTAATAAAAATTTATAATGATCAACAGTAAAATGTTGATAAATAAAATAAAATAATGATGATAAATAAAATAAGTATAAATAATAAAACCATGAAATGATCAAACTCTACATAAAAGCCAGACTAAACAGATGGTTTTTAGTTTATGTTTAAAAATCTGTATATTTTCAGCTCCTCTCAGATCCTCTGAAGGCTGTTCCAGCAGCTTCTAAACCTTCTTCACATCTGAACACATTATGAAACATTGAATGATTTAAAAAAGGAACTTTGTTTTCTAAAGTGACGTCATTTATTCTTTATTCAGATTGTACAGGTGCAGTTTGTCAGAGATCAGCTGTGATTCTCTGGCCTCAGCTCTGAAGTCCAACCCCTCCCATCTGAGAGAGCTGAATCTGAGTTTCAACAACAACCTGGATTCAGGAGTGAAGCTGCTGTGTGATTTTCTGGAGAGTCCAAACTGTCGACTGGAGACTCTGAAGTAAGTTCACTGACTGTCTGTTACTATTGTTGATCTTCATTTATGTACAAACATAACTTACATCCATCAAGTTATTTTTCTCCTATTTTCATATTTTACTGTACAAAGTTGAGTCTGTAGTTATAAAAGATGACAAAATGTAGAAAATGTCCACTGTTAGTTGTTAAAGTCAATGAATGTTTATAGTTTTTGGTAAAGAGTCACATCACGTTGTTGGAAATGTGGACACAGCTGGCTTGTGTGTAGACATGATTTAGGGATATGTGGTTAATGTGGAGATGAGACGTGCAGCAGCAGAAAGTGTGAAAAAGAAGCCCAGTGTAATCAGTGTGGGGGGAGACATGAGGCAAGCAGACTGTCTTCTACATTTTAGCAATCAATCAATCAATAAAACTTTATTCATATAGCACCTTTCAAAATAAAATGCAATTCAAAGTGCTGCACAAGCGACTGACAAAACGTAGGATGTTAAAAATGGATTTAGAGACTAATGAACACCAAAGCAATTAAAAAAGCAAAAAAGCTTCAATAAATAAAACAACAATAAAAAATGGGCAGTTAAGATAATAAAATATAAATAATAAAAGATAATACAAACAATAAAAATAATAAAAGGTCAAATACTACACATTATAAATAGATTAATAAAATAGTAAAATGTTAATAAAAATTAAATAGAATAAAATAAGTTATAATGATCAACAGTAAAATGTTGATAAACACAATAGATTAAAATAAACAATGATGATAAATAAAATAAGTATAAATAATAAAACCATGAAATGATCAAACTCTACATAAAAGCCAGACTAAACAGATGGTTTTTAGTTTATGTTTAAAAATCTGTATATTTTCAGCTCCTCTCAGATCCTCTGAAGGCTGTTCCAGCAGCTTCTAAACCTTCTTCACATCTGAACACATTATGAAACATTGAATGATTTAAAAAAGGAACTTTGTTTTCTAAAGTGACGTCATTTATTCTTTATTCAGATTGAGGTGGTGCCGTTTGTCAAAGATCAGCTGTGATTCTCTGGCCTCAGCTCTGAAGTCCAACCCCTCCCATCTGAGAAAGCTGGATCTGAGAGGAAACAACCTGCAGAGTGAAGACGTGAAGCTGCTGTCTGATCTTCAGAAGAGTCCAGACTGTAAACTGGAGACTCTGAGGTCAGTAGAGAGTTGGAGTCAGTCTGTGCTGGTTTCAGCATCTTGTATTAAACACGGTTAGTATCAAAGCAAAGATCCAGTATTTCCTGGTGAACCTTCAACCTTCTCAGTGGCTGCTTTCCTCAGTGAAGCTGTGAGAGGAGAATGGTGACAGGCTTCAGGATTGGACAGAAAGACAGAGAGAGAGAGAACAGTCAGCCAATCAGATCAGCCAGAAGCTTGTTGTCATCATGTGTTTGAGTTGATGTGAAGACGACTGTTGTTGTTGTTGTTGTTGATGTCTGCAGGAAATAAAGCTGGATTCCAGCTGACAGCCTTACAAGATGTATAGAGACAGTGGTCCTCATCATCAAACTGTCCTACCATCAAATCTGATCTGAAAGTGTTTGTTCTCTCATTTCAACACTAAAGAATTGATCAGTTCATCTTTGTCAGAGCTCTAAGATCAGTCTGACTGCAGCCTGCAAATCACTGGCTCTGATTTGACAGAAGCATCATTACGTTTAGTAACCATGTGGTCTTTATACAGACCAGAACCTCTGCTGAAGTCCAGGAATCACAGCAGCTGTTTAGCTGAGAGCTCTGACTGATTGTCATGTGATGATTTAACAGCAGCAAAGATCTTCAAATCCCACAGAGACTCTGTAGCTTTCAACTTTTCTAACAGTTGACATGTATCAACAGTAAATCCATCAGTAAACTGATGAGTGAATGTCTCTGTTTCTGCAGTAATGATGTGTTCATGACTCTCAGCACTTTATTTCCTCTGTGTACTTCAGTGAAATCTGCAGAGGAAACACACTTGATAGCAAAAGTCTGTGCAGGTGTGTGAGCTTGGAGCTCAGTGTGTTCACTCCAACACGTTAACATGAGAGCTGAAAGGAAGCAGCTACGCTGCACAGCTGTTCCACTTCTGGTCTGAACAGGACTGAAGTCCCTGCTGCTCTTTATACTGGATGTGCTGCATCACTGACTGACAGCTGATGAAGTGAGTCTCACTAAACACTGATTTATCACCTCTGTTGTTTCTTCTTCTCTCATCAGATGGGAGTACTGGCATTGATCTCTGTGAGAGTGTGAGTGAACATCCAGGAGTGTGTTGAGAGAGGATCAGCTGGATCCTGATGATCCATCTGGACCGGAGTCTGGATCTGGATTTTGTCATCTTCACTTAAGTCTCTTAACTGACTCCAAACTGAACAGTTATCTCTGGATGTTGTTGAATCAGCACTTTACAGATGTGTTATACATGAGCTGTGTGATGCAGAAAAGATGAAAAACAGGTGTTATAAGTCAGACTCTGACCCTGGGCCCATATTTATCAAGCGTCTCAGAATCACACTGAGAGTTAACGAGGACTAAAACTAATGAATGAAGCAGAAGAGAATTTCCTGTGTGTTGTTTGTTTTGTTCTATAAATTAGTGATAAAGTTCTTGGTTCTTTCCAGGAAATTTCCTTCTCTTAGATCGTCTTTCTTTTCTTTTTCCTTTAACTTCATTGCTGAAATCAAGTTCAACATCCAAAGAAGGAAACAGCGCCACCAAGTGATGATACAGGAAACAGTAATCCATAGAGACTCAGACCTGCAGTGTGGAACTTGTGTGTCCCCCTTCTGGCAGTGAGAGTAAATAGTAGTTCACTTGATGTAACTCTAGTTCTGTGAGTACATGTCAGCCACTCCCCGTCACTACTGTTGCAGCTGTAAAATGGATCAATGAAGAAACAACAGGTGTCCTCATGAAACTTCATGTCTCCAGAGTGTGTGCTTGTTGGTGCTTCAGTGTGAAACCCCACCCATGGACCCAGGTTAACTAAACTAGAACTAGTCTTCCTCTTTCCCCTTGAGGCTGCTGCAGGAGCAGCTCTGCTCAGCTCTCTGCTCTCAGCAGACACACACAACTCTTTTCTTTATGGCAGAAGACGTGAGAGCCTGCCTAAGACTCAGGAACAAGGTCATCTAGTGGCAGCAGCTACCACACACTTCTGCTGGCTGATTTAACAAGTACAGGAGCCACAAAGCAGAGTTAGCTTGCCACTGACTCTTTAAGAACTGCACAAAGGAGTGGCCTGGGCCCTCTGACCTGCACCACTGGAGCACCCACTACCCAGCAAAGCCTGCATCCTTCAGCCTTGGAGTCAAACTCATCTCAGCCTGACTCATCCACAGATTCACCAGCTAAGAAGCAGCAAACCACAAAGCTTCTCTTTCTTCATGGACTGGTAACAACTGGACGTAGCCTAGCAACACATAGTGTAGCCGTAACGTAACCGTGAGGGGTCCTTGAGTGGACCCTTAATGCAAATATCTGGATTCTTTTTTAAGGGAAGGGGGGTCCTGCACATTTTGACTCCTCCTCAGAGTGCAGGATTTAATAATCAAACACTACTGACAGAACTGTACTGTGAGGAAAGAACAAGCTTTTCTCTTTTAGAAGAAATTTATTTTTTCTAACAAAACATTTCAATACAGAGCAATAAAACTGTGTAAACATGTTCTATGTGTAAACATAAAGGTCTGAGTTTCTACACGTCCATCCACCATCCTGTCCTGAAGCTGAAGCTGAATATTTAACATTCCTTTAACATTTTTATTCTAACTTGTGTTTGTATTGATCCTGTATTTATGACACTTGTGTGGCAGTAGCTATATTTTCTCTGTATGTGGACTGAAGCTGTTTTTAGCTGTTTTTGTGCCTAAAGACAAATTCCCTGCAGGTCAGACTATATGAAAACCTTATAACATGTTATTCTGAAAACAAAACCTCAGCATAACATGCAGGCTAACTAACTTCACACAATAAGGCTGTTTAATAACTGTTGCTAACTGTACAGCAGCTAAACACTGTCAGCTCTGCAGGAACCAGCTGTTAACATCCTGCATCCTTCTTCACGTCTGACACCATTTAATGTTACAAATATACTCCAGAAAATTCTGCAGATTTTTCATTTATGTGCCGTTTTTGGGCAGCGCTTTGATATTTTAGTTTCATTTTCTAATATCATGAGCTGAACCCTACGTTGCAGGACCTTGCAGAGGCTGCAGGGGTAAAACTTTACAAGCTAAGCTAAGTAAGACTGTTTCATTTAATGAATGTATTGTACATGTATTGATTTGGTTCATTTTATTCAGTGAACTATTTCTGTGATGTCTTGTTCATGGTCAGGTTAGTGCATAGCCACAGTGCTAAGTTCATGTTAGCATGTTAGCACCTGTTACATCCAGTAACTAGGCCTTGCATGCAACTAACCACTTCCTGTCCAGCAGCTTTAGTCTGCAGCGATTGGCCTTAAACAGAAAAGCACACAGTTAAGAGGTTGAAAAGCCAGTTTTCAAACTTTGATTCTTTTGTCTGTGTTGTTCTCTTTGTCAGCCATATTGTCTGTTACATGTGCGTCACCAAGAGACTG